>CAEMYA010000202.1:2161090-2190225 GCA_903131615.1 Diplodus sargus
TGGTTGTCTCTTGTATGTTACAGCAGATTGTTTCTTTGTGCAACAAAGCAAGGAATCAGATTGAATTGAATGTTTTTGATATAAATGATTATATTCAAATAATTTCTTGAAAAAGCTAGGTGTACATTTCTTCGTCACTTCGTCATCACTGAGGATGAATATAATCCGAATATTACACTGCAAATATGATAATAAGCCTTAACTTAATGTTTGACCTTTTTTTTTTGTTTACTTCCATTTTCGAATGTCTGAGCAAAACATTTATTCATAACCATCCAAAAGGTCATACAAAACCTTTGTGAATCGAAAGGGAGCTGTGTGATGCCCAACACATATCTACGGAAGCCCTAAACGGCCATGTATTCATATATTTTATTTCCTCCGTTTTCTCGTGATAACAGGATAATTTTTTCTCGAGATCTCGTGATAACGAAAGTTTGTTTTCCCGAGATAACGATATAATCAATTTGAGATCTCCAGAAAACAAAACAATAGTGTAGTGTATTAAATCAGTGCAGGAAACATCATTCAGTGTAGCAATGTCAGAGGAGCAGGAGCATATCGATCACTGTCACATATATTTTCAATCAATCTGACACGTTCAGCAAAAATCATGCAGGCACACTTTAAACATGCACACACACGATTCACAGGAACACAGATGTTCTCGGTTCACAGCGAGACGCTTTCAAGATAAAAGTCCCGCATTTAGTGTCTAATATAATTAATGAAATAATAACTTGGCTTCAAAGAATATCAGTTAACTAAATGAAAACAAGATGTTCTTATTAACAGTTATCACATTAAAGGTTATTTACAGTCGTAGACTGACTGACTCATTTACACACACACACACACACACACACACACACACACACACACACAAACAAAGTTTCGTTATCTCGAGATCTCGACAAAAATTATCCCGTTGTCTCGGGAAAACAAATGAAATAACTCGTTATCACGAGAAAACGAAGTTTCGTTATCTCGAGATCTCGAGAAAATTATCTCGTTATCTCGGGAAAACGGAGGAAATTAACTCGTTATCACAGGCAAACAGAGGAAATAAAATGTATGAATGCATGGCCGTTCAGGGCTTCCGTACATATCCTCAAGTGAGTTAGAAAGTATCCATTTTACCAGATGTCTGTAGTCCTCTTTTTATCTATGCTATACAATAGCTACTAATATAACACACCCTAAATCTCTGACCATACTGTTTCCACTCAAGTTGCATTGTGGGTAATGTGAGTGCCTATTTTTGTAGTATGTATGCAAAGGAAACAATACACTGGTTCTGCTGCATTTTTTTTTTTACTCAGCTTAAAGTTAAACTCTCAAAATGCTACTTAGGGTCATTTTGTGACTGTTAAGATTGACCGTATTTTTGTTTTCAAAATCATTTTCAGTGGAGTGTTAGGGGCAAATACTATGTAAGCATCAAAATCGCTATTTTAAAAAAGGCTCGACATAACATGAAACTTAGTATCACCAGGGTCTCTACACATGAACACGAGCATTGAGAACATTGTTTGTGTACACAGAGTTTACTAAAAAGAGAGTTTTTCAACAACTCACATTAGCAGTTGCTTGTCCCGCTAGCCACCGTCCTGCCAGCCGAGAAGTTTTGATCTCCATATGCGACATAACTTTGAGAAGAGTTAAGGTGGAACGCTACTGTCTTTCAGCAACAACTATCCATGCGATATGTCACGTAAGTTTTCCGGCTTTTGATTTTAGTATTGTTTCTTTTATGAGGCTCCTTTTTCAACTTCAAGGTCAATATTGTTTTTCGCTATCGACAAAACAACAAATTATCCATGCATTTATATGGAACTAAGCTTTAGGAGCATTCCACCTTAACTCTCCTCTCTGTTACATCACATTCGGAGGTTGACACTTCTCAAAGACGGCGACGAGCGGAACAAGCAACTGCTAATGTGAGTTGTTCTTTGCCCCAAGCACGCCACTGAAAATGATTTTGACCCGAAAACGAAAATGCAGTCAATCTTAAAAGTAGCGCTATCGTCGTAATTATGCTTTTAAACGAACGTTTGACTTGGGTACATTCACAAAAAGACCCTTGGTTGTATTTTGGCGAGAGTTTCACTTTAACTCTGACAGTGGTATAGAAGTGCAATGCTAAATCAGCGCAGAGCTCTTGTAGTATTCATTTGCCAAACCTCCCTCCCAGCATGCATATTTCTGCTCTGATTTGAGCTTATGCTTAAAGTTTAGAGACCAAATAAAAACCACACATGCTTTGTAAATCCTCAGTATCTACATGCTGTGTGAATCCGTTTAATGTGTGTAGGCCGTCTGAATGAGTTTTGTTGAGGTTTACATGTTGCAATGTATTACCCTCTGCAAACAAACAGAACAGCTGCATAGGAAATATAAGCACAGTGCATTAAACTATATGTCAGATGCAGAATTATTCTTGCATTTGAATGAATTTATTTTACTTCAATTTATCCTGCAGTGAGTGTAGCCAGTCTGTAGCCTATATCCAATTTATCAGCTCTGTCGACGACACACACACACACACACACACACACCTCGAATACCCTTGTGCCTGTTTTTCTTAGATGCACTGTGACGCACTTCTGTGCGTATTAACCTGGTATATGTGGGGTTTTCAGACTGTGTTTGGGTGTGTGCGCCCTCACTTTTCTGTCCTTCTTCATCTAACTGCTTGTGGCACACTGTGTGTGTGCCGATGTCTCAGACTGTGTGGGTGTGTGTTGTTACGTCTGCCTATGTCTGACTTGTTGTGACATACTGGTCACATGCTTGTGTGTGTGTGTGTGTGTGTGTGTGTGTGTGTGTGTGTGTGTGTGTGTGTGTGTGTGTGCACAACAGCCTGTCTGCGTCTGATCCTTCTACACTGTGTTAATTTATGAAGTCTGTGATAATTTGGCTGTACGTGCCAACACCCTCATCGAGAGGATTGATAATTAAATCTCCCGGAAATAACAATGGCGCAGACGAACACACCAAACCAGGTTAGAGAGATCTGAGAAAGTGAGAGGGTGAGCACGGAGAAATAAACAGTGAACGCAGGAGGGGAGAAAAGAGAAGCAGTTCTCTGGAGCAAAGAATAGAGGATAAAAAGACAATTAGGATATGAAAGAAATATGTGGAGAAAAAAGAGCAATAAAAAGAGATTGACAGGTGGCAGTGGTGAGTTCAAGTGAGTGACATAAAACAGGATAAAGACACATGGAAAGAAAGTGGAGAGAGAGAGAGAGAGAGAGAGAGAGAGAGATGAGTGGGAGGATCATGGGAGAGTTGGAGACAGAGAGAGGGGGTTTAAAATGCCAGGAGACAGTGTGCGGTAAATAAAAAGCTCTTTATGGCCGGCTGAGCGATTTAGTGGATTATCCCTTTACAAAGGTCAACGCCGGTTTGGCGCACGACCAAAACAACAACAACAGAACGGAACACGAGAAAAAAAAACCCCACTGACTCAAGCTGTAAATGGCACGACCAGTAAACAAATATGACAACAATGACAGCAGCTTAACAGACGCTGATGTAAAGGGGTGAAAAATGAAGCGAAAGCAAATGAAAATGGACTGTTTGAAATGACAAATAACAAGCTTATGAAGTTTAAAAACTCCCAAAACACGAGCTTCAGCCGCTGAGGAAAATGGAGACTAATGCAGCTGGACACAAAAGGAAATACAGAGGACTTATGATAGCTTGTGGATGTTTTACTAGAAGATTTGCATAATGTGTGATGTAGCCATGAGCGGATGTGAGCCAGAATGCACCAGAATGCCATTCAGAGACAAACAAATATGGAATGGCATTCCCACTGGAAGTTAGGTAATTTGGGAAAATGTGTAATGGTAATAGGACACATATGCACAGATTCACAAGGAACTCAGTTTGCTGGTTGTAGTCCATTTGAAGGGTCAGTAACACACACAGCTTTGTTGCCACTTTGCTGGTCAAAGTTAACCATAGTCGAGCTCCAGAAGCAAATTTTTAATTTGCCCTTTCACACACATAGAATTGAAGGGAACAAAATAATTTTTTCACACACTGCCTAGTGACATGACACATGAACGGAAATGAAAAAAGATCTCCAGTATTGTGGGGTCCATTACACGCCAGACTTAAGCCAGCTGAGCCGACTAATCTAGTTACAAACTGAACTAATTAATATTGCTAAAGTGATTAGACCTCAAACTTGAAACTGACACACTCGCTTCATTATGAATTACATACCGAGGATGTAAGTTAGTCAACCCTGTTTTGTTGATCAACACACTTCCCTGGTTCTTTTGCTGTTTTACTTTAAATGCCAGCAATTTACGATTCAAAGGCCTAATAACATATCTGATAGAGAAAATGAGTTGACATGGCGTTTTTTACAGAGTCAATCTGATACTGTACACAAAAAAGAGGAAGTGGTGAAAATGGACAAGCACAGTTGTTGCAGCTCAGTGGACCTTGGCCATTCACACAGCTGCCATATCCCTCTGATCAGGTTCAAGGTCGCAAACTCAGCAGTGCTGCTGCATAGAGAATCTGACAAAATGTTATAATCTCACATCTTCCAGATTGATCAGCAACTGAAAAGACAATGAACGCTGTAAATCTTGGAGGAACTTTTCATTTTTCATGATTAAACAGCGTATTTAATGACGTATTAGCTTCTGTTAGACAACAGCTAATGTTAGTATTCAACCACTTCCTAGCTAACATTACTGTGTGATCATTTTACATGTTTTGATGGGAAAGGCATGAATTAGTTCCACAATATCAACTCATATCTCGTACACATTTAGTATCTAAGTGAAACTCATTTGATTCAACCAAACATGCCTACGAAGTGGCTGAATGCTAAAGTTAGCTAATGGATTATTAAATATGTAGCTATACCTCAAAATATGGCCAAAAGTCCCTCCAGATTGTTATTGTACGACAACCGTTCAGATTCTCAACTGGAAATGGCCCACGTGTGAAAAGGATCACTTCAGCAGTAAGTATTTTAAATTTAAATCTATTAAGTCAACTCTGATTTAAATTTTAAAATTTAAAATTTTGACTTTTTTGATGATTCAGCTCATATTGTCTTTTTCACAGAGACTGTGCTTTTATTCTTTCGCAAATCGTATGAGAGTGTTAACCCCCCGTTTGAAAAGGTGACTGCTACTATGAGAGTTGGTTTTTGATCATAGTGAGTATCCTCGGAAAGATAAAGTCTAAATTGCTCTGGGGGTTCACACAAAATGTGATGAAGATGCTTTTTGATGGGAGCACTTTACTCTCCTCTCTTTTTCCATCCCCACTCCCCCCCTTTACATTTTTGCATCAAGGTCTACATGTGTCTGTTACATAGAGTCATCTATGTTGAACTAATTGGAAACACTACTAATAGAAATATCTAAGGCCAAGGTTAAAAAGCATTTATTTAGATGGCCATGTGAGGGTGAAGAAGAACATTTGTGCTGCAACTCAACACTTTTAACCTGCATTGCTGATGTTTTTTAAGAATTTCAGTATGAATCGAGATCTTAATGTGGCTATACTGTATAGCAGGCACATGTAGACCTTGAAGCAAAAATGCAAAGGGGGAGGGAGCAGGGATGGAGAGAGAGAGAGGAGTAAAGGTTCAAGAGAGCAGAACAAAAAGAGAAAGGGCAGGTAAGAATGAGTAGAAGAGGATCAGTGAACACATTTTAATCAGAACTAAATGAGGGAGAATGAGTGGGCAATAAAGGAGGAGACAGAAAGGGATTAAAGTGGAGAGAGACAACGAGAGAGAGAGACAGAGGCGGGTCATTAAGAAGTCTCTAGAGGAATAAAATGAGGCATTATAATTTTAATGCATGACTTAATATAGCTGCTTGTGAA
The DNA here is from genome assembly GCA_903131615.1 of Diplodus sargus. Taxonomy (NCBI): domain Eukaryota; kingdom Metazoa; phylum Chordata; class Actinopteri; order Spariformes; family Sparidae; genus Diplodus; species Diplodus sargus. Next base: position 2,166,959 of record CAEMYA010000202.1, read on the forward strand.
ATATGTGGGAGGCACACATACATACACATAGCATACATGTCCCCCTCTCTTAGTCACTCATCGCCTTTATGTTTATGTTATTGTGCTCACCTCTCTTTTATTCCATGTAAGGCTTCCTTTAACAGAGACAGTCTGATATTGTTTTATACATGGGAGACCTGGCCAATCGGAAGAATACACAGATTACGTAAACCCGTAACAAAAAAGAAGAGAATGAACAACATTTTTTGGCCTGATTCCACAGCATTCAACATTCAACACTTGTTGATTGTCAAGGCCTCCTGCAGGCTCCCACACATTTCGATAAATGTCAAACCTAACTTCAAACTATATTCTATCCATATGTCTGAATAAAAACACATGAACTCCGCTATACTTCTACATTTGTCCTTTTTAATCATGTCACACTAAATCTGATATGAATGTAAGTGTGATAATGAAGCTTCCATTTTCCGTATTCTTCCTCAGTGTTTGTATCACATCCTTGTTTGTCCTGCTGCTGATTGAACACAACAATAACCTTTTTATGGGCCAATCTTTTAAAAGAAGGAAAATATGCCTTCCTCCATGGGTAGGGTGTGGCATAAAAATACAACTCCAGGACTACAAGACTACAAGTGTAGAGCCATGCTGCTTTCTCCATAGGGCTATACGTAGCCACACGAAACTTTCATGATAACATATTGTAGTTTAGACATTTGCTAGGTAGCACTTGTCACAAACTAAAGCTCAAGATGATGGAGATGTCATTAGTATTGGAGATATTTGTTCACAAACCAAAGTACCAGACAAGTTAAAAAGTTGTCCTGAGAAAGACATTTGCCAAAGTGGTTACAATTCCTCCTGAGGGGAACATAAATATCTGCACCAAACAGTGGGGCAATCCTTCCAATAGTCGTTGAGAGATTTTATCCAAATTGTGAAGCTTATGGTGGTGCTAGAGGAGGAGTCAGATGATCATGAAAGACATTACTACATTTTGTGTCATGATGAAATATTCCACAAGATAATCATTTAATTAGCCATAAATGACCACAATGCCATCCACAGAATGTACTGAAATCTACGCCAACATGATTTCTCACAGTTACAAATGCCACAGGCCAAATCATTTATTCCACGTCCAGTGACCACTTACCTGGTGGCAGACAAAATTGCATAGTGACGGCATATTTATAGCGAACCAGTGTATATAACAATGACAATGTGCAATCAACATTTACCTCATTATGATACAGAAGCAGTTTTTTTTTCCCATGTTCATGAAATGTATACAATGAGCAGGTATTTATTAACTGCAAATTGAAAAATAGCAGACTATTATTATTAAATCATGTTGGAGTAGTTTTAAATAAATGTTGAGGTAATTATTGTAAAAAAGACATTTATCGCTTACTCATCAAGGAATTTGCACATCTGTAAAATGTAGTGTTACCAACACGTTTACCTCCTGCTTTGTTGTTAAGGGTTCATTCACTGTGCACCAACAATATCTCTACCTGCTTTCATGGCAATCCATCCAATAGTTCTCAATGCTGGACGTGCTTAAAGGAAAGTCAAGGCATCCAAAGTCAATCAGATTTATCCACTGGGGATCAAGATTCCTGTACAAACTTGACCTGACAGTCCATCCAATCGTCACTAATACTCTTAGACACCTCGTCCCTCAATCTTTTTTCAGCCTGGCTTGGAGTGGATGAGAAACTTCTGACACATTTAGTCTTTGATTGAATGTGTACATCTGACATTTGCCCTGTGGGGTTCATGAAACATTAAATGTAAGGCAACAGGAGAGGACAACTGTTAGCATGCAATCCTGTGTTCTGATTTGCTTTAGGTAATTGCTATTTAAGCAGAAGGCCTGAGTTGAATGAAAACACTGTGGCCTCCTCTGACATTTAAGAGAAACATAAGCGTTTTGGGTGGATGTGATAATTTCCGGGCACCGGGCTATGACTGGTCTTAAGGGCAGGGATACCATAATTTTAGAAATAATCTGAATTAAATGTGACAATGCATTAACCTCGGTGAACTCTGTGACATTTAAAATGAGTGAGTCACCCTCTCTCTCTATCTCCCTCTCTCCCCCTCTCTCTCTCTCCATCTCACCCACCCACGCTTGCAAAGGGACACATAGGATTAAGCTCAAGGGCAAAATGTGCATACTCACAGACCTACGAGCTAATATTAGATATTGTTGCATTAAAACTAGATATCTGCCACAACTTTGGGTAACTGTTCTGACAAAAAGCAATTTTGTTCTTGTTATAATACCAGTAGGGAACTCTGTGCCTCGATCATCCCTGGAGCCATTTGATGGCACAAAGAGTAAAACAGAATGTGTCATTGCTGGTTGAGGTTACGAGCAGGCCCACCCTCTCCTCCCCGGCATCCTGTCAGCAGCTGAATCAAAGTGAAAACTGTGGTATTTTATTGATTTGCCTCCACAAGCCTTTCAGGTGATGTAGGCAGCGTTTCACTCCTTCCCCTGTGCCCTCACCCTGTCCACTCAGCCTCCATCCGCTGGTGTATTCACAAGGAGAGAAGTGGACTGTGCATCGATGCTAACTTGTCACACACCCCAAACTTTCTGATGATCAAAGCGAGACAGCAGAGAAACAGAGGAAAGATCTCACAAGTTGGAATTCTCTGTTGGCTGTGGTTTCATCTCGGAATGTCTTTTGTAATACAAATTCATAACCACACACTTTAAGTGATACTTCAACGGAAGTCTGTCATCTCTGTAACCCCTGTAGACTTCAAGTTTGGATTCATTGTACTTACAAAAGATTTCAGTAGTGACAAGTTTCACAGCAGCAGAGAAGCATCAAAACATTCGGCACTCCTTGAACCACTTCTGCAGCGTGACTCACTTTACGCTGCCAAGAAGTCAGATTTGGAATGCACTTCAAGGTTGTGTTGAAAAGGCCTCCCTGGATTATTTTGGGAAATTACTTGCAGGGAATGATTGGGTGATACTAGGATAGATTGGGAGTAGAACTGGGTCAGAGCTGAAATGTAAAAGATATTCAGGGTGAGAAGAAGAGGTACATCCAAGCAGAGAGCGCAGTGATCATGACTGAATGATGGAGGCGTAAAGCGTTTGAAAAGTTGTCTGTAAAAGGCATTACTGCTTTGATTTAGATGGACTGGTGAGTAGAAAACATACTCTCTTCATCAACTTCTATGAATTAAAAAAGGGTGATGCTCAGTGTTATGAAGGGGCTCACTAATGCTGGGTCCTGACAAAATGATGTCAGCCTGATGATAGCCATAGGGCGCCAAGAACTGAAACAGAATTGATCTTTTTATCCCTTGTGGAATGTCACAGTGGATGACAACCGATGCCAGATCTTGGACAAACTCCACAGCACAGAGCACTCTGTCATGCACAAATGTAAACACATCAAAGCGAAAGACTAACAATGTTGTTGGTGAAACCGTGAAATGTTACTGTCTTTGTTTTTTTTCTGAAAAAAGGCAGCCATTGTCACACGTACTTCATTGGATGCTGTTGTTTGATAACACTTTTGTTTTCGCTCTCGGCCCCTAGCACTTCTTTCTCGATGACGTCACACAGCTTAAGGCGGTACACACTACAGTATTTTTAAAATCTTTACAGATTAGGAGACCACACACTTGATGATAATAAAGACAGATTGCACAATATAGTGTGTGGTGTTCTCCGTAGTGCACACCACACACAAACCGATTCTTCAGTAGTATCAGGTTCTTCACGCTCAATATTACTAATCTCGCGTGGTCAAACATGACTTCAGTGTGAACAAACATGGCGGATGAACCGGAAGATGCAGTGGTGGTTGTTTTAGACCTACTACTGGCTGAAAATAACAAAAACGAAACAAAACAACTATGGAAAAAGTCATGGAGACGGCGAGTGACTGGGCTGTGTGCGTTACAGCGCAAGTTGGTGGTGAGTAAAAATTGTCACAAATATTACAGATTGCTTCGAGAGCAGCGCTATGCGCTCTGGCCCCCGGTACTGCGAGTCACCATGGCTGCAGGTAAACAAAAGGCTCAGCTCGCGTCTTGATTGGCTGTTGGTCCGGTGCACGTGACATCACACGCTGTCCGTACTCGGCTCCGCTCGGAACACCTCACACACTACAGGATTTCTAGTCGCAAATATTAAACATGTTCATTATTTACGATCTCTCCTTCCGACGCCTTCCGAGCAGATCTGACTGGACAAAATCACTCTTAACACACCCCACACCACAGGACAATCAGACACGATGTCCTTTGTAAACATCAGATAATCGGGCCTTTGCTGGCTTTGATCGTAAGGGGGGAAATCGGAACAAAATCGCCCCGATTATCCTGTAGTGTGTACCCGCCTTTATGAAAGAAGACAAGCTATGATCAGTAGAGTTCCGCTGTGTGGTCACGTCTCACTCACGGCAACAAGATATGGCAGATCAGCTGATGCAGTGACCATCCTAACAGACAAAGGTATTCTGTAGTTTGAACCTCATCAAAGTTTGCCAAATATTAACAAAGTGCTGAAGAATGCAAATTTACAGTGATGGTGAGAATATATTCACTTTTTTGCCGGTGTGGATGCCATTAACCAGCATCATTACCGAGTAAGCAGTGAATCAATGATACGTGTAAAGTATCTATGTGGTTAACATGGGTCAATTTCGCGGATGACAGAAATATTTTTGGTTCAGGAGAAAACATTCAACAAGTGGAAACAGTTATGAGGAATTGAAAAAACTAAAGATATGGTTTGACTGGAATAAGTTATCATTAAACGTAAGTAAGACTAAGTTCATGCTGTATGGCAAATGCACATGGAACACACCGTGCAAATAGAATTAGATGGGGTTGAAACTGAAAGGATGCATGAAAACAGATTTCTTGGGGTTATAGGTAGATGACAGACTGAGTTGGAAACCACACATCAAACATGTACCGTCCAAAGTTTCAAGAAGCATTGGAGTCATACACAAAGCAAAACACTTACTGAATCATAATTCTCTCCGCACACTGTTCTGTTCACTGGTCTTGCCATATATACGTTACTGTGCTGAGGTTTGGAGAAACACTCACAAAACGTCATCACAGTCACTTACTATCCTGCAGAAACGAGCAATAAGGACTATTCACAAGGTCAATTACTTGGAACATACAAATCCACTTTTTATACAATCAAAACTACTGAAATTCGTATCTTACCAAACAGCAATCATCATGTATAAGGCAAAAAACAGACAATTACCAGAAAATATACATGTGTGTGTGTGTGTGTGTGTGTGTGTGTGTGTGTGTGTGTGTATATGTATGTATGTATGTATGTATGTATGTATGTATGTGTGTATATGTGTATGTAGATATATTAATTTCATTTAGACAAAGGGGTGAGAGCTAACAAGCTATGCTTCTTCTCACTCCTTTTTGAATAAATCATTTATGCATTTTTTATTTTATTTTATTATTTTATTTTATTTTTTCCATGCTTCATTATTATTTTGCTTCCTCAAAATCTTAATTTCTATATAATGTTGTGCAAATAATTTGTTAAATAGCAATCAGGAAGCCATGTTCTATTTGCATATTCGGAATAAACTAATCATTAAAAAAAAAAAAAGGTCACAAAGCAAGAACTGTCACAAGACCTCACCTGGCAAAACAGAACCAGATCAGATCATCCAATTACTATAGTTGAGTCCTGAAAACACCTTTTTTTATGTGGCGTTTCTGATGTCCTGATGGCTGTTGATTAACATTATATCAGGACCATCACGTGAAATGAATAAGCAGTGACAAACGCCTCCGAAGCAAGCTGTCATGGTTGAGTGGGTTAAGTATAGAACTCTCATTCAGGAGACTGGGGTTGGTATCCTGCTTCAAACATGTTATACTGTTCACATTGCATCATCTCCAGCTATGATGATACTTTCCTAACCCTGAACAATTGTTTTTTTGTGCCTTAACCCAACCGGACCTTCATTACTTGAACAACATAAAGTTGCAGCATAAAACAATATAAAGTTTCAATATATCCATATTTTTTACATTGCCAACATTTATAGTGGTGATTGGATTGGTCATTCTTCAGGAACAAAATGGATCCTGTTGTGCCTAATACCTACTCCACTAGAGCTACTTTAACTGCTGAAGAAGAAGTTCTACCCACAAAAGAAAAAAACGTAACGTCTGTGGGGAAAAAAGTCAAGTGTAGAGTAATCAGTACCTGAGAGTCAGATTTAGCATCTACCTGGATTTGCATCTACCCACATCCATCTTTCTCTCGGCTATTCTTCACCCCTGAAGTGGCTGTGCTGCAGAAAGGCAGACAGTCCATAATCGTAATGCATTCTACTTAAGTGTGGGTGGGTGAGTAATCGCATGGGTTAGTGAGTGTGCATGTTTGCGGTGCAAGTGGGGGGTTTCAGGGACATGAATTTATCAATGATAAACTAGATGTAACTGTTGGCAAAAGACACAGACATATACACACACTCGCACACGCATTGTAAAATAAGTCTATTATGTTGGCAATGATAGCTTTGCTCTACACTCTTGGCTTCTGTTCGGGGCCAAAAGAGCTGTGATTACGGCGTGGGAGATAACAGGAACACACACACAAGCACACCGGGTGAATATGGGAACGTAGAGTAGACAATTGTTAAGGTCAGCAGGATCCAGGCTGTTGTAATGTAGAGGTAGGGAATGTAGCAGCCTAAAGATATGTGAGGAGCAGAGACCTACAGATTCAGACATGAACAATACACAATACTTAAATTCTCTCGCTATCAGGCTTGTGTCCAGGACACAAACAGCACACACATGTGCATTCATTGTTTGTTTGTTTTTTTGACAAAGAAGCACAATCCTCACATGACTGTTACAACAACAGGTTCAAAGTAGGCCTGAAGTTAATTACACCCCAAATGCTGTTGTTCCAAACAGACCCAACTAGAGAGACAAATCCAACACAGACAGCAGTGTGATGGACCACCAATTAATATGCATTAACAGTCCATAGTCTGTCGCACACTGTGTTTTGGAAAAACATTTATTTTTCTCCTGTGATTACTGTGACACACCTTATCAGTGGTTTCTAACATTTCTTGATAATGAAGACACATCCATTTCAGAGTTTGCTGCCATGCTAGCAGCTCTGTGAGGCTGCAATGTGTGCTAAATGCTAAATGGCACATTGAAATGCTGAGAGTAACAAAGCCAACATAAAGATGCAGAGCAGGTATAATGTTTACATTATTTGTCATCTTAGCTCAGCGTGTTAGCTAACATATGCTAAATGGCACTGAGAAAACAGTTCAGCAGAGGCCGATGGGAAGTACAAAGGGAATTGTTGAAGTACGAGGAAGTAAAAGGTACTGGACAAATGTTTGACCCATATGGCACATGTTCGTGTGAGCATTAGACAGAGAGGAAGCAAGGGAGAAGAAAAATAAAAGAGGAAGACTGATGGGGAAATTTGATGCTGAAATGGCTTTAGGCTCAGGGCAGGTTTTGGCAAGAACATTTTGTTAGATATCAGGCCAGGTCACACTGGAGCTGAAATGTCACGCCATGCACTTCTTCATGGCACTAAGAATTCATCTCTAATATCATAGAAACGGGCTTGTAAAATATAGGGAAAACTGTAACAAAATGATTTCAGGCGAGCGGCTCTGACAGGCATGCTGAGTTTGTGCGTGCTTATCAGAAGTGTTTACCATCATAATGCCCTCCGAGTAATTTAGGCATTCAAGCTTTACCTTTTTCACGTCAACATGCTGTGGACACAACAGCTTATTAAAGATTATTACTCACACATTTCTCCATAGTCCAGCCACGCTGTCATGTAATCACAGTATCGGAGAACCTCGGGCAGCTTTCCAATAATAGCACATCTGCATACATGTTGTGGAGAACATTTTGTGATTTTTACCCTGACAAAACAGTGACTTTACATTTAATATTCAATACGAACTTGGCAACGTAGCAGAAAGCAACAACAAACAACATTTACTTTATGATGATTCTGGCCCCTATGGAGTGTTTGCGCACCACCTCCTCTTGCCATTAAGATCTTGATCTTGTGAGACCCTCTTGAATTTGTTGATGGTTTTGTTTTGACATTGTTGTCCACCACTTGATGTTGTTAGTATGACGATAGTAAACAAATTAAACTTTGTTTAGTTTACCGTTCCTTTTTGTTACATATAAGCCTGCAGCTAACAGATTGGGTTGCTCAGTAATAGTTATTTTGTTGGGAACGCTTAAGTAATCAACAGTCCTGATCACACACTTGTCAAAGAGGAACAGGTCCTATTTAGGATTGGTTTAGGATTCTTTTAAATCCTACAACACAAAAAAGAGACAATTTTTCTGATGGGTTCACTCCAGAACAAGGAATGAACAACATTTAACATGATACAGTTCATGTTACGTACAGGCGGATCCTATTGCAAGATGGTCTCCAGTTTTACCAGACCTCCTTTTGATTTCCACCAGACACTTGCCACAAGCAAGAAGCTAAAGTCACCTGGGGGCAGTGGTAGCGCAATCCCTGGACTGGCAGCACTTACCCCTACCCCATTACCACTACTGAGGTGCCCTTGAGGAAGGCCCTTAACCCTGACTGCTCCAGTGGCTGGCAGATGAGACTGGGGTTGTACTGGGGAGCTTTCAGTTGTGAATGGGTAACTGTGTGGATGTGATCAGGGCGTTCCTGAAAAAGAGAGCACGACTCTCAGTGAAACTCCCCTAAATAAATAAAGGTTAAAAAATGTACATAATATTGAATATTGTTTTATGCTTTGCATTCACTATGTTGAAATGGTTAATAAACAAAGGATTACACACCTCTTCACAACATGCATGCAACTGACATTGTATTACAAAGTCTCACTTAGCTTCTCATATACTGGTATTCTCTCATAATGTAAATACATTCCCCATTAACTGTTCACCTGAAGGGTCTATGATGTTGTATACAGCATCGTTTTAATTCTTGGCCAACACCAGTGTAGACATCACCTTTTCTGTGTCATCATGTTTGGTTTAGGAGATATGATGCAAACAACATGAGTCAGTTATGGCGGAAATTAAAATGGCTGCCACATGGCAATTTGGCAGTGACTTCATATCTGAGAATGTTCAGGGTACAAAACGGTGCAACTCTACCAAGGTTCACGTTCCTATGAGAAAGTAAAAGATTGTTTTTGACATAATTTTACTCATTTGATGTTTTGTTACATTCGCTGACTTCCGTCCTCATGCTCTCTTAACTTGAGTAAAAATTGTGAATTTATGTGGGTTTGAACATTATTGGAAACAACTGGAATAGAGTATTCAACTCAACAAAAGCAGCACTCCTGATACCTGGACAGGTGACAAAACTAAAGCTTGAACTTGGTCCTTCTAGCGTGAAACTTATATTTATTAGACTATCAAAAGGTTACATTTCTGTTCTGTTTCATAAGTGATATAAAAAGTACTGATCCATAGGTTAATTCTGAGCCTATTATACAATAACTCTTGGACAAAAATAGGTGATAGTGACATAACCTTCCTCGCCTGGGTGTTTTTAGAACATTTCTAGTCAGAGCTGTGCTTGACAGAGATGAAAAACTGAAGATAAGCAGGATAAGAAGCTCTCTCCTCCCACATTTTCATCATAAACTCCATGGACAAATGTGAATGACTTGTATACTAATGCTGGCTGATGAATAATTCTCCTCAAAGGTCTGCTATGCCTATTGAATTAGTGATTGCTGCTGAGCAGTGAGGTTTTTTCCTTTGTTTATAGTAACTTAAGTGCACAAAGACTGTGGTAAGTAATAGCAAGTAAATAAGGAAAGTGGCACGATTTGTAAGACAAGGTCAAGGACAGAGAGCTAAAATGACAGAGTGGCAACTTTGTTGGCAGTTGCAACATGCATCTAATGTATAAAAAAGAAATGTATTTCCATCTGACAACATCATTATATTCTGACATTAATGTGTGGCTATTCTGAACAAGGGCAGTAACAGGTTGAAGGTTACCCATGTAAAAATAGTTCTATGAGTGAAGAACCTCTCCATCCAAGGGCATTGTCTATATATGTGATTGTCACCAACTGCTGATGCACTTCCTCTGCAGATTGTTTACTGTAACCTGGGTGCAGATGAGCGTCATTCCTACGAGGCATCATTGCAGTGGTCCTTATGCAGAGGAATCAGTATAACAGCCTGAACTGCTGATTCCTAGAGGCCTAGGAGACTCCTTCTCCCAGAGTAACAGTTATCTTTTCTGCAAGCATCATTAGTGCAGCCTGAGAAACTACCGGTAGGCACAGGAATAGAATCCTGAAGTCTAAAGTACATTTAGACACAATGCAAAATGTAATATCTTCATTGAAACATTTATCATCATGCTGGGATCCCATAATCAACCTCAATACATGTACAGAGACAACAGGAAAACAAATTGTACAAAAAACACATTGTAGGAAAACAAATAGCCAGGGTTCAGGAAGTAGGTGCCCACTCTGACCTACCTCCTGGTACACATTGCACCAGACCTCATTTCTGTCCCTAACCCTAACCCTAACCAATGTATCATTTGCATTTAATCACACACATTGTAAACTTAACCTTATGGTTTATTATACCTTTTATCACTGTGAATTTTGACCTGCTTCACTATGAACTGTTTGACTCACCTTCATATGTGTCCTTGCTGATCTATGTGAAAGTGTTTATGCACAGTAGCACCCTCTGCTCCCCGAACGCATGTTGGGTGTTGTCAGTACATCCAAGGATGTCTGGCCAGCTGGATATTGTTTTGGGAGAATCCTCTCTCAAGGTATTTCTTAGTGTGCCATAAACTGTAACTTTGTCTGTGATGCTTTGTCAGCCTCTGCCAGGGATTGCTTGGCGGATGAGGCTGGCCTCTCAGCTGAAATTAGTTAACTCTGTTTGCTCTTTGCTTTTACCATTTTATTAAACTACACAAAGACTGTCTGGTCGAATGAATTAAGCCCCAGCCTCTAGACACTCACCAGCAAGCTCCCCTCCCAAATCAGGCTCCAGTTTCCCCATACCAGGTGGGGTACTCAATCCATTTGTACTAATTCATAGGGCTTTCAAATTGTTCATTGTCTGGGCCCTCCCTAGAGACCAATTCACCTTGGGAGACCCTGCCAGGAGCTACTGGCCCCTGGAGCATAGCTCCAATGACCACAGGAACCAACGTACCATTTAACCACACTAAGGTAGGGATTCTTTGGTGGTTGGCAATTCTTTTGGGGACTGGGACAGCTCGGGATCCCCTTGGAGGAGCTGGAAAGCATTGGTGGGGAGAAGTACCTCTGGAATACCCTGCTTAGCCTGCTGCCACTGCAACCCAACCATGGATAAGCAGAAGAATATGGATGGATGGATGGATGGATGGATGGATAGATAAAGGTAAGAACTGGATTTCTCTGTCAGTTCTGAGCTGTGCTACACACACATACATACTGAAACACAAAGTATGTGTATGTTGCCAGTACGTCACAGATAAGCTAAGCTACACTGGTTAGATGGGGCACATAAACACAGACTGCACAGCGGTCGAGTTGTTATTTTCAATCCAACAATGCAAGGGTGCATTTTGAACGTGCAGATCAAGGTGCTCCAGACAAGTCCAGTTGTTGATCCATGATTCAGTTTAGTTGGTTTAACAGTCTTTCAACTTCAGGGTATTTGAGGATTAGCATACATTGAACTGACATAGCATCTAATCATAAACCTTGGTAAGAGCATAACATAACATTAAGTGGGGCTGAAACATTACATTTTTTTTAATTTTTTTTTTTACAATTACATTTCTCTTTGCCTAAACCAAAAACAGCTATCAAAACAGAGACAGCAGTCAATCATGGATTGACTACCCAAACATCAAAACAAAGTGTCCACTGACAGGAAAAGTGATTGATGTAAGAAACACATTATCTGGAGAATACGTAAGGTAGTTCCATATGTCAGGATATGACACCTTCAGCTAATGGTTGGTGTAGTTTCTGCCACCTTGATGTAACAATAAATATTTTATTTAAACATTGGACATATTTACTAGCTTCTGCAGCATCAACTGGTAATGTATTCGCTCTGTGATTAAGAAGCTAATGAAACTTTCGTTCAAAAGATGGGTGTGGTCTCATGTAATGTAGTCATCACTCCTGAGTCGTCATGGGTCAGAATATGAACATGTTGCCCCCAGTCACGTCAACAAACTATGGGACACAGTTCATTACTTAAAGTTCCAAAGAATAATTAAAAAACATAGTTATATCCATTTCCAAAAAAAATATCTGATCCATGACTCAAAACCATGTTATAATCCAAACTATACATTCTGATATCTGCTGCACACTTAATGTTAGATGAACTAGAAATGTGTTTAATTCTGTCGAGACTAAATACTTAATGGACAATAGCTTGCCCTGCTCAAGGTTCAGCTGTGGTGTACACATTTATTTTCCATAAATCAGGTAAACCTTCACTGGCCCCATTAAATATATCATTAAGCAGCTGGCAGGGTGCTGAGTGCTGCCTGCACCCACCAAACCGATTTCTTCCACCACAAAGGTTTTTATTGAAACTGCCAGATTTTCCAGCTCACCAAGACAAAACCTCTGTCGGCAACCATAACTGCCTTACACAGAGGCTGTTCCTCTCATACAAACATGGTTCACACACACACACACACACACAGGCACACACACAAAACACACACATCAACCTGATCTTGCGGAAACAAAATGATCAGTGAGGGTGGCCGCTGGCACACAGGTGCGTTTATGTGGTGCACTGCCTTCCCACAGACGGTTTGTCTTCTGGTCTCATGATGTCCCTGGACATAACTGAGTATAGAGAACAAGTTCAGAAATAAAGAGGAACAAAAATATGAAGTTTTCACACTGCAGCGATTTCTTGCAGCTTTGTAATGCTGATTGAATTAGTAATGCTTTCTTTGAATAATTTCACAGACTTTGTGGTGCCTTTTGAATTAGTAATGTGTGCTCCCCATGACTTGTTATGTGTCGTAAATTAAAGCATTTTTCATTTTACCCCTTTAGAAATTCTCTTTGGTTTCAGCGATGTTGTGGTAGTCTTTGTTCTTTCCTTGTTTAGTTGTTTGCTGCTATCTCTTTTTTCCCTTCCCCCTCTGTGCCTCCAGTAATTCTGCATGGTGACGCCTCTTCATCTTCCACACTGACATAAACTCTCCAACCTGAATTAAATGGTTAAAACACATCTTCACGGCTGGCCTCAAATGGTTCCAAGTGCATTTACAAAGTTTGGTTGCAGATCAAATGATGATAGAAATTTGTCAAGGTTGTCTCGATACAACACACAGGCCATTTTTATGTTGAATTGTTGGCAATTCAAATACATTTCTTCAAAAAGGTTAAATAGAGCATTTATGAAAAGAATGCGTGAGAAGGGCAGAAGGAGTCTAACAGGAATGTTCTCTGCAGTGTCTGTAAGCTTGAAGCCGAGGCAGCTGCTGTGTCGGTTGAGAGCAAACAGTGTCCTAATAGGATCATGTGAAGACTCAACCTGTCAACCACTGAATACTACAGAGAGGAAAAGAGAGGGAACACACACACACACACATTTCACAAGAAAAGAGTAGACCTCTGGAGAGTAAAATAAACTGGTTGTCTAAAGTCATGTTTCATCTCCAGCACCATTTGATTTTCTGCAGCGAACTGGACCTACATTTGCTCCTCATTCCCCCACAAGGCAGAAACAACATCACACTCTCAACTTTAGTAACCTGACTGCTGAGAATGCAAATTATTTCCTTTATCTTGTTGTTTCAATTTAACAGTGCAGGAGCCTGTTTCACACTTGAGCGCTCAATTCGAATTTTGTTATAGAGACTCTGATTAGTGCGATCAGAGTAGGGGCATCAGGAAAGGGAGGCTGATGAACATGACAGAGCTTCAAGAGGAGGTTTTGAGATAAATAAGTTCAGTTAAATGTTTAATAAAAAAATAAAAAACCCAAAAGACTTTGTACCTACTTAACCAAATTAAGGTAGGTTAAAGGCTAAATCAACTGAAAACACATACGGTAGGTATTGTAGAAACCTTCTGCTGCACTGCTCTCAGTGGCTGCACTCCATCCAGTGGTAAAGTGGCTGATGTTGAATCTCTACCAACTCATGATCTGACTGCAGCAGATGGTAAGGACAGATGTTGGTGATGAGGCGGTGTTGTTGTTGTGGTAACAAGGAATAGGTTGATACATATCAGCGATGGCAAACAATCCTACAAAGAATCTATTTTGAAATTTTCCTACATCTCCTGGTTTGGCAGCCTGAATATCAACTCCACGAATGCACTGGCTAAAATGAACATAGGCAGAAAAAAAAAACATAGGTTTAGAGCAGCCTGCCTGGTCTGTACAACAGAGAGGTGGGGAAGAGGGCAAATATTGTCTTTGCTGACTGCACTCAACCTCTGCATCAGGAGTTTAAAGCCCTTTCTTCTGGCAGCTGCCAGATTCCCAGATAGAAGCATGCATCCATCCCCCGCAGTCATTACCCTCCTCACTGCAGGGAAAAAGGAGGTACCTGCCTGCTCTAATTGAAGGACAATTTATGGAAATGTTTATTGTGTTGTTACCACTGGAACAGTTTGCTGATGTGCTTCATACTTTCTGTGTGGTTGTGCTGATTCTGAATATTCTGATTTTGCAGGTTGTGTTCATGTATTCTACATCAGCTCGGTTCTTTCATGTTTGTTTGTCTCTTTTTATGGTGTACTCTGTGTGGCACAGACGATAGTTCCACAGGGACAAATAAACTTGAACTTGAACATTGCAAACAGAAGACAGAGGAAACTATTTCGTCAACTTTTTCAAATTCAAGAATGTTATAATATCAATTTATAAACCAACACCCCCTACAAGTTATGATCCTAAAGATTTTCATGAAATCCATTCTGTTTGTTGATATGACTTACATTTATTATTTTATGTATTTATTATATATCTTTTTTTTTTGCAATAGCCATTAAGTGTATCAAAATTCATTACCTACCACACTGTATGGTAGTTCTCATAGTGAGTGGCAGAGTCCGCCTTTCCTGCACTCAACTCACATGAAATCCAGGGTTCTCTAATGGTATGAAGACCACTGATATCAGATTCAAAGCAACTGACAAGACATTGGTTGGCTTTTATTGTGAAGCAGTCGCATGAAATGCGACATGGTTGACTGAGGTTAATCATTGTTCTCCAAAAATCATAGTGTGCTTATCATAAATCTTGCAAATGCTGGACTGTGATAACTCCTCCCACTCAGCACTCACATTATATAAGGCAGTTCTAAAAAAAATTGAAGAAAAAAAAAATATCTTCATGTTTTATTAGCCATCAGTGTGCCTCTGTAGATTAACTGTATACCCTGCAACACCTAAAATGTGTTTGTGGTGAGATTAAGTGACAACTCTGCCTGTGTCTTTGCCCGAGCCGACCTCTTCTGCATGATTGACCGCTGTGGGGCCTCATCCGAGCACGGCTATTGATTGTGGATCAGTTTAATGAAAGTGACATTTCAACCCAACAGTCCAGCTTATGTCATGTCATACACTCCCCAGGGGGCAGGAGTGGAGTGGAGAAACAGGAAGTCATTGTTAGATGTGATTAGCTGACCAATTTGTCCTGTATCCTAATCAACCATAGGTGTGTGTGTGTGTGTGTGTGTGTGTGTGTGTGTGTGTATGTGTGTGTGTGTGTGTGATAGAAACAGTTTATGTTAAAGAGTGACCAAAAGATAGCTAACTGCTTTCCCCTGGTTTGAAACATTATAAATGAAAACACAATAAACAACATACACTATATTGCCAAAAGTATTCACTCACCCATCCAAATAATTGAAATCAGTTGTTCCAATCACTTCGATGGCCACAGGCATATAAAAGCAAGCACCTAGGCATGCAGACTCTTTCTGCAAACATTTGTGAAAGAATGGGTCGCTCTCAGGAGCTCAGTGAATTCCAGCGTGGTACTGTGATAGGATGCCACCTGTGCAACAAGTCCAGTCATAGAGAGCTTCATGGAATGGGTTTCCATGGTCGAGCAACTGCATCCAAGCCATACATTAACAAGTGCAATGTAAAGCGTTGGATGCAGTGGTGTAAAACACGCTGCCACTGGACTCTGGAGCAGTGGGGTTCTCTGGAGTGAAGTATCATGCTTCTCCATCTGGCAATGTGATGGACGAGTCTGGGTTTGGCGGTTGCCAGGAGAACTTGTCTGACTGCATTGTGCCAAGTGTAAAGTTTGGTGGAGGGGAGATTATGTGTGGGGTTGTTTTTCAGGAGCTGGGCTTGGCCCCTTAGTTCCAGTGAAAGGAACTCTGAATGCTTCAGCATACCAAGAGACGTCAGATAATTCCATGCTTCCATGAACAGTTTGGGGATGGCACCTTCCTGTTCCAACATGACCGTGCACCAGTGCACAAAGCAAGGTCCATAAACACATGGATGAGAGAGTTTGGTGTGGATGGACTTGACTGGCCTGCACAGAGTCCTGACCTCAACCCAGGCCCTCCCGTCCAACATCAGTGTGTGACCTCAGAAATGCGCTTTTGGAAGAATGGCCAAAAATTCCCAGCTGTTAAAGCTGAAAAGGGTGGACCGCCGTCATATTAAATACTATGGATTAAGAATGGGATGTTGCTTAAGTTCATATGCGAGTCAAGGCAGGTGAGCGAATACTTTTGGCAATACAGTGTATTTATTATGCAGGAAAACCTTGGGGCTAAGATGCAGCAGCAACATAGAAGTGAAATGTCCTTTTTTGTGTGTCTTCATTAGAAACATAGGTATAAATAGTTTGTAAAGCTTTGCTTTTGTGACTCACATTATTCTTGCACAGTCCAGTCTCAGCCATCAGTGTTAAATTAGTGACACAGTGCAAGATACAGTACATTGCATTTTGTTGAGTAAGAGCTGGTATGTAATGTTGTGGTTTTATTTGTATCTTTTTTTTTTTTTTTTTTACCTTTTACTTTCACTATTTTGCATTTCAGCATTATATTTTAAATTCTGGGATTCAATATGAAGACACATCATCAATCCCAGTTTTCTCACAATCTGATACATCACTTGAGTTTTCTTGTTTGATGGATGTATGGACCAACGCACATCGACTGATTTATAGCATTTCAAATACAATGTGACACCAAAATGAAATGTGAGATATCTTTGTTTATCCATGGCTTCTGCTTATAAAATGTGTTTCTTTCATGTATGTGTTCACAACAGGTTGGAAAATAGGTTTCCATACGTCCGATAATCTCAGACTTGTTTGGTAAAACATGAATAAACGACTGCTTGTCGTCAAGGCAGGGGACTAAACCAGGTGTGCATTTGCCAAACTCATCCCTATTAGCAGAACAACCGTTTAGGTCGACTATGATATATACTATTGATTCCACCGTGCACGTCTCCATCGTGGCCTTGCTGTTGGGACTTGTTTTCTTACCCAGCTAGGATCATTTCAGAAGCAGAGTGCCATGCCTGCCTGATATTGATAAGTTGCTCTAATGTGTGTTTATTTCATCATTTTTCCTTGACTTTTGTGTTTCTACCACAGTTGAGTGGACTACGTAGCTAAGTCGTTTCTTCATTTGTCTGTGTGTGTGTGTTTATTGTTCTTCCCGACATTTTTTTACTGTAGATTCCTAGGTATACACCGGATGTTTTATTTTGAAAAAAGACCAAATGCCTTTCGCCGTTCATGTGTCCGATTTATTGCCTGGTGCACTCTGCTCTGTGCCAGCTGAGACAGCTTCTGTTTGCTTCCGTTAAAAAATAAATTCTTTTGCAATGGCTGGCGGACCCACAAGCATTCCCGGATAGTAAATTGTTGCAGCCCAGATCTGACCCACACCCAAAACATTCATCCGGGCCACATACCATGTGGCACACTCTAATGTGATCTATACTGTTCACTCTTGGCTCACATCTAACCATGCTATGTTTGATGTGGCTCGGACTGCCCAAGTGCACTATGTGGGCCGGATGAGGGTGTCTGGTACAATTATACTATCTGGGTTGTCAAGAATCTGCTCTGGAGGCTGCATCTCAGATGTGCCCTGTGGAATCTGGCAGTAAGATGACCAAACCTTAACCATAATGTTATCACATTAAACAGAATTACCCTTTTTGCACAGACAATTCATGTCGTCCCAACGATAAGTGCGATGGCCCAACTCACAGTAAAACACAGCAAAACAAATGTGATACTAAAACTTCATCACAACTGTTTTTTAGCAGTATCTTTTGGTTGTTGTCATAAGACTGAGGGAATTAAGAATGAGGACTAAGTAATTGTTTTGACAGATTCACCACCTGACAAAGAGTACCAACAGCTGTTCCCTAAACTTTCCTGTCTCCCACGCAGTAGTGGACACACTCCCCAACTCAATCGGTGAATGGAATGAATGCTGACATTGGCGGCAATGTCAGCACTGTTAAAATGGGAGCTTCGCAGGCGTCCTCAAACATATCATTAGAATATAGACACAAGCAGTCGTGGCAACATTAATTGAATTATTATTCAGTTATTATTATTATATATAATTATTATTATTTCTCGGGTCCAGAGGGGCTAGTCGGTTGCCGATCCTTGCATGTTAAGTGTTTACCAGCACTTATGAGCAAGTGTTAAACACAGCATTAAGCAGACAGAGGATGTGCGGCTCCATCACAGCCGTATATGCAGCATGTAAGATATGTTCCTGCCTTAAAGGTTGTAAAACTCGCTCTACACTAGTAAATATGCAGAAATACCACAACATCCAAACTGGATATGTGGATTTCGTGACTATTGGACTTCTAGTCTCCATCTGCCACCTTAATGACCATTTTATGCAGTTATTATGCAGACTGTTTAAACTGGCACCTGTCTCAGTGTGAAATGTGGTTGTAAAATGCGATGAGCCAAAAACAACTGTGGGGTGTTATTTGATTTGTGTCCTTATCTATTCATACATAAGCTCCACTTTTTAAATCTATTATTCCAACAGGCTGTAGATATAATTAATTCTATTCATTGGATCTCTGGTTTTACAGGTCAGAGATTTTCAACAGAGGTCAGACCTGAACTTTCAAATCCCTCACCTCTAAACTAAGTCCTGTGTGTGCTGAGCTGTTTTTTTTTTCTTGAAATAGAGGGGTTTTGTCAATTCCTTTAGGTGTGTGTGTGTGTGTGTGTGTGTGTGTGTGTGTGTGTGTGTGTGTGTGTGTGTGCGGGCGCTGTAATCTGCTGAGCCATCAAGAACACTGGACTGTTTTTCTTCCAGTACAGTGTTCATGTAAATTCAGTTTTAATTTTCCCCAGCAGCACAAATTGCTATACACAGTAATGAGACCCAGATTTCTGGAGGTGCAACACATTTAACAACCTGAATCTTTTCGTAATCTTTCATATTCAACCCTGTGCTTTGCCAAACAGATTGTTATCATTGTGTGAATGTAACACTGCCAAATGTGCTGTGCGCATTGTTTGTGCCTTAACCTGTTAATTAAACAGCCGTGCTTTTAATTAACATTTTAATTTGACCACGTAGCTCACTTTAAACGTGCCAGTATTAAAAAGCAAGTTGGCCCAGAAAACCTGATGGGCACTTGATATGACAAACTGAATGTCCCTATATGGGCTAAGTGTGGCACCAAAAGTATATGCTCATAAACATTAATATCACAGTAAGTGTGCATGACACCCTCGCCAAAATGTAACCTAGGCTTTTTTTTGTGAATGTATATGAGTCAAACGTTGGTTGTTGCTGGAAGACAGTAGCGGTCCACCTTACCTCTCCTCCATGTTTACTGTTTGTTTATTTCAAAGATGGGAGTGTACTATCATACTAATGGTTCTAAAAATACATTTCATTCACATAGCACTTTTCACAGTGCTCAGACACTTAATATAATTTGAAATTAAAACAAAAAAAGTGTAAGATTATTTATAATTGTTTTATAATGACTTGGTTTTGAACAGTCATAAGGTATTTTTACTGCTGAAAACGTTTCCTAGTAATGTTCCATCTGCACTAGAATGGTACTGACCTACCTTTCCTGTTGCATCTAATTGGGCTGCAATGTTCCTTTTGGGCAATCATGTCCATGTAGGTAAAAATAGGTTGGTAATTACAGGTCTGCAGATGTCCCTGCAAAATTACTGCTTTCTGTGGGTACTTCATGCAAGTTTCCACATTCTGACATTTTTGTGACTGTAGCAAAGTATGTAAAGTTTAAGCAGAATTTCTTAAAAGATCCACCTGAGCATTACAGGAAATGCATACTGCATACACTGATGGATCCACTATGGATGGTATGGTAAAGATCAGCCAAATGTATGTATTATATCATGATCAACATCAAATAAAAGCAAATAATTCACTTGAATTTTAAAAACAATATGGAGCATTTTTTATGAAGTTTTTTTTGTTTTGTTAAACAATCAACCTATGACAAAACAAACCTAAAGCTATGATTTAAAAATAAATGGAAACAATTTCAGTAATCACTGTATGTACTGTTGGATATATTGTTTTGTTTTTGTTCGTTTTTTTTTTTTTAAATATCAGTTCAAAAACATTTGGAAAGTCTAGAAGAGCAGCACAATGGAATTATTTTATCTCCATTTAAGTAAGCCGAGCGCTATACCGGAAGTTAGTCACCTCAGTTGCTGATCTAGGTATGTTCATCTGGGACGTCAAGCTTTTTTGGCTTCAAAACGCTACTGAGCAGCTTGTGTGTCCAGTGATAAACCATCCTTGGATAGATCCTAAATTCTTTCCTTAGTTATGTGCCACTGCCAGATGTTGATAACACATCATCGCTTCATGCAGGAGAATTTAGTCTAAGGTTTAGATCCCAACCAAGCTGAGCTGAGGTGATGGATACCTGTGTCTACTGCAGCGTCAACTGACTCACATTCTCATTGAACACAAAAGTCTGATCTCAGCGGGCTCAACTGGGATTTTTGACCAGAGGAAAACAGGTATCAGATAGATGGATGCCCTATCATGCAATACATTGTGTGCCATTTAGAGTTTAACTCCTTTCGATGCGGAAGATTTCCTGGTGTGTTCAATAAAAAAAAATATAAAGCAGTTAATGATCCTACACTTAAATATTAGTGCTTTAAGCTTCAAACTAAGATGCTCTGCCTGCCCCACTTTCATCAATTTTGCATGTGAAAGGTTCTGAAGTTAAGTTAGCACTTATATGTAATATGCAACATTTGGTTAGATTCTATACATTAATAATGTGTGCTGACAACAGTTTGCATAGTTTGACATATTATTACTCTAAGGGCTCTATCTTAACGATCTGAAACGCAAGTGTCAAACGCAAAGCGCAAGTAGCTTTGTGGGCGGATCTCAGGCGCTGTTGCTATTATGCCGGCGGGATAAATGACTCTTGCGACCGGCGCAAATATAAAATGGGTTGGTCTGAAGTAGCGACATTAGTCATAGGTGTGGTTTGGGCGTAACGTGGAATAAACCTTCCGTGCTTCATCTCACATTCCCTTTAAGAGCAGGCGCGCTTGTGTAACAGGTGTGAATAGAAAGATGACAGATGAAGGCCCAAGGACTGGTTTTCCCACATTTATTCTGCAGAAGACAGTAATACACATTAATTGCCTTTTTGTTCCTTCTCTGCACCTCTGTTCCCTCAACAATGCAAGGCGGCAATGTGTGGCCTCAAAATACATACAAACACATTATTTTAATATTACAGTATGTATGTGCTTAACATACATATTACTGGCCAAGAGCTATTTAAATTGGCTGGAAAACACTTCATTCTAAATAACATATCTCTTCAAAACCTTGACAACACATATAAAAAGGGAGAACAGCGACCTCTGTTGGCAATTTGGAACAGTGCGTGGATGAGAGCGGCTATACAGAGAAAACGAAACTTAACACATGAAACGAGCAAGAGCACATACCTGCAGAAGACAGTAATACACATTAATTGCCTTTTTGTTCCTTCTCTGCAGCTCTGTTCCTAAACAGACAAAATACCAGGGTTCACGTTAATTAATGGATGCTACGTTATTCGAAACGGTAGTTCATTTACTAGACACGGACTGGTCTGCTGCATTACAACGGCGCCAAGAAAGTTAGACGAAAACATCTACAAAACTTAAGTTAATGGTCAAAATAGCACACAACAGCTGGATAACGTAGCAGTGATAGCATTAACCATTTTGCATTAGTGTTACGATGTAAATCATTCCATTTCTGAAGAAAACAATAAGATAGCGCAGCAGCATTTTCCACACGACTTACCCTCAACAATGCAAGGCGGCAATGTGAGGGTCAGTCAGAGTTACGGAAGCTTAGGAGGTACAGAAAAAGGTGACGTATGGCGAAGTGACTTCTGCAGGAAAACGTTATCAAAAATAACGGTAAATGAAATTAACTCATTACGATAAATTCACACATACACAACAGGCATTAAATGATAAATAAAATTGACAAATAGTTTGGAAATCAGAATTGATGAAGTGCATTTTTAACTCTGTTACACTTGTTCCATGGCGGATTGCTATTATAATGGCGCATTTGCCAGGCGCACGCCAGGAGCGGTTCACAGTCGAGGAGACCGACGTTCTCATCGGGGCTGTTAAAGACCGAGTAGTGGCATTGTATGGGGATGTGAGAAATCCATCCAAACTAGCTTTGGTTAAACGGGCGTGGGAGGAAATTGCTATAATTTTTTCTAAGCCTGGCATCCCCATGACATCACACCTCGGGAGCAGTGCGCACAGGCCGAGCAGTGCGCAACGGGCAGCGGATGACGAAGCTGCGCAGACACCAAGGTGCAGAGGATCCAGACCCACTACACGCCGTGGCAGCATTGTCAGACCGGACCGCACTGTCCGGGATGCGGCAAGGTATTAAAGACCGTCTTGACCGGGTGGCGATGTTGCTGCTGCCTCTCAGGCGCATCGCCTCAAGTCTCCAAATGCACCACCTGCTCCTGTTGTGCCCCTTCCTCCTTCCTCCTCCTCCCCCATCTCCGTCTCCGTCCACCTGCTCCACTAGGAGCACATCACGCATTGCCACTCCCGGATCCTCACGGCTACGGCGGTCGCGTCGCATATCAGAGGGAAAAAGAATTAGTTCTTCTGTTTAAATCTTTTCAGCTTGTTTTTGTATGGTTTGCAAAAACGGGAACTGCTTCCTTGTAGATGAGAGAAGCAAAGTAATAATAATACAT
>CAEMYA010000202.1:2190517-2201486 GCA_903131615.1 Diplodus sargus
TGAGAGAAGCAAAGTGTATGCAGGTTGAGCACACGCTACATTATGGCCAAGCATGCGCCCTTAAAATAGAATCTGAATAAGCGCCACTGACTTTAGACCAGGTTTTTCCTGGTCTGTTGCGCAAGTGTTTTCTGAAACGGCAAAATAGCACCAGTGAACGTTTGCGCTGGAACACGCCTCCTCTTTTCGCTGAACCGCCCCCGGGAGCGCTAATTTAAGGACGCGCGTCTGTGGAGGGAAAACTCCAATGTGCGCCGAGTACAAAATAGGAATTACACAAGCGCCAGTGTACAAAGTCAGTTGCACCGAGTGCAAGATAGAGCCCTAAGAATGTATTCACTGTTGTCAAAGGTTGTGGTTTGGCTAGGTTTAAGCAAAAAATGACTTGTGTAATGACTAGAAAACATCCTAGTTGGTCTTTGAATATCTAACATACATAACGACAGTGATGTCACATATGTAGTGACGCCAATTAATTCTTTGTTTGCATTTACATATACATATGTCCATTATGTCCAATACATAAACTAAAAACCAATCACTCTTAACTCCACAAACAGGATGTGAACCCAGGCATCCAGATAGAAATTCCAGATTGACCCGCACAATCATTCCCCGAGACAAACTTTCTCACTCTTTGACACTTGACAGGTAACTACAGCATCAGGCTTTAAAGCATTGGGTCATTGACTGCTGTATTTGACACATCGTTAGTGAGAATGGGCTGGAACATTAAGTTGTTTTAGATCTGTGAAGTTTTAATTTTTGCACAGCTTTTGTGCGATCCCGAGGACACCATGCAAATATAGTCACATGAACCTGTTGGAACTTAAAATCACAGGGGAAAACAAGAGCAAAATCAACTGTATTGTAATATATTGTGGTGTACTTTAGCTGACATGCAGGAGAAACTGAACCCCCAACCTCATGTAAAGTGCTAGCCCAGTCATTCTTGTTAAAAGACTGGGCTAGCACTGTACATCCGTTTAGACTGACTGAATGTAAGCAGGGCACGTCTGTAAAACACCCAAGTAACCGTCCCAGACTAAAATATGTAGTTTATATCACTGAAGATGTTACTAAGTGCGCTTGAGGGTGAACTGCATTTACAGACTCTCTACTCATTAAAAGCACATTGCAATAAGTATTCTGTATATGCTGCGAGCCTCTTTAAATAAAATCAGAGCATGCTGAATTGATTTTTTTAATGGTACAAATGGATGGGTGCCACACTCACTCCAGTGAAAGTGATGTCTGCTTAACTACAGAACATTAAAACCCTGGCATTTTGGCCAAGGAGGGCTGCAGGAATATACACAAACCTAAAGGCAGTGATAGAGACATTAAGTCAATTCTTGGTGTTATGCCAATCAGGAAGAGAAACAGAAAGAACAGTGAATCAGATAGTGTTTTTTACTTGCCTAGAGTGAACATTTTAGCATTTCAACATGATGGATTACACACTTTGTCTCAGTCCAGAGTCCTCAGTGTCAACAATATGTCTTGTCATGTGAGACAATATACCCAGGGCCGGCCCGTGGTATAGGCAGCATATGCAAGTGCTAGGGGCCCCATCCATCCATAGGGGCGGCATAAATGAGGGAACAAAAAAACACATAAAAATAATGTGTGACGTGGACAACAACTGATCAGCAGTCAGTTTTTTGTCCCCTCAGAACTTCTCATATGGTTTCATTTCAATACATGTTTAAAGTATCCAATATCTTAGCAAGAAGCCAAGGTTAGAGAAAAAGTCCAGAAACTAAAACCAGATCGGAACATTAACCCATTTATCATCACATGTCGCCTCAGATTTATCTGATGTCCCTGTACCTAGAACTGCATATAAAGTACTTCAAACTAGCTCCAGCTCCAGCAGCAGCAATGATTACATGCTGCTTACAAATTGATGCTTCATTATTAATAATCCTTATCATTTCATCAGTCAGATGTGGCTTAGGTGCTATTATTGGCTGTTTTTCCCCACCAGCAGCTTTATTTATTAATAAAATGTAACACCCTGTGATCACAATTACTCCTTTCTTCAGATGCATTTTGAAGCATTTTGTTCCCACACCTGCAGATCCTTGGCCACCTGCTGACACCCCATCTCAGCACCTTCCAGAACAGCAAGTGCTTCTGTCCCCCTCACCTCAGACAAGCCCAGCAATGCAGCAACAGCTTCTACAACATTAACAATCAGTTAGTATATGAGCATGATTGGTGTTCCATCTGAGGTGCAAGGGGCACCGGCTAAAATCTTGCATAGTGCACCGAATAGGTCAGAATCTGAATATACCTTAGATATTTCTGCGGGACTCAGCTTGACCTTGTTTTCTCCAGAAGCTTTGGGATCTCCAATACAGTATATATGTTGATGATATTCCAGCACAGGACAGAAAAATAAGTCAACTTATGACTGTAGGTGCTTCAGTGATACATTAACACCTGCTCAACGTGGTCCAGAAACTGCCAAATGTTTGTAGACAACTCCCTGCAGCACTAAAAAGTGTGTTAACAGCAGACCCCATCACCTGGGCCACCCATTCAGCACCCAAAGGACCATCCCTAGCAAGGGTGTCCCTGAAATGACAGAAACATTAGACACTTCTTCCTGTCATGTTGGGTCTGAGTTGGCTTAATACAGCAGTCCAATGCTGACAAAAAAAACAACAAAAAAAAAACAACAACTTTCATGTCATTTTCTGCTGTTAGCTAAAAGGGTTTAAGCAACATGAAATCAGCAGGCTGTAATTCTGGAATCATTTAAAATGTTGGTGAAAGTGAAAGAGAGAGCAAAAGAATGAAATAAAGTCACAAATGGACCAGGAAGAAAATGGAATAAAAACACAAAGAAGTCAAAATATGGTGGTCTAAGATTTCTATGCAACACCAATAGAGCAGCGTAATTACAAATACATTAGAAAGAATAAGAAATGCCACTTTTCTGTGGTGTGTGCATTAACATAATATCTTCATGCTTCAGCAGGATCTGCAGATAAACTCTAATTGTGCTTTAATTCTCCTGTCTTTGAATCCTTAAAGGGCCACTTCAGTGAGAGCAAAAGGCTGATTTATTATGCACATCATAGATTCTCCAATTTGCTGAGCGGACCCTGCATGACAAAACAGACGCTCTCATGCAGAGACCCAAGACCACTGAAACTGCTGTGTTATTGTCATCATGAGAGGACCCGGTGGAGCCCTGAATCAAAGCTCAAGGAGCACAGATATTAAATTCCTTTTTAAAATCCAGTAATGACACAAGCTCCCTCACATTTCCAGACATGATAGGTTTGTATGAATCCTGGACAGTCAAACTGTGAGCCTACACAATTGGTAGGACCTCCTTGCCACCCTGAAAATGCACTAGAAGCTAATTGCTGGATGAAAATTGAGATATGGTTTCTTTTCCGTAAAAACAGGGCCATCAGTCTGTTGGTTGAACAGAAGTAAAAAAGGATGAGTTTCTGCAAAGACATCAGCATATCTGTGGTGTTTGTTGTGAAAAGAAAATAAATCTAAAGCAGACACAGGCAACTTTTAAAATTCCCCCTTGCTAGCGTTTCCTTGTGGCATTACTCATGGCACCGCTGTCGCAAAGCCAACATTAGCATGGCTACCACTATGGGCCTGGCTACTGTCCAGAGCAAAAGAGTAGAACCCCCGGATGTTTTAATAAATATGCAGTTTTAGATTTAAATTTGAATGTTTTAAAGGGGAATATTGCTTGAATGGCTAAATCACGGTTGAAAAAGGGGGAGGCATCTTGAGTATGGGCTTTAATGACAATCATTACAGGGGGAGACAGATCGACGGGGGGTTGATATCTCAATCCTCTCTTGTTCGCTTCACAATGGCACTCATTCACATTGTTCAACTGATTCCACCTCGTCTGTGAGCAACAGAGTGACGCAGAGAGAGAGGGCGAGTGAGAGCGAAAGGGAGGAGGAGAGAGGGAACGTTGTGGAAATCGACAATGAGAGAGAAGTTACAGAGAAAGAGGGAAAGTGCTGGAAGTACCAGACTGAAGACATCATTTATCAGAATTATAGCAAAGAATTACACTGTACACCCTCTCCTTCAGTCACACATACACACACACACACACACACACACACACACACTCTGATATAAGCAGGGTCCCAGCAAGGTACTCGACCAGTGTAAAGTTATAAAGAGGTGTGTGTGTGTGTGTGTGCGTGCGTGCGTGCGTGCGTGCGTGCGTGCGTGTGTAGTGAGTATGGAGTTATACTTGTGTTGTTTTCCGGCAGCTCTGACTGACAAAGAAGGTTATCAAGCATTTACAAACTTTTGCTCGTATCAGCATGTCTGGTTGTTGCGTATACGGTTGTACAAATCGCTATTCCACCGACGAACTAAAGTTTTATAGGATTCCGACAGGATCACGACCATTTCAGAGCAAAATCTTTGCTCCGCAAATGGTCCGGTCACTTATCACTGCAGCGTCTTCAGTTGCTAAGCGACGTCTGCTGATCTGTAGTCTACTTCATGTCGGAAAAAACTACTCCTATGCCACTAGTACGGATGAGTTTCACATTAACTTTAATATTTTGGATAAAAACGGTGATTTCGAGTCTTGGCAAAAGGCTGAGTTGTCGTCAAAGGTCAAGAAAAGAAAAAGAGAGGAAAATAAGTCTCTTCGGGACGGATCAGACCCCGACGCGAGGTTCGTCCTGTCAGGACTTATTATCCCGATAATGACCGCCGTTCGATATGCTATCCCTTACATAACAACTACACATATCATAGAGCTCTGAACTGTTATCTACAAGCCCACAACACCAAATAATAGGCTGCTTACCCCGCCATTTGTCAAAGACAACTTGTTAAGGTAACATTCACAATCTTTAGTTGATAATGCATTTACATAGCTTGACAAGCCGTTTATCTCCGCCATACTTCCATTGCCAAAGTGCACGCTCATACGTTCTACGTCATCATTGTGTACGAACAGAAAAAAGGGTCTATAGAAAAGCTGCAAACAAAACTTTTACATTTTGTAAATTTTTTATCAAAAAATAATTTTACTGCATTAATACCTTTTTTGAAACGCAGTGTTGATAGTTTTGCGCTCTCAAATCTTTTTTTTTTTTTTTGATTGCACAGTAAAGACACAGAAATAACTCCATATGAGAGCAGCAATTCAGACTGTAAATGCTATCGATTTTCCTCCCAGCAGGCAGTTAGCTAGTGGCCTCTTAGCACTTCCTTGAGAGTTGCTTTCAAAGGAGAGCGAGGGATCAACAGGGGTGCACGGAATACAGATGAATAAGTCATGAAAAATTAGGTTGGGGGAGATTATTTAAATTGCGCATAGAGATTGAGATTTGGACATCTTTGGAAATCCTCAAAGTTCATTTTGAATGAGCTATATGTAAACATTTTAATTGTTCATCAATCATTCATCATTCCTACATCCAGAACAGGTGATCCAAGAAAAAATAAATATGTGTTTTATTCATATGAGCAGCGGAGTATCATTTGTGTTTTGAACTGGACTTGAGTGTGGACGGGATAAAGTGTATTCTACAGCTCCTGACAAAGTGATGGATGAGGCACTGGTATTGATCCATAGTGCTATCAACCTCTATAGATACATCAAGGACATTTTGTGATATTGGACAGTAAAAGCTCTTTATTTCCAATTTGAATGGGCTTCTGTGGCATGAAAGTATCTTCTTGCTTTCATTTCACTGTCTGCAACCACGTGTCAGTCATGACGTGATTCATTACAGAGAATGATTGCTTTTAATGTCAGGTAATTTGTCAGACTACTTCAGGGATTATTGTTTATATTCCATTGTAGCTGAGCCAAAGATGAGTGGAAATTATACTGACAACAATTTACTAATGAAAACAGGGAGGCAGGGGAGTATCTAGGAGCAGCTCTGAGCAAACCTACCATTCCTTGTGGTGTGACCTTGCAAAGCACATCTTTTAAGAATTCATAATGTTTTTGTTCCGCTAAAATTTTACACAAATAGCTAATGTGAATGATGAAGTTATGACATTTCCAACATTGATCTGGCTACTATACAATGCCATAACAACAGCAACTTGACTGGTGCTTGGAGGCATGCAACCGGCAATTGTAGTTTTTTAACGAAAAGCTGTCATCAGTAGGGAGTGGCTGTAAGCCTGCAACCAATCACATTCCCCACATGAAATATAATAAGATATCAAACACCAATTCCCTATATGAAAGTAAATATCCCATGTATTTCTTGTTGGGAATTGATAAAAGAGTTACAGCCAGTATATTGCAGCTAGTATAGCTTTTCATTGGAAAATTAAACAAAGAAATGTACCGAAACATCTATAAATATATGTTTTTTTTGCAAGTGAGACAGTTTTAAATGTGCTTCACAAGCCTGGGGAATGGTTGCAAGACACCTCTTTCAGAACCACAAATTCCATCCTCATGGTGACACTGAATGAAAATTAATCAATCATCAAACTCAGTGGGAACACCTCTGTACAACACGTGGAGGACTGACCAACTAACCGACCAGCGTTGCCATTCTCACAACTGCACTCTTTTGCATGGATATAAGAATAATCTGCAATATACTTCACCACTAAATGCTGTGTGCTCAGCAAAGTGAAAACTCTGATGAAATATGCCTCTCGCTTACAGGTATATTTGATTTATTAACATTGAAAATCCCTTTAATATTGAATAGGAGCTTCTCCTCTTCCTGTCTGCCGTGTTGGCAAAATAATAAATACACTTCACAGGGTCCCACTATGGGACACAGGCTCATTTAAACACATAACTGTTCTAACCATTTGGGGAACCAGCTCAGTTTGGTCCATGGCCCATTTTATATCCCATACTCAAGTGTAATGAGCTCAGTGCTTTAGAATACATGGAGAGCAGTTATTTAAATGTAGCTGTGTTGATTGCTCTAACATATTATACAGATAAGCTGCTGTGGCTTTGTACCTGTTAGAGGCCTGAGCCACTTTACATTTACATTTCCAGCAATCATTTGAGACTTTTATCCAGAACAACAGAAAGAAAACTTCAAATCAATGGATCCCACTTTGGACACCTGCCATCCTTGTGACCCAGAATGCATGTGAGAGTTTGCTGACACCTCCTGCAGGTAGTCAAGAGTCACCAAGAATAGTGACAAATGAACAAGAACTCTGCATTACTAAGATAAAGCTTTATCTACAGTATCATCTGTAATTTCATCTCAAATGTGCTCTAATTGTATTATATAGCATATCATTTAGCTGCCCTACTTACATCAACATGTTCAGCTATATTTGTGTCTGCCCCCTGGGCAATCTCTACTTTAAAAAAAAAAAATCTTATCTTAAGGTGGTCGATAAAGGAGAATTTATACATTAGTAAATAGTGGTTAGTAATATTCAGATATTATCAAATCATCAAAGGGGTGCAAGGAAATGGTGAGTATCTGTATCAAATACAGTGTGGAAGAAAAAGTCAGGCCTTGCAAAGTTGATACACATTGTGAAAGCCAACGTAGAAAGAATGTATTCTTGGACACATTCACAGATGTTTTAACAACAGACATAGTTTCTAATAGAAATGTTCCTAATTCAGTCTTGACTCGAGCTTTTAGCATAGCAGCTACAGAGGAGAATTCGACTTAAAAAAAAATTGGTGTAAAATAATTTTACCACGAACAACAGTCTGAAACTTTTCAATATCATTTGTGACTAACTAGTTTGAAGTCTGTGTAAAGCAGATTCAGCCATTTTCTTCTAAACACATTAAAAAGGTCATAAATGTATTTCCTTAAAACATGTAAAAAGCCATTCAACCATTTAGAATTGAATTTTGGAGCTAGGCTCACAAACTGTGTTTCACGATTTCTGTGTTCAGGATGTAATGGGCGGATCAGAAATCATGGCGTAACGCGGCCATGATTTGCATAAACCCCGCCCTGCTGCGGAAGCCGTATGAATGCATTCAGCTTTGGAGGTTTTTCCGCTTGCTCTCGAGTCTTGGATAGCATCTCTTAGAATAGTTTGCAGCGAGCTAACCAGTCAGCCAGTCAGCTAAACAGTCATGTCTCCTCCACATCGCTCCTGCATCTTTCCTGGATGCCACAGTGTGCAGGGTAATGCCGCCGTTAGCTTATTTAAGTTTCCTAAGGAGGACAACTCGAGGAAATGGTGGATCGATTTTGTCAAGAGGAGCTACTGTGGAGAGTTAAAAATCACCACACGTCTCTGCAGTGTCCACTTTACCCCCGATTGTTACAGCAAACTGTCACCAGGTAAAGTCTGGATCTCTGAAGAGTCCGTTGACGCTGGTCAGTGGGGCCGAACCGACCCTCTCTGTCCCCGGCTTGCATCTTACCGTCCCGCCGACAGCGCATGCTCTCATCTCCGCCGCCAGCATTATGTGCCCGCCTGTGACCGTCCCCGCCACCGGCCAGACTTTAGATGCTCTGCCCGAGCCAGACCCTGACGCGAACTGGACTGCGGGCCGGGCTGATATTTCCCATCAATATCCTCGGGCCGGGTCGGCCGGCCCTTGATCAAGCATGTGTGTGTGTGTGTTTTTGTAATAACTCAAAATAATGACTGTATTTCTAGCTACAAAAGGCACATCTCTCTCCTTCCTCCATGTTGTTTGTGCCGCTGCGTGGTTTTACACGTGAGTGATCGTCCTCGTGCAGAAAACGTGACTCCTGGCGCACGTGACGTCACTCCCCGAGACACAACAAGAAAGCAAAAATATACATTTTTAATGCACAGTGATTTGAATAAGTAACTTTAGCCTGATTAGTGGTTTGGAAATATTACCGCATTAGATTACTCCTCACTGAAAAAAGTGGTCAGATTAGAGTAACACCTTACCGGCATCACTGATTGTGTAGTCTAAGTGCAACATGGAGCTTGAGAACGTCTGTAATAACAGCCCACAAATTAAAAAAATGGCGGGTTCAAATCGGGCTCGGGCTCATGATTACAGTCAATGTGTTGGCCGGGCTGGCTCGGACACAAAGTGCACGGGCTCGGCTCGGACTTGATTTTTTTGGGCCAGATCTAAGCTCTAAGTGTAAGTGTGTGCTTATGTATGTTATAAATATTGTACATTTTGGCAATTAAATGCATTTTGCTGAAGGTGCAAATCCTGAAAGTGATTTCACATCGTGCATCCTGTCATGCCCATGTAATGTTAGCAAATGTTATTGCATTTAATAATGACATGATTTGGCCTCATTCCCTGAGCGGAGTCCATCTGACAGCACTATGATAATCCACAGGTTATATTTTATGTGCATCAATATATCTATGACAAGGAATTCTATGTAGACTGGGGTGTTATGTTTGTGTGTAATGTAAAACGTGGACTGTGAGGAACGAGGCTGAGCACTATCAGTGTCTGACTCAGAGTCAGTTTCTGGCTCTGATGGCTCAAACAGGTCGGGCTGGGTCCATCAATGACGCTGCCAGCTTCCATTGTTACTGTAGGTTACTCCTTGTACAGTACACGGAGGCAGCTCCCCTCCTGCGCATGGGTGTGATTCCAGTGCCTCTAACTGACACACCCCCAGCATTTCACAGCAGAGAGAAGTGCTTGTTTTTCCATGATTTTGAGACCTAATTTTATATACTTGCAATTTTTTTAATCTTTCAAATTTGGCTCAGTGGTCAATGACAACTGTTTCTGTGGTATGACAAACTCATAACACAAATTTATTTCTGCTTTACACGGACTTTAATACTGCAATACAAGAAAAGCCTACTGTTTATTTTCCGCGTCTTCAATATGGATTGCTGCTAGGATGCTGACTTCCTGCCACACACATGCAGCTTTAGTCCCACTCTTGCAGACCTATACCATGAAGCCATCAAGACCCCTTTCAAGACCCCCCTTTACCCCCCTTTTTTTCGAGACTGGAATCTTCTAGTCAGCTGCAAACATTAAAGAGCATATTAAACTGCAAATATGGTGTGTGTGTGTACAGAAAGCTGTAAAGGCAAAACAAAGCCAATTAAGGGGAGCAGTGCTAAGCTAACTGTCATTTGTGAAGAAATGTCAATGTTGAAAAGCGAGGATGCTGATACCAGTAGCAAAGTGAAGATGACCTGGGGTCAGTCTGCCTGCCATTCCATATCTTAAGGAGCTTGCACAGCTTTTAGCAGTATACTGTAAATGTTGAGGTTGCAGTTTGTCCTTTGGAGGCATTTCATCGCCCTGTGACCGACCTCTGACCATCGACAGAGTGTTTGACATCCACAGCAGATTCAGCTTGGTAGTGCTAAGCAGTCGGAGGAATAAGTGTGTGCCTCGTAGAGTGTCTGATGTTGTCAGCTTCCAAAGCTCTAGCTCTCTGTGTTCACACAGCGAGACACAGTGAGACACAGAAATTGTGCAGGACTGTGTGTGTGTGTGTGTGTGTGTGTGTGTGTGTGTGTGTGTTGTCTGTCTGTCCATGTGCTTCGTGTTAGTTCTGCTCTGCTGAGCACCGCTCTAGTTTCATACAAGTCTGTCGTCTCCTTTGTCTGACTCGTCTTTCTTTCTCCTCGTTTATTTTCCCATGACTTCTCTTTGTTTTGTTTCTTTTTTTCCCCTACTCTGACATGTATCCCTTCCCCTCCTCTTTCCTGCTGCCTTGTATATTGAAGGCTGCAGGGTCAAGTCACAGCGTACGAACCAGGTCAGCTATCTGTGCTGCTGAGGAAAACACTTAAGCCGCTGCTGTACTGTTTGTGAAATACAGTACATCTTCACCAAACAGGTCCGAATGGTTTAGAAATATCATAGTTGTCCATGAAAGACAAACCCAATGAGCAGCAGTTTTTTGGTCATTGTTGTTTTTTTTGTTTTTTTACGTGTGCATTGCTTTTATTAATCAAACAGTGAACACACAATGAAGTTTACCTCTTCAATACATACAGCAGTATGCAAAGCTATAACAGAGCTGAAAAAATGACTAATAAAATGAATATCAAA
>CAEMYA010000202.1:2201854-2223339 GCA_903131615.1 Diplodus sargus
AACAATTGTCTGAATAAATGCTTAATATACACATGATTTGAGAGATATCTATCATCACTGAACTCCAGAGTCTTTGAATCTTACATTCAGCAGCAGTGTTTGAATCAAAACACTGACAGATTCTGCTGGAATGTATGCCACTGCACAGTGAGGGGGTTAAGCCAGGGGCCATAAAGTATCTATATGAGTCTACTGAGAGATGGGTTCTTTAAATTTTGTCACACAATATTAGAATAGCAAAGGTACAGAGAGGTGGATGTCCAGAATGTACAAAATCTAAGCAGGAGAGAAATATACATTTTGAATATCCAGCAGTGAGGGTCTGGAGGGTGATTATGGTTTATTTTAAGCATATTTTCCTGGATTATGTGAGTCTATGGGATGTGCCAACTGTACACTCAACACCTCTGCTGCAGAGATTCTGGGAAACAAGGGCTCCTTCAAATGATAGCTACATGAAGAGGACTATCAAAGGTCTTTCACCTAGGAGATGAGGGTTTGAATTCCATGTGAAGCAGCTGTCCATGGCGGTTGTTAAGAAAACATTTAGTTTGTCCCCAGCCCGGTCCCGGATAGGAGGTAGGACTTGAGGAAGCCAGGCCTCTACCATGGCTCAGGGGAGCTGGAGAAGGCAAGCTTTCCCATGACTTGTGCCCAGAGGAGTTCAGCGTATGGACACAGTTTGTTTAATATCAGCTGTCATGCAGTTTCATACATGGGTTATATAGGTTGCCCCAGTTGGGATTGAGTCATGGTTGCTAAAAACTTTACAAGACCGACTGACTTTAGTGATGTAGTAGGTGTAAGATATTGAATAAAATGTTGTGCTGCATAACTGGCTTTATTTCCACTCTCACATTTAACTTTATGACGCGCAAATTTCAGACAACTGTACAAGTCCCTCCGATCCGAGTCCCAAGCGAGTAGCAAGTCATTTGGTCCAAGTCTCAAGTTTTTCTGTTGTGGGCAAGTCAAGTCAAGTTGAGTCACAAGGTTATGTCAAGTCAAGTCAAGTCAAGTCGAGTCACAAGGTTGTCAAGTCGAGTCAAGTCACAAGGTTGTCAAGTCAAGTCAAGTCAAGTCACAAGGTTGTCAAGTTGAGTCACAGGTTATATCTCAGGTTTATATCTTGAAGAGAGAAACCTTATCTTCCTAAAGTAAATGTCAAAAAATACCATGCAGATTAGTCTGCAACTCTGCATGGATTAAACCAGCATGACGCTTAAAAGCTATACATTTATCCATTACATGTTTGATCATTTAGCCCTAGGTAGATGGCAAAGGCTAGGCTACATTCCATTAAATAAATGGCATGTTTGACACAATTTTTTTTTTTATTTTGAACATTTGCAACATTTAAATTGCAATCTTTTTTTTGTTTTACATTCGAGGTAGCTACCTTTACAAAGGCAAACAAAATTATGATCAGTGCAAACAAAGTGCAATGTAAACTAAACAGCACAGAGCAGGAGCTTCAATATAAACATAACTTAAAATAAATGACCATCCATTTAAGGGATTCATCTTTTGTCAAGATGTTTGTATGGACTGACAGTGAGTATTATTCTGTCAGACAATTCTAAAGAGATATCAAAATATTTTAAAGATAAGAGTTATAAAAGAAATAAGAGCTGGGTAAATTCAGCCTTTCCAAAGTAAATTTTTTTGTGCAAGTTAAGATCCTGTTTAAACCTAACCCTCTATGTTACAGAGTCAAGTAGTGGCTCTATTACATACAGTACATCCACAGATTGTTGCACTTGAGAAAAACAAGGTTAGAGAGGGTGCTGCCCTCAAAATAATCTTGACGTGCATGCTTTGTTTTGTAGTATTTTAATATGTCATTTATCATCAGGCACAAATTTAGCTGCCTATAGTGCCTACTCCACGTGCATTTGTTTTGCTGGCATGGGGTCCTTTATCCACGTTCCAAACGAATAACAGTGGAATAAATGCAACTATAGCTAGAGGAAAAACTTATCAGAGGCTAAATGAGAAGAAACAAAGGTTTTGCGTGGGAGTTATTTAGTTAAGTTATTAACCCTGCTGACGAGTCTCAACTGGATGTATGTTATGAAAAGTGATAAAGTGTTGGAAGACGGCAGCTTGCTACCATGGATGGATATTATTTATGCAGTCACATCGGCTACAGTAGCTTATATCAACGTTCGTGACAGTGGTGAGTGAAATTGTTTGTCTTATTAGTAACAATGTTCAAAACAGGATCGACCGACATATCACCAACACACACACGTGCACGCGCACACACTTCGAATAGTGTTAGCTTGGTTTCACTTACTTGGCTTCATGCGCTGTCTTTAAGTGGCGGATAAAGTTTGACGTCGTTCCCTCTTTGTCGTTGATTTTGGCGTCGCATATCTTGCATTGAGCGTTCCTCCTTTTTCCATCGAAGTGGAAGATTTTATATGCAAACTGCACTACTTTTGGAACTGCAGCAGAACTGGCTACATCAGGCTCGGGGGCAGTCGCCATTATTAGCTAGCTAGCTATAGCGTGGCGTTCACGACTGCTCTGGTGGGTGGCGTAACACTGACGCTCACGACCATCCTGCCGGTCATATTTGAATGATATCCCATGGAAAAAAACACAGCCTACATGAAAAAACAACATGCTACATGTCTCCGAGTCAGCTTGTCTCGAGTCGAGTCTGAAGTCATTGTCTTCCAAGTCAAGTCGGGTCTCAAGTCTTTACCCTTAAGTCCGAGTCGAGTTGCAAGTCGTCAAATTTGCGACAATTGGACTCGAGTCATAGAGACTCGACTCGAGTCTCTATGACTCGAGTGCAATTGTCTTGCAAATTTACAAGTGGATCGCCGATATTGTCTCCAAGTGTATTTTGGGTAAAACTTTTTTTGACTCTTCCCGTCACCGTTGCAACCTGTGAGCGCTCATTCTCCCAGTTAAAACTCATGAAAAACCACTTGAGGAGCACAGTGGGACAGGAGAGACTGAATGGACTTGCCATGTTGTCCATAGAGAATGAGAGAGCAAAGAAAATGGACATACAGAGCATCGTGGACGAGTTTGGGAGCGCAAGGCTCGTCTTATGCCCTTCAAATAGTGGTGAGTAGGCCTATAGTAGGCTACTTCATATTGGAATTGTATTTGTGAACATGTGGGCCACTGTGCCAGTTTCACTAAACTTTATAGCTTCTGATACAGACTCTGAGTTGAAATAGTTAAAGTGGGTGTCAAAATGACGCGGTCGCTATCCGAGGTGCTGAACTGCTTTGAATTTGTGTTGTTTTATTAGTGTTCATGTAGCCTAATGTTTTTGTTGTTCTCTTGGTTTGTTATACTTCATGTCCGCTTGATGGACTTCCAAATGACATAGTCGCTCTCCGTGGTGCCGAAGCTTGTAAGCCCCGCTGTTGCGGACATGTGTATGTTGTAAAATGATGTTATCATGAGCTTTATTATTTGGGTTTAAAGGGTCCAGTCATTTGCCCCGCCCCCGGCCCGGCTCTGATTTGTTCTGCTAGTGCTCCCCTGGTAGTATTGGTGCCTCCACTTAAGGTAGTTTTATTGCCTTTATTTTGAAAGTGTAAGCACACATATTTAATATTGCAGACTTGACCACAGAATGAGACCATGTTGTTTTCACAGGTAGGCAAGGTCCAGCGGGTCTACTTTACAATTGAGACTGGATTAAATATGAAGCTACTCTGGTGGAACCTTTATTTGAGTGTCACTGTTCCCATTTCCCTCTTCATCATGCAGTCATCACTGCCTCTCAGGGTCGTGCTTCCTTTGGCCTTTCCTCTGACCTGTGGATGTGACATAGCAGAGGGGAGGTAAAAGGCCACAGTGTCAACTGTGTTAACATCCCTGAAGTGAGAAAGGACCTCTTGTGGGTTGTAATGTTGTCACTTTGACCTTTTCAGAAGCTTTGCTCCCTCTCATTGATGTAGTTGTTGACATGTGGATCCCAGGGTGTCCAAACTGCTGCTCCTCAGTGGACTGATGGCTCTCTGATTGCAATGCTTGGTCCTGCTGAGAGGTTAAAGAGCCATCCTTAGACATCCTGGAGCTGGCTTGCTGGAGGCTACATCGCACTCTACTGATGCTGCACGCCATCATTCATTATCTTGGTGATGTAGGTTGGGTGACTGTAATAGGCTTCCTCTGAGCATCAATCATCGCAGGTTGTGAAGTTCAGAATTGACTGGCGAGCCTCCGGCCAGCTCTTGTTTTGTACCAGAGGGTGTGTTTGGCCTTTTTGAGCGAAAACTGACTTGATTAAATGAGGTTAATTCATTGATTATCAAAGTAACGCTGATTAGGTTTCAAGCTGAATCATTGTCTCAGCCACATTAGAATTTCAATAATGCAGGCTCACGACTGACATAGGAACAGGTCAGTCGTATATATCAAAATATGTTTTTCTCATCACTGCACTGAAGAAGGTGAAAACTAGTAGGCATGACTAGTTAATTCATTAATTAGCCAACTGACATGAAAATAATTGTTGACAGTTGTTGTTAATTAATTTTTCCAATTATTACTTTCTCACTCCAAACTGGTCAAGTACAGCAGCTCGGCCAGTGGCGCTAAGCTTCAAACTACTGCGCTTTCCTTGCACGCTATGCACTAAGCATGGTTAGCATGTTGAATAAACATGATGAAAAACATTTGTCTGTGTCTGTTCTTACCTAACAGCTGGTGTGACTCTGTGAAGCTGTTGTCTCTGCTCTTCGGGCACAGTGGGCTTTCAAACCAAACACTGAAGGCAGCTCAACAAACATGAGCTCTGACCTTTAGCAGAGCCTGAGCTGACGTTGAGTCATCACAGGGAATGTATGGTTTCCAACAGCAGTAATTAAGATGCAAAGTGAATACCAGCCAAGAAGAAGTCTGACACAATACTTCCTGCAAAACTCAAAGCTGTCAATAATTACACTTTAAATTCAGTGAGCAGAGGCATTGGTCAGTGAGCCAGGTTAGTTATTACCACTTGTTTCTTGTCTTTGTGCCAATTTAAACCAACAGGATACTTGATGCGGCTGTACACATATGAGACATGTGCTAATCTGTTTTATCTTATTCTGGACTCAAATGGAGGTCTTAAAGGTTCCTATTGTGAAAGTTTTGACTTCTTTTGACTGTTTTAACACACGCGAGTGTCAGATTTACAGATCCCGGACATCACCTCAAAATGTTTAAGCTCTTGGATAGATTTAACCGCTCTTGAACCGCTGTTATCAGTTAAACCCTACTCCTGATCAGGCGGTATGAAAGTTCATGCCAAGTATCACCCTGAACTTCAGTCTGTGCTCCCTCTGAACTCACTGACATTCATTTGAATGCTTCGAGATGGATTTTGAAAAATCTTCACTGCTGGCTGAGCTCTCTCCCTCATTGCTTTAAATCCACATTCATCACAAGCTAAATTAACTGCGGGGGATTCACCCTGTCCATTTAGATTGTTTAGTTGTAATGACAGTGTATTAACAGATGCTCTGGCTGAGAAGAGGAAGAGAGGGGGCGAAGATAGTTTCCAAAGAGCCCTGTTTTATTAATGTTAACACGGTGACTGGGCAGAATGATCAGTCTCCTTCAAGCATACATAATTACTATAGTACCCAGAGAAAGAAAGCGGGATATAAAGAGCAGGGATGGAGAGGGAAAAAGGTCCAGACAGGTGCAGCGAGGTGAACAGCGCAGGGGAAATGAGGCTCCATTAAGTTTGTCATCAGCAATACGCCACCGAGGTCACTGCAGAGGATGACACTCGCTACTTCTGCCACCTCCCTCTTCCCCTCTCTCTCTCTCTCGCTGTCCCTGCCTGGCCTAATTGTTTGCATCTCTCCATCTCATATTCTAATCCTGTCTCTCACCCTCCCATCATTTCTCTATTTAAAAGCCCCTCTATCCATAAGGTCGATTAAAGTGGAATGGTTCGCCACTCAGCCGGCTTCCTTCCCCGTCCCCATCTTTGTATTTAATATGCATGACTCAAACCATTAAGGTGAATGGCGCACCCTTCTCAATCTATCTCCCTGCCCGTTACGGCCACACAATAAGGAATAATTTGAATCTTTGGGGGAGGGGCACATAACTCACCTTATCTGATCATGTAAAGGAAGTGATTTTTTATTATTATAATTTTTTTATGTATGAAGCAGTGAAGATAACAGTAAAAGGGAAATGCCAGAATATAAATTTAAAGTAGTATTACTCTGATATGGCGACAAGGTTTAGTAGTGCTCAGATTAAAATGTAGTGGGCAACAAATTTTATATTATCCAATAATGTGAAAGCAAAATTAAATCCTTTTAGGATGTACATGGTTTGGTAGATAGAGAGTGGAAATGCAATAAAACAGACGACGGCACTCAAATGAATTAATATGACACCAGCATAATGAAATGAATATTTTATAATGAATTCATTTGTAAAGGTGTAGAATTTACAACATATATTGTTTTACTGAGAATGAAAATATCCATGTATGGGGCCCCATTAGATTAGAACGATGCCTTAAAGTGATACTCTCGCCAAAAAGCACCCAATGTATATGAGTCAAATCTTTAAGTAAAAGCATAATTACGACGAAAGAGGCACTTTTAAGATTTACCATAGTTTTGTTTTTGGGACTGCATGGGGCATTTTTACACTAGCATCAAAATTGCTATTTTTAAAACACTAAGAAGGCTCGACACAACATGAAACTTTGCTCGTAGTATCACCAGGGTCTCTACACATGGCTCAGCTGAACCACATACACTCTACCCAGACGTGTCGATCCCCGAGTACGTCTGGGCTGCCATGACGACGGCTAGAGGAAGAAGCTACTGCTAACGTGAGTTGTTTCTTTTTTAGTAAACTCTGTGTACACAAACAATGTTCTCAATGCGAGTGTTCATGTATAGAGACCCTGGTGATACTGTGAGCAAAGTTTCATGTCGTGTCGAGCCTTCTTTGTGTCTTAAAAAATAGCGATTTTGATGCTAGCGTAAAAGTGTCCCATGCACTCCCATTGAAAATGAGTTTGAGCTGAAAACGAAACTACGATAAATCTTAAAAGTGCCTCTTTCGTTGTAATTATGCTTTTACGCGAAGGTTTGACTCATATACATTCACAAAAAAAGCCTAGGTTGTATTTTGGCGAGAGTTTCACTTTAAAGTCTTGATGGCTTCTGTTCATAATAAGGTCCAAGTTCAAATAAAGTAGCCCAGTAACAAAGACAGATGCACAAGGGAAAAAACCAGCTCAGGATCTGCTGGATGGAGAGTCGGGGGTGAGTGTTGCAGGCAGAGACAGTGATGTGGCAGGCCGGTGATCCTAGGACACAGGGAGAACAGGATGCAAATGCAAAGTTGAAGGTGGCTGAGGCGTTCAGCTAACACAGAGGCTGAAAACGATCTGGCGCTGAGGGGCTAAAGGACGGGATGTCATATGCTGCAGGGTCGATTGCAGGTGTACAGATTGTCCGAATGATGGTGCATGTCCACAGGGGACATGTTTGGATGCTTCCCAGCTTTCCGCCTACAGACTACACCCTCTGGCAACCTCACAAAAATGTACCGGCTGCACCCAATTGGAGGAATGCAGCTCATTAGCCATGTGCTTTTAGGATTTCAAAACAGGACCAATTGGAACAGTCTCATTTGGAAACGTTCTGTCTTATAACAAAATAAGCTCAGCAAAACGTGTCTCCGAAGTCACTTTGGGCAAGAAATTCAGAATCTGTCTTCATTTCAACTCAACAATGTTTAGTTTTGTATAGTTCTAAGGGAGCTCCCTGATGTGCCATGTCACACCAGACGCCCCTGATATGCATAAATTAGCCCTAAATCATCTTTGTAGCTGTGTGTGTAGCTGTTTAGAACAAAGTCCTCTCCAAATGTAATTACTGTTCCCTTGCAATTTCCATGGTTAAACACTAGAACAACCTAGAAATGCTATGACTTGCTATTAATGCCTTTAATGCTAAGACTCGCAGCTTACAGCCAAATTACTTTTTTAGAACGTGGAAAATACAAAATAAAAATGACAGACATTTCAACTTAGTGCCATACCCAGACGTGCTGGCCTCCATACAATGCAGAGTCGGACAGGTGGAGCCTCAGGAGTAAGGTGTGATGTTCAAGTTGTCGACCATTAATTAATGTTCTTAACCACATTGTCTCCTCTTCTTTTTAAAGTGTTTCAATTGTTGAGCCTTGAACTGATTTGTTGGCAACCCGTTAGCAGCTGAAAACCTGAAAACCTGAAAACCTGAATCATAAGGCCTGTTACCACCTTTAAGACCACATGGCAAGTCTGCGCTCAGACATCCACTAGTTACAGAATACATTGTCATTCATTTTGAGTTGTGCTTTTGTCTCGAGGAGTCCAGTATTCACTCTCCTTTAGCTCCATTTTTCTTTCTTCCTGAGGGGATTATCAGCTCAATGCTTCTCAGTGCTCACGAGCTAGTCGCTAACTCTGTTTGGTGGCTTGATACAACTAAACAGCCAGAAACGATGCTCCCGTGCCTCATACCACCAAAACAACATATGCGGCCAGACCGGCAGCATGTGACAGATTTCACATCCCTGTTACAGCACACAGTGATGTCCTCACTTCAGCAGGGCTTAGAATACTACTCCCTCATTCGCAGCTTCCTTCAAAATCATTGGATTATTGGTGTTTACTCAGTTTAACCAAGATTATTCAATGATCTTCATAAACCGTCACCAATCCAAACCTTTAATCTGATCTCCTGTCTGCTGTGACGTCAGGGCCGATGACCATGACCCTCCTCCACCCCGTTCACCTCCAGGGACCCAGGTCTGAGCTCCGCAGAAGCCTTCTCCTGATCTGATCTGAGCCATTCTCTCGTCACCAACGCCACCACTGTCCAGACTCCACACACAACTTCATTGAAAAACAGAGGATAAAAAGAATGCAATTTATTTGATTTTTTTCCCCAACTTTTTTGTTCCCACTGTTGTTGCTGTGCATTTTTGTTTTAATTAAGTTAAAGATCCTCATGTTTTTTTCTAAACTCAAATGAATGCAGTGACAGCTTTTAGTTCTTGTTGAAGCTTAACTCCAATGAATGAATCTAATTCAATTTAGACCTTAAACGAGATGGGACATGTGAGAAAGGAAGGGAAATGAGAGCAGAGACGAGTGCGGGTCGGGGAGGAGAAAAGGAAAGAAATTAGGAGAATTGGAAATAGACGTAAATGTAGAATGAAGAGGATGAAGAACCGACAGGAAAGAAGAGAAAGAGCGAGGGAGGGGGAAAGATGAATAGACAGACATGTTGGTCCACAGAGAGAGAGAGACAGATAATAAATGATTGTAAATGATCCTTTATTACTGTGCAGAGTGCAGCACTCAGCATTCTGTAAACTGATGAGCCATGGAAGGTGGTGGTGTGTGTGTGTTTGTGTGTGTGTGTGTGTGTGTGTGTGTGTGTGTGTGTGTGTGTGTGTGTGTGTGTGTGTGTGTGTGTGTGTGTGTGTGATCCTCTGAGAGAAGGCAGTGCTCACATTTATTCTTCAGCCCCAGTAGGTTCCTGTCCTGCCTGCTGCAATTACTTTGCCTTTTTGTTTCTTCTTGTGTGTGTGTCTGTATGTGTGTGTGTCTGTGTGTGTCTGTGTGTGTTTGTGTGTGACAGAGAGATAGAGATAGAGAGAGAGAGAGAGAGAGAGAGTCTCTCTGTATGCAAAATTGATTCAAATATTTGATATTTTTCAAGCAATATTAGGTATTTTATATGTGTCGTAAGTCGAGTTACGACGACTGCTGAGAATGAAAATGTCTCATTGTTTCTTTTTCCAGTCTGGCATTTTAATTCTGCACTCTTCACACCAGGGAGTCTGTAGTGATGCTGCATTATATTTCATCTTAAATATTCCAGAAATGCTCAGTGACATTGCATTAAGGGGACTTGTCATGCAGGTTAGTGTTGCCAGGACTGAGGCCAGGCACAGTTTTACTGTTACTTCGCCGTTAACCTGCTTCCAA
The DNA here is from genome assembly GCA_903131615.1 of Diplodus sargus. Taxonomy (NCBI): domain Eukaryota; kingdom Metazoa; phylum Chordata; class Actinopteri; order Spariformes; family Sparidae; genus Diplodus; species Diplodus sargus. The sequence goes on from CAEMYA010000202.1 coordinate 2,211,840, forward strand.
AAAAATTAAAACCACGTGGGACATCTTTGTAGGTTAGGGATGGGTTTTTCCTTCAGTCAGCACTCGTGCAGTACCCCTTTAAAACACAATGTTCAGCAGAGACTAGCTTGTAATGTGAGAGGTCTACAGATTCAGTGTTAGGCCTCCTGAACTGCTCCCAGACTCCTCTGGGTCACATTGATACTATTAAACATGTTTGATATTTGTTCTGCTTAAAAATTAAGTCAGGGTTGGCCGTTTTAATGTGACGGTATTTATTTGATTAAAGGTCGACAGATGATTATGACAAAAGATTGCAAGACCGAACAAGCGCTAGCACAGCGCACACACACACACACACACACACACACACACACACACACACACAAGTCATTAAAGGGGCATTATGTAGCTTTGGAGAAGAAATTCAAACTAACTTTAATATCTATCATATTAATCAGGTAATCGAACAAAATCAGAAATCGTTATGTTTTCCATAAGTGAATAGAAAGCTGTAAAAAATTAAGGTCCAAGAACACTGCTTGAAGCTAGAGAGGTGGCAGGGTCCGCCACATATAAACAAAGTAAACAGTATAAATTGTATTGTTCTTTAAGGTCAGTTTGTTACTTCAATTTATTCAGTCATAAAATATGTTAATGACGATCTTTTTCTTCTGATTCAAATGTCTTATTACATAATGCACCTTGAAGTTGCTCATAGCATGTCAAAAACCATCACCTACCCATCATGTAATTGAACTTAAACTACACACATTCAATACAACAACACAGTGGCTTGACTTAGTGGGAGAAATGGTAATGTTAGAATGAGATCAATGCTTTGGCTCTGGCCGTCAGCGTGGCTGCGCGATCAGGGCCTGAACTGACTGTGTTCTTCCATCAGCAGCTGTCTTTTGTGACACGCTGGTTTAGTGCTGGACTGCATGGGATGTCTGCACACATATTTCTTTCAATTATCTGTTCTCTCCATTAACTTTTATTTTCTTTGAAAACTCCCACTATCACATCTCGGCATGCACTGCACTGGCAAAAGCACAAAACACAAGACTGGAGACATCAGCGGTATCAGTGTGTCAGCCAATGAGTTAACTACCATAATGGATGTAAAGCATTGCAGAGTGCAAACCTGAAACTAAGAACTGGGCCAAAGCCAACTAAACAAGACCATGGTACCGGAGGGATGATGGGAGAGAAACAGACCTTAAATGCTCCTGCAAACAACAATTTGCTATATAAAGATATGGTGGACTAATGGCACCCTGACCAGAGAATAAAGTCTGTCTTCCTATGTGTGTATGTTGTGATCCAAGCATCTCTACTCTGTGTTTGGGTATCCAGGCTGGTGTGACTTGCTGCCACATTGCTCCAACTCAGACTGTGAGCTGGTGTTTCTTCTTGATGAGCCAGTAACTTGATTTGTACATCACTTTACAGGCTAGAGTAGGCGTGAGAGCTAATTAGCTGTTTTAGATTTTATGAAGGGGAAAACGCTTGTGGTGATGTGGAATGACTTCAGACATTGTGTTATTAATCATACGCCATTTGGTGGGACCAGGTTGCCAGATTTGTCAAGAGACTATTGTAAGTCGGACTGCTGATAACAGAAAGGTTTCACCCATCAGACCGGTCTCCTCTGTCATACTTGATAGGCTACATTGATACACTGATTTTACACATAACTTGATAAGTTCAGATTGTTTTGAGAACACAAGTCTGTTTGACTTTGTCAAATTAATGCTGACAATTTACTTAGCTGACTTTTATTTTATTCTAATTAATTCAATCTTCCATTTGCATGTATTGAAGATGAGACAGTATTCATACAGACTCAACATAGAATATCCTCTCATTAAATCTTCTGAGAAGATTGTCACTGGAGGCGTGTTGTCTTCTAGCTCAGCCTGTTGCTCGGGGTGGCTCCACATCACTTTATCAATGACTGTGCTTCTACTGTGGCTGCGTTAGTGGCTGATCTCACATCAGCTTAACAGAATAAGCTACCACAGGCCTCTCTTTAAACCCAGCAAACAGGAATCTGATCTATCACTTTTAGTGCCGCCTTCATTCTGCTTCCGGAGGCCACACACACACACACACACACACACACACACACACACACACACACACACACACACACGAAGGAAGGCAGTGGATAAGTGGGCAGACATCAGCTTCGCATGTCCTCTGGCTAACAAGCATAACAGATTGCTCTGAACAGACAGAGTGTGTGTGTGTGTGTGTGTGTGTGTGTGTGTGTGTGTGTGTGTGTGTGTGTGTGTGTGTCTGTGTCTGTGTCTGTGTGTGTGTGTGTGTGCACGTTTATGCGTGTGTGTCTCAGCTTAGCCCCCCATAGTGTCACTGATACAGAGTAGTTGACAGTGAATACAGGCTGGCTTTGTGGACACTGTGACAGGACCCAGGATGAATTTACAGGATTATCTTACTTCTGTGACAGTTGGACACTTTCCAAAGTTTTGACTGGATTTGTGAACAAGAACAAGCCTCTCTGGAGGCTCTGAAACAAAAGAGAGACAAGAGTAGTATAGTCTTGGAGGCGAACAGAGTATTTGTTTCCTTCACAAAGAAATGTAGGACATAAACAGAACGACTCGATGACTTGCAAAGGAAGTGGTGGAAATATTACGCAAAACGGAGAGACAATTGAGCTGCTTCTGTTGCACATACAGTGTATCCTCACCTGTTGTCCATACCACTGAATAATGCTGTATTGTGATATGGCTGAGTATTATTTCTAGCCAACACTACTGAAGTATCGTAATAATAAATTAATTGTTTTACACATTCATAAGAAGTTCTACAATGCCACGTTGGTATTGCAATGAATCGTGGGTAATCCAAGCTGACTCTCTGGTAGCAGAAAGTCCGGTCGAGGGCCTATTATGGACCGAATGAAATGTGAGTTTGGACAGCCCTGAAGACTTCCGCAAATGCGCCCGCAGAGTCTGAAAGTGCTGTGAACATGTGGATGCAGCCATACTTTACTTATACATGAGTAACAACACCACTATGTAGAAAATACTCTGTATTAAGTAAAAGATCTGGTAAAAGTCTGTCCGTCTGTCTGTCTGTGTAGTCTTTGCATATCTTGAGAAACATTTATCTGATTTACTTCACACTTGGCAGGTTTGCTGCTGATATACCAAATTAGTGCAGTCTCAAATGTATGGTCTAAATGTTTTATTATAGTTGACATGCCTGCAGATTGGAGCTGCAGCAGGAGTACCAGTGTACATTTGAGTCTGAGCACACTACATAACAATTCAGTGAATTATTTTTAAATCTGTCAAATCATTGATTTTTACATATTCAAAAAGTTGGAAAGTCAGAATCAATCAACCGACTATTTGTCTTTGACCAGCTGATAACAACAACACTGTAATATCCTCCACAACAGTCAGAAACGGTTCTATTTACTACACTGAGTTTGGACATTGATGTCCACTGAGACATCTGGGCGGACTGCCATAGACATCTGGTAATAACAGAACGTATCTCACATTTTGGTCTTTTGTAGACCATTGTTAAAATGAAACGCTCGCTAAAAAGCAACCAAGGCTTTATTTATGATTGAGTGTCAGTCAGACTTTCGTGTAAATGCAAATTATGAGGATAATTTTCAATGGAGTGCATGCGTCACCGTCATGGCAGACAAAAAGTGTCGATTCCTAAGTGCGACCTAACAGGCAGGAGAGTAATGGTGGACCGGTCCTCAAGTCTTCCTGTTAGGTCGCACTCAGGGATCGACACTTTTTGTCTGCCATGACGGCTACGTGCCGGAGATCCAGCTCCTACGGTGAGAAGTTTAAAAACCTTCTTTTTAGTAAACTCTGCGTACACAAACAATGGCCTCAGTTATCGGGTTCATGTGAAGAGACGCTGGTGATACTACAACCAAAGTTTCATGTTGTATCGAGCCTTCTTAGTGTTTTAAAAATAGCGATTTTGATGCTGGCGTGCCAGTGCCTCTGCACTCCATTGAAAATGAACTTGCCCGAAAACGAAACTACGGCTGAATTTTAAAAGTGCCTCTTTCATCGTAATTATGCATTTACACGAAGGTTTGACTCATATTCAATCACAAATAAAGCCTCGGTTGCTTTTTGGCGAGAGTTTCACTTTAATGCTGAAAGAATAATGTAAGCTAAAGGCAGTACAAAAAACAAGTGCATGTGTTGGAAAATGGCCAGAGGGCAAACAGCACACTCATACTGAAGGAAACCTCATATCTTGATGTTATTTCCTTTCATTCATGGCAGCATGGAAATTCATGAAGTCAAAATAATGTGTGTGTAACTGGCGAATCATGCAATTTCACATTCGCATTCCCAAAGCAAAACTTTACTGTTTACTGAGTCTCCCTTAACTCAACTCAGGTTGGTTTCTAGGGGTTCAGATCAATGTGGGCCTCCTGTATGGACGTACCTGTGCAAGTCCAACATTGCATTATGTATTTATGGAGGAAAGTCTAATCCATTTGAAACACAGCAGTTTTGACCCTGTTTTTCATTGTGAAGACTGTGTTTTTGTGATCCTCCTGAGCAGTAAACACCATCAGTATCGATGGGACTGCCTGTGTCGACCTTATTTTCACCCATGGGTGCTACATTATGCTCCCACATCAGGCTACAGAGTTGTTTACCACTTCGAAACGCCACTCAACCTGAGAACAGTCAGTGTAACCCCACCGCCCTGTGCCTGCTGGGAGACTACCAAGTTCATCCTCTGACGCACACTCTCACACACACACACACACACACACACACACACACACACACACACACACACACACAGGGGAGTGTCTTAAAATCCTGAGACAGGGCGGTTTAGACTGAGTTGACCCCTTAAGAAGCTGTAGAATAAAAAGACACACACACACACACATACAAACACAATCAAAACATTTGCCAGACACGAGGCCATGTGTTCGCATGATCTCTGTTAATGCTATTAATTCCTCAAAGTAGTTTGAATTACCCTGACATGACCCACAGGTCAAGGCTAAATATCAGCAGTGCAAGTTTGTGTGTGCGCGCACGTTTGTGTGTGTGTGTTTTCTGGTTGTTCAATCTGTCCTAGACTGTATATCTGCTCCTAGCTAACTAATACATTATCACATCTTCCACTTTTAATGTTGACACCACTTTCAAACATTTTAGGAATACACTGTGAGCCGACGCATTGGTACCACTCTCATGTCTGTAAAATAAATGTGTCGCTAGCAGATAATAAGCATGTCTGAGCATAAAGGAATCAGGGTCACAGGAGGTTAGGGCTTCCACAATGGTTTCTGAATGTATCTGACAAGGTAACAGCATAACATTTGGTGAGTTTTAAAGGTGCTGTGCTTCAAAGACATTTATTGCATCAGAAATAATTATATCCTCGGAAACGTATAAATCTCACTGAATGTAAAAATGGGTATCTCTGTGTATGATTCAACAGATTTCTGAATAGAAGAGGCATATTTTTATGTTAATTGTGTTAATTGGGTGGTAAGGATTTAAAAGTACCTTCAATGATTCCATAAGCTTTGTGTCACAGACACTGCTGCAGCTCCAACTGCTGACCCTGTTGGTGATTGGGACAAATATGCAGCTGCTTTCAGCGCACCAGCATTAATCTGAGCCTTTCAACCCCCTTCACTTGTCAAACTCACAGTGTGAAAACCTGCGATAGATAAATACTATTATAACAAAATAAGTCCATTTGTGTGCTGTGTGGTAAACCTACAGTCTGACAAAGGAGACTTTTTCCTTTTCCTTGTGTGTGTGTGTGAGAGAGAGAGAGAGAGAGAGAGAGAGAGAGAGAGAGAGAGAGACAGAGAGGGGGAGAGGGAGGCTGTAAGTTAATTAAAGTAAATAGAGTTAATTCATTTTCTAACCCCAGTAACCTTACAATCCGGCTGCACGAATTAACCTCATATATCCTCACCCTATGCATACACACACATGCAGTACACGTGCTCACATACACACACTCACACTTTGTGTAGACAGAATAAAATCTTGAACTTGAACCAACGGTCCCATTAATCCATTAATACCTTCATGGTGATCCCAAATCATGTGGTCCAGTGGATATTTAATCTGACCTTTGACCTGTCCTCTGTAGCTGATCAGTGGTGTGACACTCTCTGGGACGCTGTGTGGAATTGCAAATCAGGCAGGAGGACATGTAAACTAACTGGACACATACAGGTACACACACAGGCACACACACACACACACACACACACACACACACTGAGGCTCTCTTTTATTCGGGCCAGTTCAGCTCTATTGAAGTGTTCAGAGAAATCATTATCATCATCACGGAACATTATCCTTTCCTGTTATAATTTGTGACTTGAATGAGAGAAATATTTCAGTGTAAAAACAATACTGATCCTTTAATTAAAAACTTGACACAGGAAAGAATATCGGTCCCCCTGCTTCTTGAATCATTGGATTAGTTCTGTCTCAGCCTCTCAGTCTCATTCACTGTCTTTGTGGAGGTGAATTGTGTTTGTGGAAGAGCTCAGTGAGGTGGTTCCTGATGATTACTGGGTTCCGACCTCGGACAGCTCAGCCTTGATTAACATTAAAGTGAAGCACCCTTACTGAATTGAAGGTCAACAACAACACAAAAAATAAAATGGATTGCCACAATACTTGGATGGAGAATGGGTCTCAGCTGAGAACAGACCCTATTAACTTTTGCTACTGATTCAGATAAAGGGATGGATCCAGGATTGTTTTCTTACTTTTTTCATAGGGAATCATGCATGGATCTTGATGAAAAAAATCGGGCATTTTAAGTTGGCTGGGATCTGTGAGCGAAGGGCAATGTGATGCAGAGCCCAAAATTATCTGGATCTAATGGATTTGAATATTTTTTTTATTATTATTTTAAGGCTTGACTGATTTAAAGGTGACTGTTGGGCCTTGGTGGAGGTACGTTCTCTACTGAGTTTAATTCAGGTTTTCATATTGTGATTTTTCAAATCGACAGATTTCAAATATATTTCCAATTTCCTCATTCATATACATTACAGTTAGGGCTGTCAGTTTTACGCGTTAATAAGATTAATTAATTACACTGCAAATTAACGCGTTATAAAAATTAACGCAATTAATTCTGAGATTCTGAGTGGCAATTCAATGTGCAAGCATTTTAAATTTGGCCCATTGAATGACCCGTAGGCTACTTGGCAGTGGTACGTCACTGTAGCAATAGCACCGAGGAACTTGTCCGAACGTGTTCGTCACTTCCCACCTGCGTCGCTAGTAGGGCTGTAATGATACACATATCGAAGCTGAAATCGCGAAACTCAGATCCACGATCCTGTCTCGCGCTGTGAGAAGGCAGAATCGCGACACAACTTCCAGTCCAGATCAGCCCTATGAGCTGTAACTACATTAACACCGCAGCGGTCGTTCGCCAATTGTCTGCCGGTGTTCGTTCACACAGAGCGAAACATCGCTGTAAAGACGAACCGCTGCGTAATTCACACAGAAAGCCGGCGCTGCGGCTCCTAAAGAGACGTGACGGTAAAAGTCATGATGATGACGTGTATGTGTTTTCAAGGGGTTTCCCCAGTGTCTCCCCTGTCAATCAAAACCGACGGAGACTGTCTTCCGGGATAAAGTTCACTGAAGTCTCGGTCCGGAGGGCTGACCGTCACGGAGATTTTTTTTCACCAGAAACACTCGGTGAGGTAAAGCTTTTTTGCCGGTGACAGACGCATGGCAGAAATGTGACGAGGAGTCTGTAGGACGGGCGGGAGGAAGGACGATCTCTACGTACAGCTGTGGTATTTTTAACTTGTTGCCAAAGACAGTTACAGTTGGTACGTTACCTTAGTTTGGTTCTGTAACGCTGTTTTGTGGGACATTTCTCTGTATTAAGTTGAGTGAAGGATCTGTGCAGTTAACAGACCATCAGATAGACACGCCCTCCACAATACTGCACCTCTGATACTATCAGACAAGTATCATATACATAAGTTATTGAAATGTTACATGAAAAAAATGTTTAATTTAGGAAGAAAAAAAAATTGAAGGTTTGTATCGAACCGTGGGTCAAAAATCATGATACAAACCGAATCGTGAGTTTGGTATGTCGTTACAGCCCTAGTCCTAGTCAAAGCAGGGTGACAACAGACATGGACGCGACTCAGGGGAGCGAGGCAAGCACATCGTTGCTAGGGCCTTTGAACAGCAAGTTATTTTCTTCTAGTTAGAAGAATTAGTCATGCAATACAATTTTGTAATGTCCTAGAATTTGAATTCTTTGTTTGGGTACCTTTAGCAGATATGAGATTAAAATGCGATTAATTAGATACATTAATTACAAATCCTGTAATTAATTAGATTTTTTTTTTTAATCGCCTGACAGCCCTAATTCCAATATTATGTTTCTTCATCTCTATAACATGAATTATTTTTCCACTCAGATTTTTATTTATCATGTAGAAGTGTTGAAATTGACAGATGTGTCTCCACATGTTGTCTGGCTCTTAGTCATATCACACACAATATCACATTAAACTTCAACAACTTGGTGCTCCCACTGTACAGTTTCACGGTTGAGTGACTCCAGCTTAACATAATGTTATAGCCTTAAAACATGTTTCTCTACAAATAAAGTTGGGCATCTGAGTTCTGGGGCTTGTTTGAGAGGAACTTACTGCTCCTCATCTGGCCAGTAATAGATGTCTCAGGACCACCGTGTCTACCTGTTAGGTCGATAAACCACATTATTATTATTAAGATTTGGCGTAGCGTGAAATACAGCAAAATATAAAATTAATAACCTTGGATCAATGTGGTCTCATCAACTGTTTCACCAGTCTGTTGTGATATTTATTTCTATCAAAATTGCAATGGTTAAAAATTTTTGAGCTGTTACTGTCATACTTGACTTTGATTGGCTAAGCTATTTCAGAGCAAAGGAAGCGGTGATGTAACTGGCTGAGAGTGTATGTATTAATAAATACACTCTCTGATCTATATTCACCTTCACTCAGCCCTTTTGCACTCTGCTGCACATGCATAAACCAAAATAGAGCTCTGAGACGCCCACACAGTCAATGTGCCCTAGACCTGCAGCTTTGCACTTTACACTCATTGAGCCTGCGTGATGAATATATGGCCCAACAATGTAATAGCTTCAGATGGCAAAGCCAGAGAGAAGGTAGAAGACTGTTCGATTGGTGCACTTTTTTTTTCTTTTTTTTTAACAAAAGAAAGTCAATGAGTGACTGTCATCAATATCAAGTAGGGATCAAGGGAAACAAAAGAGCAAGGAAAATGAAAGAAGAGACCGAAGGAAACAATCGGTCAAATGAATGAGAAATTGACAGAGCTGTGATAAGGGAACAAATCAAAGGTTTCATGGTGGTTTGTTCAAAAGCAGAAATAAGTACACAAAAATATTAGGGCCGGGACTTTAACGCGTTAATTACGATTAATTAACTACACAAAAATTAATGCGTAATTAACGCATTTTAATCGCACTAATTTTTGCACCGTGGAAGGTTTCTCACTGGATGAGTTTCAGTGGTACCGATTATACTGGAGCACCAACTAACGTTCATGCATAGCAATCATGACTTCAGACAACAACAATGAACGAAGAAGCAGATGAGACCGCTTTGGTTGGCCCCGTGGATGGGAAACTTAGTTTTAAAAAGCGGACAGATGACAGCGTAGACAAGAGCATGGTTGTGTGCAAATTATGCAAGAAGGAGTTTGCGTGTCACCGCAGCATATCAAGCCTCAGATATCACCTAAATGCTAAGCATATAGCAGCTAGCGTTAGCGTGGGAGCTAGCGTGGACGTCAGCCCGACTCCGAGTACAAGGACCCAAAACAAAGTGTTATAGTTTACAGAAGGTCTACCTACCTATAGGCTACCTGAATCTCTGAAATGTATTCCTAAATATGTTATTGCTACACTTTATGACAAAAATTGCACTGGTCTGTTTGTCTTGGAAAAAAACAACAACACTGTTTTGTTGCTTAAGCTTATGTATTCATGCGATTAATTTCAATTAATTAATTTCAAAGCCTCTGATTAATTCGATTAATTTTTTTAATCGAGTCCCGGCCTTAAAAAATATATTATAAATATACTCACTATATTTTTTCCACTTTGGAGACCAGGATTCTGGGTTCTTCTGTCTCCTGCTTTGTACATCAGGCACACTAAATAAAATACAAATGAATGCTGTTGAAACTATTTTTATATGTGAACCACTGAGACCTATACCATTGTAACATTGTGATGTCGGGTTACCCCCTACCTCGTCCATTGCTATGTTTCACGGTGGACATCGTTCTGCAAATTGAGTCATGCTATGCGGGGTGGGAGTGATGTCTGAACAGTCACTGTCTGCAGCGGCTGCTTGTTCTATGTCAATTCATAGCTAGTTTTTAATGTTTATTTTAGAGTGTGATTATGGAGTGATGTATTTTTTAAAAGCCTAAACAGGGACAAAGGCCGCAAATTGGCCAAATCATTTATGCATTGCTTTAGTTATTATAGAATATAATATAATAATAAGAATTTGAATTAGTTGAAACAATGCCTACATGTATTGTCCCTATCATGTAAATTGATAAATAAGATAAATCAAATAGACATCCCAAAAAAATTGTCGAAAGCTTTTCAAATCTAAATCATCTAAAGGGGCTGTCTTACCTTGTGCTTTTCTTTTTTCTCATAACATATATTGACAGTTACCATGAATACCCAAACATCAACATCACATCTCACTCCAGTGGAGTTAACAATCTGACTTAAATTTATCTGTTGCCAAGGATAATTCTGTCCCTAGAGTGTCATTTGTGTATTGTTGACAGTCATCATGCATGCCTTTCACTCAGAGCAGACACTCTCAGAGCAGACACTCTCAGAGCTGAGTCAACTGTTCCAGAAGCAAGTTTGACACCTCAGCATTGATATTAGGTTCAGGGTTAGTTGAGGATGGGTTTCCTTTTCACATTCACTGTGAGGGCATCAACAATTCATTCTCCATCTGGACATAAACAGCTTTACGTCTCCCTGTGAGCTGATTGTTGGCAATTAGACAAAATGGGGTTCATTAGGCTGCAGGAATACTTTCGGGTTATCACATTGGCCTTAGTTCTGCACAGGTTCCACAAAATGATTATTTTCCATGTCAACATGACCACCAATCAGACAGGATTACACGTATTTGATTTAATTTTCTGCTTACCCCTTTGATCCATTCTGTGTGTTCCACTGTGTGGCAGCCATTACCCCACTGCTGTGTGTGTTTTTTTTTGTTCATTGATAAGTTTCTTAAAGTGTGTCAAACCATCGCAATTATTTAAGCACAGTGAGATCTGGCTCATTAGTTAAACAGCTTGAAAAGTACAAGCGGGGGCAATTTGTGTGTGTGTGTGTGTGTGTGTGTGTGTGTGTGTGTGTGTGTTAGTGTGTATAAGGCACCAGACTTTTATTCCTCAAGTGC
>CAEMYA010000202.1:2223376-2234225 GCA_903131615.1 Diplodus sargus
GGACTAGTCAGTCAAAAAAAAAAAAAATTCTCCAAAGATCAAATCAAATCAATCCCAAGTATTTTCACATGATGCACAGGTTTGTCTTTGATCAAAAACTACCAGGCTGTAGTGTCAAATTGGATTAAAAAGTCTTAAATTGTCTTGTTTAATGCCCAAACAGGGGATCAGGGCTTTTCCTCTTCTTTGATGAAGGAATCAACGTCTGGTGTGTTTTGCATTCACTGATTTAAGCTGTGGTGGCATTCTGGGAAATCAGAGTGACTGCCTGATGAGGATTCACTGTCACAAAGTTGAAATTAAGTCGTTGCAGCTTGAATCTTGTGGGAGGGAACAAGAAAGGAAGTCTTTGCTTTTGTACTGCAAGTCTAGTGTGTGATCCATAATGCAGAGCTGCACTACCCAGCAGCTTCTAACAATATCAGTGTGCTGAGCTACCCAAGGTTTTTTTTTTTACTGATACAGTCTATACTTAATGTTTGGTAAGGCTGTCCCAGAGGACTTGCTGTGCAGTGATGAAGTTACGGCAAACCCCAGGGGACAAATCGCTAATCAGCCAGCCATGGGCAACTGGCAATATTAACTCCAATTTAGTTACATCTGTTACATTTCAATCGCCCACAGTGAGGACCAAGCAATAGGTGAATCTGCAAGGCTGGAAGATAACAAGGGTGTGTGGCTGCACACAAACTGAAACTCTAGCGAAGCTGGGAAAGAGTGAGTAAAATGTGTCACTTTTAACAGCTAGTGCAGTGTGTCTGCAATATCTGTCTGTCTATATAGAGTGAAATAAACATCTGAATTACTGTTCATGTAACTCGGACCGTTTGGTCACAATGTTGACAGTGAGGATGATATTTTCAGTTGTTGGTTTCACTGAGTTAATCTGCTTATTGATCAGTTGGGAAGCTTGCTGTGTGCTGAACACAAGTCATGTTGTTGTTGCTAGATTACTGAGTGCTTTGGCCTCTGGTTTTTCACAGTGGTAAGCCTGCAACAATGGCCAATAATGCCAAAGAGGCAGCTGTGACAAACAACACTAGCTACAATATGTAACCTTCAACATTTTTTAATGGAAAGAATGGTCAGACTGACACTGCCTTGAATAAACTGATTCCATTTGAGGTATATATATATATATATATATATATATACACATATACGTCTGTGTAAAAAATCGGCCCTGGCATTTTTGGCTTGGACTGGCCCCTCATAATTAGTGGAGCACAATCGACTAGTAATTTATTCATGTGTTCCCCGACGGAATGTATTTTACTATTATCCCAACCCAACTCTAATTATTGCCGTGAGGTGTGCATATGTTTACTCACTTGACTGGAAAAAACGCTCACAAACCCTTTCAATCCTATGAACAACTATGTTACACCCCTGCTGACTTTAGAAGTCGGGGTGGGGCCGCCTTCGTACTATATCCTGATTGGTTCAGTCCACTGTCTATATTGTAGATGGTCAGTCCATGCCTGATGTATACAAAGGGATTCAAGAGCAGGGAAATTTTCCTACATACAAAATTATACTGAGAGTTACAAGGTTTCAATGTAGCATCATTTGCTATAGGACTGCGCATGTCTGTCTACATAGGAGATGGTGTGGGCAGCATGTTTTATGTGGGAGGCATGTATAACAACAACACACACCACTTTGTCACAGATGGAGGGGATTTTATGTGGCTCAGAAACAGAACATGTCTCGCCCAAAGCAAGAGACAACTGAGCCAATACTCCACTGTGATAATCTTTTCAAGAGACACTGTCTGGAGCTGCTCTTTTCACTTCAAATGGGATAATGACTTTGTGGATTGAGTTTGTTTGCTTCAACCTTTACACCCAAGTGACTAGCATTTGAGAGTGACAATCACAGCAATTAAGTAATTTGTTCTTAAAGTCAGACCATCTCTGTCATCTGCATCCTAGAATTGTTGGTTCTGGAGACCATCTTTTGTTGGCAGTAGAGGTTTAAATTTAGGGTTTCTTTGTGATTTGGACTTGAAGCATTGTGGCTGCGTCCTCCGATCTCATCAACCTCTGAAGGGTCAGTTTTATTGAAATGATGGCCAAAACAACAAAAAGACTATCAATGTAGGCAGCCCAAACAAAATGAAACAAAAGGCTATAGGCAAGAATGAAAGTGCTTACATCAATAAATAAATCTAAACAATTAAAGATATAGTTTGTAAAATATGGTCAGAATTTGAAAGTACCTCCAAAACATAGGGGGCAGTATATCACCACTATACTATTGAGAAACTATTGCTCTTTGCCAGATGCGTTGTTAGACCTGGGAATTCGGGGCTATAGCCTATATATATATATATATATATATATATATATATATATATATAAATATTTATATATATAATAATGCCTAATGATGAAAATAGCCCCAGAGGTTTTTATGTGGTTGCATATCGAACGACCAGGAGCCACAAATGCAACATTGTCACCAGCGCAAATTGTGCAGAAGCTGACCTGACTTTCCTCATGGCATATGCCCAAATATGGTCAGAGTCAGAATAATTTGTTGCAAATTCAACATCAGTGTTATTCTTTTAGGGATGTTTAGGGATGGGAATTGATACGTTTATCAATTATCGATATCAATGCCATTGTCGATTCTGCCTATCGATTCAATTCCTTATCAATTCTCAGATCGATTCCTGAGTAGTTAACTAAGTGGCAAAACAGGAGTTCTACACCATCTTCTGCACCAAAAGCAACCATTTTATTTTTTCCCCAAATTATGCCTGCACAAGGCTGTGAACATAAACATATTCAACTTAAACATAAAATAAAACAAGGCGACAGAGAGCTAATTCCAGGATATTTAATGTCAACATTACCGTCGTCAACGCAGGTTATTTATTAATTATTAATTAACCATTCAGGGTACCCAAGGACATTTATCAAAATGAAACAAACAAAACAAATAACAAATGGAGCGCATGCCAGTCCTCACGGAGGGAATAGCACCGTTCTTGTAAACAGACTTGCGTCTGGAGGTCCCGTCCAACATCGCGCAGCCGGGGGAGACCACAGCAGCAGAGGAGGGCGACAAAGGAGCCCGGCGGTGAATAACCCTGAGGTTGTGGTGGAGGGAGGACCAGCGGAGCAACGATGGACAGCCCACAGAGTATTGAGTACATCGGTTTGAAAGTTAGCGTTGCTAGGCTAACAGCTGATCGACGGGGGCTAGCAGCTGATCGGGGGAAAGGTGAGTCCATGGAACCAATGTTCAGGTGTGCAGCCTTCACAGTTATTAGCACAGTCTCATAGCTAGCTGAGAAGCGGCGATATTTGCGCTTGCTTCCTCTTGCATCCAGGTTGATTGCACTGATTACACACGGCAGAATATATTGCTTCTTCGTCTCCATGATGCTGCCTCGCGGTTGAAGGTCTGAGTCACCAGAGAGTGGCATGGCATCTGCAATGAGGTTAAAGATCTGTCTCGTGAGACTTTCTTCCCAGCAAACTCGCCAGAATATTAAGGCTCATTGTATACTCTGTGCTGGCTGTAGTTTTTAACCCTCCTGTTACGTTCATTTGTCAGGAACAGCAACGATGTTCCTGGGTCATTTTGACCCGGTACATGTTTAATTATCCAAAAGATGTCCAAAACCAAAAACAATCCTAATAAGTATTGTTAATATTTCATTACTAACTCCATTACTAACTATTCTATCAATATTTAGTGCAATGGTGTTCCTGACCTCTCACAGGTAATGGTTGAATTAGGATAATTCACTCGCGTTTCATAAAAAAACACATGTTCAAACTTTTTTTTAATGTTTCACCACTTTATTACTTTTGAAAGACCGACCTATAAAACAAAATAGTTTTACATAACATTAAAACATAACATTTAAATTTTGTTTTACATACATGCACTGTTTGTGAACCAGAAATGAACAAAATAACAAGCAATAGCAATATGAACAAAGTGTGTGTCTGTGTGTCTGTGTGTGTGTGTGTGTGTGTGTGTGTGTGTGTGTGTCTGTGTGTGTGTGTGTGTGTGTCTGTCTGTACATCTACACAGCACATGAGTGACATGTTATCACACTGTGCTTTGTGCAAATTCATTTTGCACATTTCGCACAGGTCATGCTGTCTTGACATCCTGGCACCTCTTCCTCTTCCCTTTTCCCCCAGCAGCAACCTAGAAACAAGAGGACCATGACTACTTTACTATAATGACAGTTACTACTTTTTGCTGATCCCAAGACACACACAACACACTCTTATACACTTACACAAATGCACACAGGTACACACACACACACTTACTTACCTCACGCACTGGTGTACTAGATGCGGTCCTCTCCTGGATCTCCCTCACTGTGGCTGCGATGGCTGGGGTCCTTGGCAGGTGCTGCCTTCGTTGGATGTGCTCCTCGAGAAAGATGCGCCTCTTGTACAGCTTTGACACATTCCACTCAGGAAAGATCTTAGTCCAGATGACAAACGCATTGTAGGATGATACATCGATAGTGTTACAAAAGATGACCAATGGCCAGCGCGAAGTCATTCGCTTGGTGCTGTAGGAACCTGTTACTTTGTCCAAGTTGTCAACCCCCCCTTTGGTGGCATTGTAATCCAGGATCATGCTTGGTTTCTGGTCCTCTCTTGTGCTGATTTCAGCATTTTTGTGCAGAGTGCTCTTGAGCACAACATTTTTTTCCCTTTTTGGGGCAGTAAGACACTAGGGCTGTGGTGTCTGTGAAGGCAAACATGGAAGATTGAGGGGCCCTGTTCTTGATTACCAGCAGCTCAGCAGGGAGTTCAGCCCTGTTCTTTCGGACAGTTCCGACCATTGTGAGCTGTCTCTTTAAAGCTCCTGACCCAAGTTGTAGTTTGTGAAAAAAATGTCACAGGTTATGTTGTGCCCCCTGAGACCCTGTACCATGTCAAGCACGACCCTTGTGCCCTGATTCCTCTCCGGGGCTCCTCCAACCGGCTTTCCAGTGTAAACCTGCATATTAGATGCATAGCTGGTCTTTGCATCACATGCTGCCCAGATTTTTATTCCATATTTAGTTGGTTTGGAAGGCATCTATTGCCTAAATGGGCAGCAACCTCTGAATGCCACCAGCCTTTCGTCCACTGTGATATTAGGGCCTGGGTTATAGAGTAGCTGAAGTTGCTCTACCCACTTGTCCCACACTGTTCTTATAGCTGCCAGCTTGTCTCTCTCTCGTCTGCCAGCCCGTGTCTCTTGATTTTCAAATCGGATTGCTCTGGAGAAAATGTGAAAAATCTCCAGAGACACTGTGGCTCGAAATATAGCCCTGCCTGTCTCTGCATCCCACAGACTGGCTGTCGATTCATCCTTCGACTTATAGACCCCAGCCAGGATGAGGAGCCCTAAATACGCATCTAAATGTGTTTTGTCCAGCTCCTTCCACTTTTCCCCCAAAACACGCCTCCCTTCTAGATTAGTAAATTCCAGAATGATTTTCTGAATTGAATCAGGCATTACCAGCGCAAAAGCTGACTTGATGTCTGTCACACAAGTCACTGCCACTGTATTTCGCCATTTTTTGATGTGAATGTCTTGCTTGGAGGAATAGGAATAGCAATTCCCTCATCTGGTTTAAAATCAGAATCATTAGAATCAGAATTGAGGTCAGGTAAAGGCCCAGTTCAAGGTAGGGCCAGATCAGGAGCAGAACAGTTGGATCCCACACTGCATGACAGTTAAATCTGGAACATTCAAATATACCAACGCGCTAATAAAATTGATCTGAAAGATAACGATTTCCATAAAAAACATCATGATACAATAAAGGTTCATTAAAATCTTTATGCTTATTATGCTTAGATTGTCAAGCAAGCAGCTTTTTCAAGCAAGTGAGGTAGCTCTATGCTCCATATCAAGTTAAATGAGAATGTGGGCACTTCCGTATTTTGATTCATTATCACCTTAAGACAACTATCAGAAAAAGGGTAAACTGTGTCCCACGGCTACAACTTAACTGTTTGACATTAGAACGGTAATATGTATTCATTGATAGTCAGTTTTCCATATTCAAAGTTGATTAAATGGTCTCTAGGCCTATACTATGTTAGACATTTCCAAAGAACTTTCAACAGAGAAATGTTCATGATTGGATGTTAATCTTATTACAGAGTTTCAACAGCAAATTCAATTACTCCGTTTTTTAATTTATGTGATACCATAATCATTAAGAAGCAAGTACATACTGAAAATTTACAGATATAATCTCAGGACTCAATTTTCCATTACCTGAAGCCTGATTAATTCATTTAAAGTGCCACTGAAGAGTAGAACTTACCTCACCCATTTGTCTCTCCTTTCTCCCACAGACCGTCTCCAATAAAAAAAAAATGAAGTGTTTAATAAATGGGATCTCTTTTAATGCATTGGACTGGATAAGTAAGGCTGTTCAGAAAGCTAGTTTTCTTTGGCCACATTATACCTACATACCTGTGAGGCTGGTTTGTCAGAAAAGTCCCTCCATCAGCTGTGCATGTTTTACATTCTATGGTACAATAATTGGACCTCATATGTGCTGAAGATATATTAAAGGTACATTTTTCAATAAGCAAAGAAAGAGAGATCAATCGAACATTTACATTACAGTACATTTTGTGTTTCAGTGACTTTATCATATAACTGCAAAAATGAAAGACCGAGAAATGTAGTGTTTAACAATGTTAGAACAATGTAAACCACGAGGAAATCTTAAGTATGACTGGTCTCCCACACAGGTTGTAACAAATATTGATAAACAAGTCTTCATAAAACAGAACAGTTTGCCACATTCTTCCTTTTCAATACTTAATGTTGGCATTACCCACAATGCAACTTTGCCATTGGGTGACATCACTGAAGACAATTCATCAGATTACATGCAGCTTCCTTTATAAAGTGAGATTTTTAAAACGGAAAAAAAGGGGTATGTGTGGATTTATGAATCTGGCCAAAAGAATGTTTATGCATTTAATTCTTCATACACTTCATTCTAGATGTGAATCTTTTAGTTGTATGCATCTGCCCCCTGGAGCAGATTATCTTTGTATCCAGCTTTGCACTGTTTACGTCCCTTTCCATTGTATTTTGTATTCTGACTCTATCCCTCTATCTTTTGCTTCCATGTGACTGTGGACATCTAAATGTACATAAATCTCTATATGTTCCCCTCCCTGGCCTCCTATCCTCTGTTTTCTGCTTGATCTGACTTTCTTCTAAATTGCCTCTTCCTGCTGTTGAAGGTGGACCTCTTTTAGCTCAACAGTGGATCGATTTGGAGTTGGAGCACAATGTCCATAAGCTGTCATGTTTTACAGTAGAATATCCAGAAGGCCGGTCAGATAATGACCCTTCTCTTTGTGCTTTCTGACAGGGGTAGATGTGAAACATCAATAGCTTCCATTCAGCCATGTTTAATGAGAAATACCTCTGGGTGTTCCTCTCTTGAGGCACTGAATAGCTTAAGAAAAGGGAGGAAACAGTTAATTGGTGCATCATAGACAGTAGCCATTATACAGACGTATGTAGGATCTGGTTGGATGTATCTGGTCTGATCTGCACTCCATCTATCAATGTAACCATTATTCTGTGGTACATTATGTCTGTATCCAAACAAAACCTCTCTTCTTTGCTTTGCCTCCTTTGGCTGGTAGATGAAAATTTATATTCACATTTACATTTAGGGCATTTAGTAGATGTTTTAGTCCAAAGCGACCTACAAAAGTACTTTGTCACAAGAAAGGATAATGCTATGCAGGGTTAAGGTGAAGTCTGAACAAATGAGTCTTGAGTCTTTTGCGGAAGATGGCTGTCCTGACATTGGTCGGAAGTTGGTTCCAACATTGAGGCCCCAGAAGAGGGAAGAGTTGTCACTTCACTGAGCGGGCTTTGTTTACTTAAAGTGATGATGTAGTTGAGCAAAGTGCTCATGCTGAGGCGTGTGGTCTGACCAGTGTTTGGAGGTAGATGGGTGCAGTTCTGTTGACGACCTTAAAGGAAAGGCCAGCACCATCGTCTTGAATTGGATGAGGGCTGCAACTGGAAGCCAGTGGAGGTCATGGAGGAGGGGGTCACATGCGAGAACTTTGGTAGATTGAAAACAAGGTGTGCTGCAGCGTTCTGGATACACTGCAGGGGTTTAGTCACAGAAGCCGGGAGTCCAGCCAAGAGCGAGTTGCAGTAGTCCAGGCAGTAGATGACCAGCGCTTGGACCAGGAGTTGCGTTCCATCCTTTGTAAGAATCCTGCAGATGTTGTAGAAGGTAAAACTGCAGGATCAGGCAACAGCAGTGATGTCCGGGGCGCAGGACAGTCCATCGTCAAGGATTAAGTCCAGGTTCCTCGCTGTCAGTGAAGTCATTATCATGAAGTCAATTAGTCATTACATTTGATTTCATTTTCAATGTCATTTACGTTACAGCCTTAAACTTAAATCCCACACCATTTGCCTCTGGCTGCAGATTTGTTTTGCTGTTTGTTCTCATCGTGGATTTGTTCACATCAAGACAACAGTGTGGTTTCCCAGAGAAGAGGTTTCTTTTTTGTTGAACTTCTGTCGTAGTATGTCACTATGAATGGCCCAGCTTTTTTAGACAGAAAATTGACTTGCTGATGCTGCATTCACATGGATCCAGGGAAACGATGGATGAAAAACCAGACTTAATTTGTAATTTGTAATGTGTAATTACATAAAATAATAGACACAAAATCATTTTAATTAATACATCTTGTTACAACCTTGTAAACAAAACACAAAACGATAGAAACAAATCATCAGGTCATTTTTCATTTTGTCACACTGTCCAGGTGTTACACTGTGAATATATACATACCCACTCACAGTCTGTGCATCCAACACAAATAGCATTGTGTTTGCCTTTTCCCCCTGTATTTTAAATGCCTCCTTCTGGGATTTAGCCACACACCACTTAAAAGTGGAAGTAAGGCATATTTGAAGCAGACAAGTCCATTTTAAGTCTCAAGGGCTCATTTTTGCGACTTTAGCCTTTGTCAAGTCCAAAGTTCGGGTAAAAACATCTTCACTCTATGTTTTCTATTTTTGGATGAGAATTATTTCAGTTCAAAGGGAGAAGAAACAACAACTAATGTAGTAAACAACACCCACAGAGTAAAAACCAAATATGAAATACATCAAATATTTATATATTTATCCCTCACTGTGGAGCTATTATATAGCTGCTACAGCACACTACCTTGACTACAGTACAATAGCTGAAGGCCTGTATTTCACCATATTACACTGTATTGCAGCAGAATCAAGCCTAACCGTGAAAAGAATAAATGTTGTGCAATGACTTGGATTTGGTGGACTCAAAGCATGGCAGCTTGGCTGTGTGTGTGTGTGTGTGTGTGTGTGTGTGTGTGTGTGTGTGTGTGTGTGTGTTTTGAGTCCTTCACTGAACTGGAACTGTATTCACATGATGAACTCTGTCTCTCTCAGACACATAAATGCACGCTATCACCTTTTATGCTAAGCTCATATTAGCATACAGTATATTTTCTGCCACAACAAGACATAAACACCTCCCATACACGTTTCTTCATTTGATTTCATGTGTACGTATGAGGACATTAATATTTCCTGTGTGTGTGTGACTGCCTTTGTGAATCTGTGCAGAAGCCTCCGGGTTGATATATAACCATTCAGGCATTCTAATCATAGATAATGTGGCACCATTAACATTTGCATGCTAACCTGTCATCTTCTAGTGAGCATGCTTGAGTTACTGAACCCACCCTGTGTGTTCCATCTTAAAGTGCTACAGACTGCATAGAATTAGAGAGTATGTGTGTGGGTTTCCGTGTGTGAGAGTTGCTACAATATGTTCTTGAGATTCTGACCTGCACAGGTGTGATGTGGTTTGTAATAATGACTTAGAGCTCTGTAGGCTTCACTGGGCGACCTTTGAATGCATCTGTTACTTTGCACATGAGAACTGTCTTTGTACACACGTGTGTGTGTGTGTGTGTGTGTGTGTGTGTGTGTGTGTGTGTGTGTGTGTGTGTGTGTGTGTGTGTGTGTGTGTGTGTGTGTGTACGCGCTACAGGCTCCCAACTGTTCAAAGCAGCAGGTGACAGAAACCTGGTGAGCGCTTCCTGTATACCTGTGTCTTATAAGTCTGTCACTGTCTGTGTATTTAAGCCTGTGTTTTGCCCTGAAGTCACTCTATGTTTCCACAGGATCTGCTGTTTCACACCTCCCATTGTGTAACAAGTGACAGGTCGTTGTGTTGTCTGCTCCTTCCTCATTTGCACAAAGTTGAACTTTGTGCAAATCAGAATCAAAATCAGAATAAGAACATTTTTAATGTCCCGCAGACGGGGAAATGTGTTTGTCACAGCAGCGACAGAATATTACAAAAACAGAAACATATTACAAGAACAGAAACAATAGCAAAAATAAGCAATACAATTAAAAAGGGAAGAACTAGACATATATACATATTTACATGATATAGTGCAAAGTTAACAGCAGTTTTTCTTGTTTTGTTTTGTTTTATTTTTTTAAACGTAGATTTTAAATACAGATAATAAATATAGAATAAATATGGGTGTTAATGAATCAGGAAAATCAGGTGTGTCCAGCTCAATGCGCCGCCTCTGCAAACATCTGAACTGGGGCACCGAAAAGGGGGGATAAGGGGAAGGATTCTAGGGGCCCATCATTGACAGGGGCCCAGAAAGGCCCCTAATAAAATTATAATACTGACAAAAATAATATGACACTAATTTGTTAATTTATAATCATAAATATGCATCACTTAATGCACTGATAGTAACACTAAGTTTATTTTGGAAACATTTCTCAATTCCCCCCCCTC
>CAEMYA010000202.1:2250794-2267831 GCA_903131615.1 Diplodus sargus
AGCCACCTGAAGGCAATGTTTGATTTGAGAAGCGCTACATCAGTGTGCTTCGTGTTTACCTTGATTGAATTTAGGTTGGTGGAGTGTTATAAGCAGGTTTACTGAGTTATTTATATATGTATTCTCAGTATACGAATAAACTGTTCACATCTAGATTCACTGTCACTGTCTCGGTTCTCTCAGCGCAATGAATTAGTAATAAGTAATCAGTGATTACTAATCACCATACTCCTTCCTCCAAACTGTTACTACTTGCACTCACTGCTGAACATACAGTGCCTATAACAAGTATTCACCTATTTAATTGTTTACTATGTTATTGCTTTTAAAAATTGAATCATGGTCAGTAATTCTGATGGCCCCCACTGCTGGTTGAGTGTTTGTGCAGGCTGGTTACTGGCATCCTTTCCCTGCCCCCTTTGAGGTTACCAGAGGAAGCTGACTGCAGTAACAGCCAGACCTGGAGGACCTGGTTTCAGTGCTCTGGAGGATAGTCTGGCCTCTGACTGGGCAGGCACTTTCTTGTCTCTTGCTCTCGTCTTTTCACCTGCACCTTTTTTGTTTTTGTTTAAACTACTGTTTTACTCCACCAACACCTACACCACACCATCTCTCCACACATCCACATTAACACCACTGATGCCACTGACATACACACCTCATTTAGCTGTTTGTTGTTTAGTTTCCTATGTTGATTATAATAAATGACGTTCATTTTGCACTCAGCGTCCTTTCCTACTTTTTGTCATGGCCTATGGCCAGGTTATGACAACTCACTTATGCGAAAGTGAAAACAGTTTCCTACAAAGTAATGTCAATTAACTATTGTAAAAAAAGGGACTGCGTAAGTTCACCCCCTTTAAAGTGACTAAACAAATTCAACAGAGGTACAGCCAGTTGGTGCTAGTAGTCTCAAATTAGTGAAATGGTGATCACCTGTTAATATGTCTCAATTGATTGTAGTATGAAGACACCTGTGCTGGAAGGTCCAATCACCGGTTTATCAGTATCCCTAGCTACAATTACACCATGAATACAAAAGAACACTCCAACCACTTCTGTGAAAAGGTTATCAAAAACTGTAAGTCATAGGATGGATACAGAAACATTACCAAGACACTGAACATCCCCCAGAGTTCAGTTAAATCCATCATTAAGAATTGGAAGGAATATAGGACATGTGTAAATCTTCCTAGAGCAAGCCATCCACACACAGTGAGTGACCGTAAAGGAGGAGACTAGTGAGGGAGGCCACTAAGACATCTATGAGTACTGTGGAAGATTTAAAAGCTTCCGCAGCTGAGCTGGAAGTGACTCTTCATACAACAACTGTTGCCCAGGTTCTTCACCAGTCAAAGCTTTATGGTAGAGAGGCAGAAAGAAAGTCACTGTTAAAGAAAATTCATCCTATCTCGACTAAAGTTCACCCAAAGGCGCAAGGGAGACTCCAAGGTCAGCTGGAAGAGGGTTCTTTGATCTGAAGAGACCAAAATTGAGCTTTTCTTTGCCATCAGACTAGACCCAATGTTTAGCAGACACCAAACTCTGCACATAACCTCACACACCATCCCCACCATGAAGCATGGCGGTGGCAGCATCATGCTGTGGGGATGCAGGGCAGCAGCAGAGAAGATGTATTTTCCAGCAAGACAAAGATCAAAAGCATAAAGTGAAAGCTACGCTGAAATGGTTTAATGACAACAAGGTGAATGTTCTGTAGTGGCTGGGTCAAAGCCCAGTCCTTAATCCAAAACAGAATTTGTGACTGGACTTGAAAAGGGCTGTTCACTCCCGATCCCTGTGCAACCAGACAGAGCTTGAGAAGTTTTACAAAGAAGAATGGAGTGAAAATATTTGTAATTATTGACATTATTCTATAGAAGTCTGTTTTCCTATTAAAGAGTTTCTTAAGACGTTTCGTAAGAAGGAACCACCCTCCGCATATCAACATTTTCACAGCAGTGTGTGTGTGTGTGTGTGTGTGTGTGTGTGTGTGTGTGTGTGTGTGTGTGCGCGTGTGTGCCGTGCATATCTGCACGTGTTTTCATTAAGGCGTGTTTGCATGTCTGTGCTCAGATATGCATGTCTGTGTCAGTAATTGTAATCTAAAACCTATTCTAGAAAAGAGCCCCGTGGGAGTGATGCACTCTAACAAAGAAGACACACACATGTAAGAAATAACAGTGCAGAGAGGAAGTGGAAATAATAAAAACAGAGACAGCCCTTTATTCAACATTATACGAGAACTGTTTGTACATTGGGAAGCTGCAATGTGTAATTAAAACCACACAGCCGTGCCCAGACAGGCTGATTTTTGTTTGCTTCACACAGTCCTTAATTTGGGAGGAAACAAATCTTCATGACGACCCATAAACACACACTCAGTCTCTGTTGAGCGTTATTGTTAAGATTTAGGGTTAAACACGGTGGTATTATGATGATGGTATACGTATCATTCCACACTGGAGGAGTAAAACAGTAATTACCATAAATTATAAATCATTATCCTGGCAGGATAATCTTCAGTGTGCTTGGGCTGGAAGTGTCACATTCAAGGTCTGACCTCAGCTGGATACTTAGAGGTTAGAGCGGCTTTAAAGTGTAACTTTGGGTCTTTTGCGTGTGCCTTAGTGTGTTACCTGCAGTAGATGACTGTCGGCTCTCCCCCTGTTTGCATCATACTGCTAAACAGCACTGATAACAAGATGTAGTTTAGGCACCTAAAATAATTCAAATTCTTTGACTTTGGTGGATGCTGATGCTGATGTTTGCTCTCCTCTCCGATCAAATTGTTGGCAATGAATGATCTCTCTCAATAACAATCTGTCACATTCAAAGGTCTCCCTCAACACACATGCAAAAAGCTTCAAAGAAACCATCTCATCTGGTGGCATCAAACAGGTTAAAAATACATGAACAGTAAGTTTCAGCTTTTAGCTGTCAAGTTGTTGTGGAGGTTGTTCCCATACGATGCGAGAGCCGCTTTAGTTTTTTCAACTATAGAGAAGCTTTAAAGTTCTTCCCCTTGAACAACACAAGTTACACCGTAGAGTGATTCAGGCTTTAAAGGCAACAGAAACAGTGGATTTTGTGGAAAGGAGAAGATAACATCCGTGCAATGCCTTTTTTTTCTTTGGTGATTTTCTCGGGAGCCAGAACTTAGAGAGTTTGACGGCTGGATGAGCATTCATAACCAAACAGAATTGTTTTCTCTGGACCTTGACTATTGCATTTTAGAAGCTTGATTCTTTTAGAAAATAAGTTTATTTGCTTTTTTCTCAGTGTTTTCTTTGTATTCTTTGGAAAACCTGCCTAGACTGACCCGATTCTATCAAAACTCAATCCCCCCTACCCTGGCTAACACCTCCACTTCATGCATATGTAACGACAAGTACGGTGACATAAAAAACATTTGTTAATCGATGCATTAATTATCCTAACTAATGACCTTATTAGCATAAGCGATTATGTTTAATACATCATGGTGATTATGGCAGGACATTAAGCAGCTCAAGTGCCTGTTAATTCAAAGACTTGCATTTCATTAATGTTCATGTTTTATCAATACGAGCTGCAAACAGCCATGTCCAGGTTAGTGAAGCAGATATTTTAATAATCAACCCGACTGTATGTGCAGATTTTTAGCTCTGAAATCTAAAGCAGCATCCATGGTTTGTCAAATGAATCAGTGTTAATTTCATTAATGAAAACAATGAAGAAAAAGTTAATCAAACTTTTTCTTTTTCTTTCCAATGATCAAGACATTGATGAACTAAACATAATTTGCATCTTTGCTAATAAGTACTGGACCAAAATATTACCCAGTTATATTTTCCCAGAATTGTGGGAAAAATGTTTTTAAAAAAAATATCCAAGTCATTGATTGACATGAACAGGTTCCAAGAATCACAGGTGATGCTGCTCAAAAACCGACAGTCTGACAACAACATGATGGTCTCAACGAGATGGAAGAGTAAATCTTTGGACACTCGTGTAGGGAGTGCAACTCCAATATGGCCTTCACTTATGTCTGTGTTTTTGATCAGTATGCCAAAAACATACACTAAAAGCACACTTGACTGTATACTAAAAGAACCATCAGACTCTATGTTCACCCGTTTGATTCTAAGCATGTGGGATTTAGCCAGTTCTTAGAGCTTTTTCCTGAAAACATGTGCCTGTGACGGCCAAAAACACACAGCTGACATTTCAAGAGTGAGGAGACTGAACTGGAGCAAGCCAGAAATCCACAGAGCTGCGTGAAGCTGCATAGTTGGGTCTTTATTCGCAGTGGGTTCATGCTGTGCTCAGGAAGTGCTTTGAGTGACCCTTTTGAACACAAGTGATCACTAAAAGAAAAAAAAAGCTGTTTCTATTCACCATTCATTTATGCTAACGATCATTTTGCAAAGTGAATGTGACACTTTTTTTGTGCCTCCAAACCCTACTGTGAGCCTGGACTCGATTACTATTAAAGCCAGGATTGGCACTGACAAATGAGCCTGTGTCTTGCTTGTTCCTTCCAGGTAGGTGGCCATCAACCGCTTGATCCCACAGTTGACTTTAATTGGCCTGTCGAGCTAAAGCTGTAGGTGTTAATTATGTGCGACATTGATTGAGAGGCATGGAGTGCGAGGCAGTAAGTGAAAGGTAAAGGCAAGATGCATGAAATATATATGGGTGTAGAGAGAAGAGGGAAGAGACTGAAGAGAGAAAGAAAGGTGTGGCGAGAAAGAGAGAAGCTGGGGAGAAGATGGGAGGGAAGCGGGAAACAGAGGCAATGAGTGATGAGCGGAGGGAGAGACGAGAGCTGTCAACCGTCCGCGTCGTCGTCCACGTGCACGCTCGCACATGCAAATTCATCCAAGCTGTAGGCTCCTCTGCACTCTGAATTATCGGCAGCTGCACGGCTGATGTTACAGGGTATCTATCTCTCTGTCTCCCTCACACACTCAGACACACTGATCCATACTCATGCACACACACTGTCAAGTTGTGCAGTTTAATTGGTAGTGAATGTGCGCTGTGACTGACAGGTGATCTCTCCTCGTGACAGAGTTGGTTAACTGAGGATGGGGGGGTTCTACTCCCCAATTGGGTAAGCTGCGGAAGAGTGCTATCAATCAATCAGTCAGACAGTCCGTGAGCCTGTATTTACATAGCATGAGCCAGTTGAAGACCATAATGGAGGGATTAGTTTTAATTTGTTAGCAGCTACATTTGATTTATAGCTCTGGCTCTTGCATGTCTCAGCAGACCCACATAGGACGGAACATTCCGTGCTGTATGTAACAGAAATTTAGACTTAATTTGACTTTGACTGTCAACATAAACACAAATCGCGATTGTCCCGAGGTCACCTTAAGAATATCCAGTGGTTGCAACACAGACGTAAACCGTAAACTCGCCTGTATCTCCACTGACACTCCCTCCACCTCCTGATTTCAGGTCGGGTAATAAACATGCTGAAGGTGATATAACACGTTTTGTAGACATGTCAATATGGTACATGGCCTGTGACACACAAATACAGTACATTGCATCTGCGTGTGGTTCAGGCCTTTCAGGACCGCTGCCCCAGACTCCCTGCTATGAATCACAGTCTAGGCTGGGGTTTTAAACCACTATCATTTAAGCTTGTCATATCTGAGTGGAATGTTCAGCTCACAAACCAATCTGCCTGTCTTCCTTATAGCTCCTGAACAAATCTATACCCACTCTTTTCTGTCCCGTTTTTGTTCCTGTCCCACAGCTTTAACAGCACTGGTTCATTACCTTTAAAAAATGTTCAGACTGTGGCTATGCACATGGATGGAAAAAGTCTCATGTGTCCTTGCCTGCTGCGCCATCTGGATGGCCTGTACTTATCTGATAAAACAGGAGGTAACTGTAACAAAATGACTGGTTCCTCTCATCCCCCACAGTCCCCTCCAGGCAAGTGTTACTGCACGTGTGCGCGTGTGTGTGTGTGTGTTTGTGCGTGGAGGGGGGGTCCAGGGCAGCACACTAATAGGCACTACTTTGTCTATGTATGTCCTTGTCCTAGTTCAGCAGAGAGACACAGAAAGAGAAAGAGCAAGGGAGTTACACAGGGAGGGAGAGAGAGAACATCAGTATGACCTGCCGCTGTACTTTGGGAACAAGATGTCTCTGAAGCAGTGTGACCCCCACTCACACACTCACACATACACACAAATGCACAGGCTATTACTGAGGTGTCTGCAGTAGCTTCAATGTAAAAATGTGAAGACAGGTTCACATCAGGTAAAATCTATAACCTTCAGCTTGTCATGAAAACGTGTGCGAAGTTCAAGTCAAGTCATTTTTTAAATTACATATATATGTACATACATTTGCATCAAGGGGTTTTGCAATCTGTATTGCATATGACACGCTCTGACACGCTATGACACACTCTGTCCTTATAATAATAATAATAATAATAATAATAATAATAATAATAATAATAACAATAATAATAATAAAAATGATAATAATAACCCTCAAAGTTCATGATCATGTTTTAATAATGAATAATCAGTCATGGTAGTGTAGCACACCCTCAGTATGCTTCTTTCAATCCTATTAGTGCAAGTTGTCGTGGAAATGGAAATAATTTAAGTATTGGTCAGTTTAACTCAGAGTATAATTAACTGCAGTCATGGCTCTGGTATAAGTGCATTATGCAAAAGGTAATGACAGAGTTGGATCCTGCCATTGCTGTTTGAAAGCATGTGAGGAAAGCTCTTCAGCTCTTTTGATTCAAGCTCTTTGTAAATGCAGTCCATTAACCCTTCAACAGGAGATCAAATTGTAAAGCAAATCAAAAACCAGGTCATACTGCTCACATACACATGAGCAGATATATTGTTTGAGCCTGCCCCAAAGAGACAGAAACGTTTTCTGATCCAATCTACCTAACAGATGGACAACATCTTTCTATGTCTTCAAACACCATTACAGATCACTCCTTTAAGGTCCACCTCCAGTTGGTTGCTTGTACTGTCGAACAGTTGACATTCTATCCCAAACAGAGAACAGGGGTGTGGTTAATAGCCCTACAAATCTATTACCATCGCAAAAGAACAACATCACGAGCATGAATTAGCAATAGCCAAGATATTAACATGATCACGCCAAAATATTTGAGGGGGACTTAAAGCAGACATTTCAGGAACCATGGACACCTACAGTGTACATCTAGCACTTAAAGGTAGACATTTCAAGAGTATGGACAGTTACAGTATGTGTGTAGAGTTTGAGGCAAACATTTCAGGACCATGGACAGCTACAGAATATCTGGAGGCTTTGACATGGACAGTGTCTCTCATCAGTATTACCAGGAATGGATACACAAAGTACAGACAACAGTTGCATAGGATCAGATAGAGATGTTCCTAACCAGGACTCAATGTTGTTATTCTTTTTTAAAGCGTGGCCATGACAATTTAATCACCCCAGTCAGGTGGGCATTATTGTAACCATGGTGATCAACAATATGTAACTTGTTTTTCTTTTGTTTGTTTGTTTTTTCTTTTACCTTAAAATAATTTCAGAATCATTCAGATGGTACAATGTTCTGTTGTAGGGTAAATGGTGTCAGCCACTCCACCCCTATGCCACTCATTTCTGCACTATGTAACTTCAGTGATGACTCATGTTTATATCAAGATAAAGGCTTTTGAGACATAACATTGTTATTACGTTATGAGTCTTATTTGTAGTTAGCACCTACATTATGTCTGACCCACCGTTACAGACCTGGGTTTTGTATTTATGACAGTATTGTCACACTCAGACACTGTGGCGGCGCCAAATCACACAAAAATGCCAATTTCTACACAATGTTGCTTTAAAGTTCCTGCAAACCACTGATACATTCACATCTGTATGTTTTATGTACCACATTGACATTTTAATGTTTCAATATCTAATACAACAGTAACATTACATGTACCATACAAGTGCATGATTTTTTACTGAGAGACCAAGTTTGCCTGAAAATCATTAATAGTGAAATTACAGACTTACAGACAGGCTACTGGAAGTTTCCGTTTGTTATTCCACCACACTGAGTTAGAGCGATATTCTGCCTGGGGGCTTTGATGCACACGTAAAAAAGATGACTTGAAAATCTCTTAAGAAAATCTCAATTCTCCAGCAAAATACTTGCTGTACAAAGATGGTTGCTTAGTGTGTATTAAATCTGTACCCCTTCATTTCTGAATGTGATTAATTCCACTTCCACTTGTTGTGAATACAAAAATAAAACACAGCTGAATAAAAGTACCATTTTATTCAACAAATGTAGAAGGGTTAATTTTCAAACAAGTATTTCATTTCAGGTTCTTAATTGACGTTCAAGGTAGATGGCAAAGCTACAAAAAAGAAAAGAAAATGCTCTGTATCACTCACAGCCGCCTACACAGCCTGATATAATCCATCATAAACAGTAAGTGTCGCACAGACAAGCAATGCTGTCACCTAATTAACACAGATAGGTAACTGGATTAATTGCAGTAATTAGGATACTTAATTATGATCTCATAAAAAGCAGGACATTTTAAAAGAGCTATCAGTGAGACAGCCGCTGAGAGAGAAAGAAAGAGTGTGATGGGGAGAGTAAAAATGGTCCTGGATTCACAGCGAAGCATGAAACAAAACCTTATCTAACATCACAAGATGTTAGCCTACCACAAACTGCAGTTTAATTACCACAATGCTTCATTTACTCTCTCATATAAAAGCTTGTTTTTCTTTAACAGTGCTGTTTGATTTCTATATGTCTCTCAGGTCACACTCGTAAGGATAAATATTGATATTATCATGAGAAAATAGGGTCTGCGAATGGTTCAGTGAAAGAAACTGAAGCATCGTCTTCACTGAGAGCACGTTCACTGTCATTTCAAACAGTTTTGAATACACACTGTTCAGCCCAACAGTGCTGCAGCATCGGGGTTTGAATTTCCATCAGTTAGGTTACTGTAGTCATCTCCTGCGACGCAATTAAAAAGTACACGTAGCAGAGCGCACACACATCTCATTAAAACACAAAGGACAATGCTGGTAGTTAGATGTGTGAAGTGCATGGTAACATCTAAAGTACTGTGTTCTGGGCAGAGTGAATGGAGGGTTCGCAGGGTCACACACAGGCAGTGGCGTAACTATCGGCGGTGCAAGCGGTGCAGCTGCACCGGGGCCCAGACGCCGTCAGGGGCCCATGAAGGAAGAAAAAAAAGAGACAGCTGTCCAGAATTGCCACAGGCCCTGTTTTTGTGAATGAAATAGCTGGGGGAGGGTCGGTAAGGTAACGCTGAGTGGCCTTGATGCCTGTCAGTCATGATGAGTCGCGTCTCGTCACCTCTCTTCTGTGTCTGCAGCTGAGCATATTTTACGACAGGAAGTTTGAATTTCAAGTCGAACTTTGTATTTTTTTGCTGCACCGGAGCCATGGCGATCATCAGTGTGATACAGACTGACAGGAAGCAGTATAATACGTGAAAAGGCGAAAAAGATAAACACGCAGTGTCAGCGGTCATGTCTTCTTCCTTGATTTAAGAAAAATTATAAATTAGACCTGACATTTATTTGGAACTGGCGGTTATGTATCAGAATATACACCAAGGGAACCCTGCGGTTATTTGGTAATATACGGTAGTTACCAAGGCAAGGCGCAGCAGAATAAATAAATAAATAAAGTAAAATAAAATAAAAAACGGCCGTGGATCGGCCCATTATTGATCGGCCCACCGGGAAAAATCCCGGCACTCCCGATGGCCAGTCCACCCCTGTAATATCAGTTCTCTTGAGTGGCTGTGCGTGTGTGTGTGTTTGTAAGCAGTGCGAACAAGCGTGCACTTGTGTTTAGGGGCACAAAAAAAATATTTGCACCGGGGCCCATCACCATGATGTTACGCTACTGCACACAGGCCCAGACTTCAACAAGCAGGTCTGAAGGTTGAACTTCTGGTTGTTCCTGCAACGAGGGTGGCTGCTCTGTCTGAGCAGAATATGTGCCTGGTGAGTATTTTCCTGGCCTTCTGAAGGATATGATGATTGTATATGTGCAGAGACCTTGGAGCAGTGATTCCCATTTAGCCCAGAGGGTACGCTACAATAAGAAAGAGGTATGTGAAAAGACACGAGAAAAGAAAGAAAACACGATGATTCCCCACTCTCTCAGTGGCAGAGAGGACTTTTGTTACATTTTATAAGAACAATCCTGAATAAATGCTTAATTAATGGTTAATGCAACGCAATTAATAGTTATTTCACTGTTAAGAAACAACATAATTCTTTACTAACTTTTTATTAAGCAATTGTGTGTTTTAAAACTTGAACCAATGTGTATCGTCCCTTGAGGTTATGGTTAATAGATACCATGTAGTTTGCTGATGTTCAAAAATGATAGATAGATCGATAGATAGATAGATAGATGGATAGATAGATAGATAGATAGATAGATAGATAGATAGATAGATAGATAGATAGATAGATAGATAGATAGATAACTTTATTAATCACAGTAGCTGGCACATTAAAGTACAAATACAATCCAAATACAAGGGCAAATATTTAATCAAAAACATGGTATAGTCTGACAATCGACATTTTGCTTTTTTTCATTCATTTAGCCAGGTGTTTAGTTAATGTTATACAGTCTCTTGTTGCAGCAGAGTTATTGTGTTTTTTTTTGCCTGAACCAATCAGATGTAAGCAATGTGTCAGTCATGCTGACATCAGAAGCTTGGGTAGTAGGCAGCGAGGTGTTAGTCGTCTTATAACAACATGTATACCTTCATCAGTCCCATTCATGCTTCTGGGTGTTTTTTGATTTAGATTTTTTTCATTTTTTAGGTGCTTAGCATTTCATCAATATACCTAACCCTGCCTAGAAAACTCTGACTGGTCAACACTGTGTCAGATAAGCATCCAACTAGTTTCTGTCTAACTTCCCCTCAGCAGGCCATTAAACTGAAATTAGTTGTTGAAGCTTCATTTCCAACAATTTTCTGGACAACATGTGCAGGTCACTTTAAAGTTAAATAACCTGCCAGTAATACATTTCTAAAAGCACAGTGAGGGTTATTATAGAGATCACCTGACGAATTATTTTTGGGCTGTCTCGTGAAGGTCAATGGAGTCCAATAAAGGACATCAGGAGCAGAGGCAGAGAAATGGGGATCTCACTGTAGCAGCAGTGTTTCTGCTGCAGGTCTCTGGCACGCAAAGGGCTTTTACAGAAGGTGTCACAGTTGAGGAAGCGGGCAGTTGAATTATGTCACACACACACACACACACACACACACACACACACACACACAGACAATCAGCTCACACATATGTCCACCCACACATACCATCACACCAAACTGACTGAGCAAATGAGACTTTCTCTCCCTCTCTCGACCACAGGCTTCCCACTGCCTGTGCCGTGATGAATATATCATCGGCCCATTTTCGGTGAACAACATGGCGGTTCCCACACGCTATGCGGCTCTGCCCTATCGCTTTCAGTTAGATGAACATGAGGTTAGGGCAGGACTGGTGGAGAATTTAAATACCATGCGTGAGATAGAAGAGGGAGGGAGAGAGAAAGAGAAGGGGATGCATGAGAAATCAGGGAGAAGAGGGTGAGTGGGCGGTGGAGAGAAAATACATGGGGGAGAGGAAAGAGATGGAGGGAAAAGGAAGTGCTATCTGTATCTGCCTGATCAGTTTCGCTTAAGTTAAACGGGGCTGTGGTGAATGGGGAATAGCTCATGTTGCAATGAAAAGAAGAAAGGTGGGTGAGGCTGAGGGGAGAGGGAGAAAGCACTGAGAACACCGAAATGGAAGATGGTTCAGAGTATCCCATTTATTTTTGATTTAAGCCACCCAGAAGCGGCATTTGTGTCAACCATCCATACCATCAAACTCTGAAAAGCTCTGTGCGAAATACGAAAACATTGTAAATGTCATAAATGATACTCCGAAAAACTTGATCCAATGATTATACCACGCTTCTGAGTTCTTTAAAATGAATGCACGATATACACAGTAGGTTTGTACAGTGTGTGTGTATAAATAAAGATTAATTTGTAATAACAACTCTTTACTTCATAACCTTGCCCCTCAGAAGCAGCACTCGCACATATCTAGGTCTCTAATGAAGCCCATTTAAAAATGATCGGAGATATAATATGTTAATGATAATATAATGCATGCTTAATCCACAATCTTTTAGAAGTAAAAAGTAAATAAACTAATAATAATGATAATTTCCCTAATACCTGCAAAATATAAGTATTCTTGGAAACAGTGCCACAACCTGCAGGAGACTCTCCCAAAGAGACTCACCAGTGGAAGTGAAGAAGGAAACTGAAGTTCTTTTCTAACTAATTATTGACTCATTCAGTGTTACAGGCACCTGAGGAGAGCAGGGATTCTGCCATCCTGCATACACAGGAAATACACTTTTATTTAATTTCTCTTAGTTTTGTTTTGTTGAGTTTGAAACAATCTGAGAAATCAAAGTACAGTTGATCTGCTTACAGGTCCGGTCTACCAGAGAACATAAATTGTGTGGAGACATTAAGGGCTCTATCTTGCACTCGGCGCA
This sequence comes from Diplodus sargus, assembly GCA_903131615.1. Classification (NCBI taxonomy): domain Eukaryota; kingdom Metazoa; phylum Chordata; class Actinopteri; order Spariformes; family Sparidae; genus Diplodus; species Diplodus sargus. The sequence goes on from CAEMYA010000202.1 coordinate 2,263,396, forward strand.
ATTGAGTTTGTACACTGGCGCTTGTGTAATTCCTATTTTGCACTCGGCGCACATTGGAGTTTTCCCTCCACAGACAGTTTTCCCTCCTTAAATTATGGAATGACTTTGCGCTCCCGGGGGCGGTTCAGCGAAAAAAGAGGAGGCGTGTTCCGGCGCAAACGTTCACTGGTGCTATTTTGCCGTTTCAGAAAACACTTCCGTAACAGACCAGGAAAAACCTGGTCTAAAGTCAGTGGCGCTTATTCAGATGCTATTTTAAGGGCGCATGCTTGGCCATAATGTAGCGTGTGCTCAACGTGCATACACTTTGCTTCTCTCATCTACAAGGAAGCAGTTCCCGTTTTTGCAAACCATACAAAAAAAAGTTGAAAAGATTTAAACAGAAGAACTAATTCTTTTTCCCTCTGTTATGTGACGCGACCGCCGTAGCCGTGAGGATCCGGGAGTGGCAATGCTCGATGTGATGTGGAGCAGGTGGACGGAGATGGAGTTGGGGGAGGAGGAGGAAGGAGGAAGGGGCACAACAGGAGCAGGTGGTGCGTTTGGAGACTTGAGGCGATGCGCCTGAGAGGCAGCAGCAACATCGCCACCCGGTCAAGACGGGCATTAATACCTTGCCGCATCCCGGACAGTGCGGTCTGGTCTGACAATGCTGCCACGGCGTGTAGCGGGTCTGGACCCTCTGCACCTTGGTGTTTGCGCTGCTCCGTCATCAGCTGGCCGTTGCGCACTGCTCGGCCCGTGCGCACTGCTCCCGAGGTGCGATGTCATGGGAATGCCAGGCTTAGAAAAAATTATGGCAATTTCCTCCCACACCCGTTTAACCAAAGCTAGTTTGGATGGATTTCTCCCATCCCCATACAATGCCACTACTCGGTCTTTTACAGCCCCGACGAGAACGCCGGTCTCCTCGGCTGTGAACCGTTCCTGGTGTGCGCCTGGCAAATTCGCCATTATAATAGCAATCCGCCATGGAACAAGCGTGCCTGCTCTTAAAGGGAATGTGAGATGACGCTCTGATTGGTTTATTGCACGTTACGCCCAAACCACACCTATGACTAATGTAGCTACTTCAGACCAACCCATTTTAGATTTGCGCCGGCCGCAAGAGTCATTTATCCCGCCGGCATAATAGCAACAGCGCCTGAGATCCGCCCACAAAGATACTTGCGTTTCAGATCGTTAAGATATTCGGAGCCGTTCGGACGTTATCTGCTCCGACTCAGCACGCAAAGTCTGAGGAGGAGGGCTGTCGGACGTCTGAGCCATTGGATTCTCTGATTGGCGGTGTGCTAGCGAATCAGCGCGGTGTGTGGGAGGTGCTGAATACTGTGTGCGCATTGGTTTTCTACGCACTCCGTTCCGTCATTTCTTGTTTTCATGTTGTGGAGTACTGACATGAGACTGGCTGTTATTATGTCCGTTCAGGACGAATTAATATGTGTTCGTTTGGTAATGCTTGCTGCATGTTTAGTATGCTGCTATTTTTGTCTGAAATAGTTAAGTTTCGCTTTGATCGAAAGTAAAGAGAGTTGCGTGCATAAGCCTCTCGTTTACAACTCACAACACAAGCACAGCGCAAGCGCAGAACGTACACGCTACTGTGGAGCTGGCAGCATGTCGAAACGGTGTGTTTCAGTGCAACTTTTGTGCCAAAAGGGTCAGACAAGAGGCAACAGAGTGGTCGGAGAGTGGTCGGATAAGGCAGTTGGACGTCTGGGCGGTGTGTAGGGGCCTTAAAGACCAAGCAACCAATCCAAGACCGCCTTCAAACGTAGGATAACTGTTGGGCTTGTTACTTAAAAAAGTAATGTATTACACATTATTTGCTATAAATCACATATAGATGGGTTGCATCTAATATGCATTACCTTTTTAGTCCCCGTAGAAATGAACATCACATTACTTTTGCATTACTATGCAGTGGCTGAGGTTCTTTGTCACCTATTTGCCAGTTAGAAATGTAACATTAAGCAGTATCAGTGTCAGTCCTATCATCTCATTTAATGCTACACAATAACAAAATAAAACAAGTGATGTTAGCCTGCCTTACACAGGCTAGTCCGAATATGAATCATCTCAAATTATCATATATCATAAAACATAAAATAATATGAGACCCCTCTAACATTTAGATGACAGACGAAAAAGCACAACAAGAAAAGATCATGTTTAAATGGAAGAATTGCACACAACAGGCCAAACACACTTAAACTCTCTTGAGTCACTCACTCACCAAACAGAAGTAGTAACGCGTTCAACTACTACTTAAGTTATCTTCTGAGTGTAAACTCTTAAAGAAATGATCCAACAAACAATCTGTGGAAAAGAAACATGCATTTATGCAAATCTAACATGTATGTGTCAGCATGGGAGTGCCGACAGCTTCCCTAATCGATCAGAAAGTGAAGTGGGCTGAAGAATGTGACAAAGATCTCAAGGGTTTGACCTGGACTGCAAATTACTCAGATCACAGTCTGATGGAGCATATGTGGGAGACGCTCTGACAAATCCAACCTCTTGATTTGTGAAACACAACATTAGTTATTTTAAGTTTCTGCGAAGATTGAACATCCATTTTAAAGATCACTTTTGTCAGCATTGCTCCACACTTAGTTATACAAAGGAAAACAGCTACCCAAAAACTAGCACAGAATGGCATGTTAGGGTGCCATGACAACAGTCCAGTGATAAGCCTGCTGCTGTAGAGCCCCCTGTTGTAATATGGTGTTTGAGTGTGTTCAAGTACACCGTATGCACTCCTTTACTGCGCTTCATGCAGGAGCATTTCCATATGCTTAACCTAAACTTTCAAAAGTGAGGATTCACTTAAATACAAGTGTTCCACTCTGGATAAGTGTGCACAGTATATTCATTTTGAATTGCTTGAACTGACACCTGTACGTTAGAAGTTGTTTAAAGAGTTGATAATTAGCTTAATTGCTGCCTCAGGTAGCTATAGTATAATGATACTTGTTCTCTCACTAGTAAGCAGGTGCCGCCCAGAGGTAAAAAGAGCTTCACAACTCAGGGCTCAGTGGGAGAAGATTGCTGATGCACCACCTGTGCTCACCACAAACAATGAGACATCCACGTGAGTATTTAAGCGGCACGAGAAGTACCTGAGAATCACAATAACACACTGACAGTTCTCTCTGTAATTAGGGCCTGCACTAAATTAAGTATTTGGATGGCTGCTAACTGTATTTTTGGGTCAACTTGTCCTTTAACACTGACACATGGATTCCCCAGAGTCTGGTTAAATTGGTTGGATGCAACAGATTGACACATTACTACAGCGTTTAACATTGAAGACTTCTTATGTTATAATGATGCAAACTGATTTTGTAAAAAAACAAAAACACTTACACTATAAATATATTCATATTCGGTGCCATTGTATCCAGATTGCTACCGATGCAAGAGGAGAAACCTAGCCTTCAACCAAGCTGGCAGTATTAAATCTGAATCCAGGCCTCTGAAATGATGGATGGGTGATTCTCCCCTGCACCACCTGCATACACAGTTTTTGCTGTTTAATAAAGTTAACAGTCTGGGGGCTAGTGAGACACAGCTGTTTACCACAGCAGACACGCACCTGTACACAAACACTCCTTCTTAAGTGCCGATCATCCACCACAGTCATCTGCGTGGAGCACACACATGTGGTGACGTTTTGCCTTCACACTGTTCATGCAAACTTTATGCTTTCAGAAAATAACACACACACGCCTACTTTAATGCATCACCGGGCACACACACACACACACACGCACGCACGCACGCACGCACGCACGCACGCACACACACACACACACACACACACAAACACACTCAAGCCTACTGGCACCTCATGAATTTACAGCATCAGCATACATTCTCATCATCATGGATTTAATAGCTCATCGGTGACGGGAAGAGACACCTGATGTGCTGACAGCAGGCACATTAACACACACACACACACACACACACACACACACATAGACACACACACACACATCCACACACTGACATGCTGTCTCACAATCATAGCAGCTCTTTAGTGCAGAGAGGACACACATTTGACACATACACACATACAAGGTAGAAAAGAGCAGATATGTTTCTTGAGGGGAATTCAAAGTGGCAGGCCACCCTGCATATTTTCACTGCGCATGCAATGTGCTCTGACACACCCACACACATGACCTGTCAAACATACACAACTTAAACACCAAGCACACACATGTTTTCACCTTGACACGACACCCACACACATGACAGTAAGGTTAAATTTCTAAAATAGCACGAATGCACACAGAGGAACAACTAATGCAATCACCACTCTCAAGACACCTGTGTGTGTGTGTGTGTGTGTGTGTGCTTGATAAGGAATCACTTGAAATCTACATTTCTTGCTGACAAGGCTTTGTGTGTTTGTGTGTGTGTGTGTG
>CAEMYA010000202.1:2291272-2303644 GCA_903131615.1 Diplodus sargus
GTGACAGATCTGCCAACCAATCACGAGTGATTTTTCGTGTTTAAAAGTAGTGGTTTCATCCAATACTGAGTGAGGATGTTCAAGCCAGCCCACACATTCTCTGGCCAGGCGTGGTTTCGCTGCTAGTCATATGCAAATTAGAGGCGTTCGCACCTCCGGGAGCTCCACTGACATCATGGTTCGTTTCCGACAATTTGTAGCACAGCGAACGCAGCGTTTGCAGGCTGTAAATTGTCGTTAACTCCCAAAAATTAGGGAGATTTTCGGGCGTTTACAGGGACGAAAAATCCCACTTTTCATGCAGTGTTGCATGCTGCTGTAATAATTGCTACAACCACTAGAGGTTGTGCGTAACAATTGACACATCTATGGGGCATAATAAGCTGCTTTTGCTGTCAACCAACATGGTCATTTTTCTGATGAGGACAGGCTGAGCATTTGTGAAAACAGCCTGAATGAAGGAAAAACAGGTCTGAATAATATTTCCTGCCATCCTCATTAAGCGGCATTGCAAGCCCTTACCAAACAGTGATCCAGTAAGTCGGTACACTCTCGACTGTAGCTCCGAAACATTTAGACTGGATGGCAGATGGCAGTCTAATGGCCCATCCATTTTTGAAGGCAGTTTGCCACAACCCACCTCAACACAGAGAAGCTGTAGCATAATGTCAGAGGGAGAGGGACTAAGAAGGTCAAGTGCAGGAGTAATTAAGATGGATGCCATTGCCAGTGTTAAAACAGATGGACTTGAGAGCATGCTGAGACGAGGACATGGCACGGCTGAGAAGAAGTAACAGGGAATGGTTATAATAGAGGCTATTAGGGATGGGTATCTTACTGCTCATTGGTATCATTACTTAGCAGTGTTCTATGTTCTTACTTAATTTATTTGGATTATATTTTATAGTGATACCAAACTAAAAATGCCCTTCATTTATTTAATGTTACATCTCCATCAACCCCTCTACAAGCACAAAAAAATCTCTTGCCTGGTTAATTGAAGACTGCTCTCTCAGTATGATTCCTATTCCTGTATTCCCGCTGGCATCAAAAACAATTATCTGGACACAGCTAGTTGTAATGGTTGAATTGTTAAATATGTTAAAGGCATTAAGCTTTGGCGCATGATAATCATTTCCATAGGCTGAGGTTAAAAGAGAGGTGGTCCACATTTGGTTGTTTTCTCCTGTCCAAACTGTCAGTGAAGTCATCTTTCACATACATTGTCAGAAGTATCCCCCCCTCAGATTTAATTACATCCTGTGTTGAGAGTTAATTAGCACATGTCAGTATATTAAACAGTCATGTAACTTGGTGATCATGATACACAATCTATCTGCACTGAATCACTCGCAGAATACGGTGAGGTTGTGCAGTGGAGCTCTAAAGAAGGAGAGAAAAAAGGTGTTTCTAGCATGAGACAGACTTCAGTCACTGAGTCCTTTGGCAAGGGTAGATATTATCCAGTGAGAGTGTAGCTATTGGCACAGACTATCACTGTCGCTGACCATGGGAACGTGCTTCAGGTCTGTCTAGCTTTCCCTGCAACTACAAAATGCATTTTAATCAGTAGCGACTAGTGAATAATGTAAAGAAAATGCTTATTACAGCAGATGGTATGTGATAATGTGTCTTACCAGAAGGTTTTTGGCTCCTAGACTCTACAGGGAGATTCAGTGATCAAATGTCATCTGCTCTGAGTGGCGGCAGCAAGAAGCATCCCCCCTTTGAAGTCCAGAAAGTGGTGTTGGTGGTGAGACAGACAGGCTGATGGAACGATGAAGCTGATGAAGCTGATGAAGCTGGTGTCTCTGCAAAGACTCGGCAGTGATGGGGAGGTGGAGGGCGCACACAACGCAGCAGCACATGAAACGAATTGCACCAGAGGCGGGAGACAATTGTATTTTAAAACGATAGCAGCTAGACGTGCCTGACTGATGTGAGCAGCTGATATCAATACTCCTTGGATGCATACTGGTGCCTGAACTGATCCTTTCACTAATGTACCCCCCTTCTCATCGCGGTTGTATCCATGTTGTCTTTGCTGTTTTTTAATGCACCATGGCTTGTAACACCATATTGTCCCCCCGCCTCTAATTCCCTCGAGCTCCGTTGGCTCGAGCAGGAAGCAGAGCGCTGTTCTGCTCTGCTTCCTGCTTGCCTGCACTCCTGAGTTCCTCCACACCAGCTCCAGTTGACCCTGCTTGCCTTGCCCGCCTGCCTGCCCGCCTGCCTGCCTGCCTGCATGCCTGCCTGCCTGCCTGCCTGCAAACCTAGTCCTCTTCCCTACTTTACCACCCAGGGATCGCTGTTGGTAGAATGAATCATTTGCTCACTTACTGACTGTCTACATTCTCTGCATTTGGGTACTAGAAATACACTCAGACCATAACACATGAACTGGAAGAATTTAACTGCTCGACTGGTCACAGGTATGTATCGATTGTTTAAGCAAATGCAAACTTTTTTGAAATAAGTGTAACGGAGAACTGAATAACATCTCAATTTCAAAACTGCTCATGGTGTGGCCTCTGTGCTGACCATACTTAATGTTAAACACAGACCAACTGCAAACTTGAAAAACAAAAATTGATGGCTAACTAAAGAGCATTTTTACACTGTTATTACACTATACACTGTGAGAAAACCTCTGTGGGTGTCAAGGACAGCAAGTGCTAGGTGAATATATAGCCTTATATCCTAGATAGGGCTGTCAAATGATTAAAAATGTTTTAATTGCGATTAATCGCATTTTGTCCATAGTTATCTCGCGTTTAATCGCAATTTTTTTGGAACATTTTTTTCTGTTCTAAATATATCTTAATGTATTTTTTTCATGTTCTTAATACTTTTAAGGTACTTCTCTTCTCCCAGAAGTTCACTTATGTACCTGTAATACAAGTGAAAAAGTACTTCAGTTAGGAACCAGATTCTGTCTGTCTGTCTCTCTCTCTCTCTCTCTCTCTCTCTCACACACACACGCACACATACACACACACACTCTCTCTCTCTCTCTCTCTCTGTGTGTCACACACAAATGCAATCACCCTCTCTCTCTCTCCAGGACTGTCGCCAGCCTCTTCAGCTTATCAGTTGTTGGCATGGCGACTTTGGTCTCATGTAGGGATGAGCTTGCTTTGGCTTGCAAATGATATTTGAGACTTGACGTACTTCAATGGTAACACATTTCATGTCGACAGTACGTGCAGATAACTTTTGTCCTATCGATCATCTGGCAGTGTTTTGAAAGTGAATTTGCCATTCATAAGTCCTTTCTCCATTTTCCTTTCGCTATCACTTTTCAGTCCACCGCGTTGTCCGAACCGCCAACCCTGCTTCTTCTTCTAATTCCCTCTCTTCCCTCTCTCCCTTTTTTTCAAACTGTATGAACTAAACTCAGTCCAAACTGCCAGCATCAGTGGCAGTGAGAGTCACAGTGTGAGTGAGGCTGCTAATATCATTGGGCCTGTTGCAGCCTGTATAATTGCCTGTCGCTAACATCACTATTATCTCAATTCTCTCTGGACCACTTAACTCTATGCAGCAGCAGACTGTCCTTCCAGCTTTCACATGGTCCACTCTCAGTAGGCATGTTTTATTACACTGTCTCCTAGCTGCTGTTAATGCAGTGTTTGCAGAATAAATTACACTTTCTGCTCCTGCTGTAGTTTACTAGTCACCAGCAACAGTTAGGCTAGTGGTCGGAGACTTTCAACCAAATCTCACAGACGTTGCGGGTATACGGACATTGGCCGTCTACTGCAATAAAGCAGTTAAACCAAGCTTTAAGTGACATTTCATGTAACCGCAGGTAATACTTTCTCTGTATTCGTCCCCTAGTTATCTAAATATTGTTCACCCCGTTAGCAAGGCAGCAGAGATGTCTTCATTGCCACTAAGTTGCCCCTGTGGCTTCTAAGGGATCCTCAGGTGAACTCTCTGTGCTGGCTCTGTCCAGTGGTTTCCTTCTTAGTTGGCCACAACTCAGTTTTGATTCTGAGGTACTAGGGTCACCACCTAAATGTTAAGACCAGATATATACAAACGCTTTACTTTATAGCTTTATGCCTATGGTACTGCAGGTACCACACTTAACTGGTGATATATGTGACCAGAGTGACATTTATGGTGTAAATTTTGAATACGTTATTATTCATTTAAACTCTTAATTATGCCAGCTGCTCCCCTGAGTTCTTTAACAAGAGCGACAGTGTACATTGAAACATTGCCAGACTGGAAATGTTGAACTACCATACCAGAGGCTCAGAATCCTTGTGTTTTGGGGAAAATTATTATTGTATATGAACAGTCATATGTTAAGTGTCATTTCATGTAAGTGTCACAAAATGTTGAAATTCTCATACATTATGACAATTTGGCATAACTCATCACGCAAGTAACATCTTAAATTTATCATTAGCTCTAAAGTTATGTCGGTCACTAAGTGACCCCTGATGATTCCTTTGTGTTTAAAGGAAAATTTGAAATTTATTTATTTGTAACAAGAAGTTTTGTACCAAAATGTAAGTGTCACAAAATGGTTAAATTCTCATACAATATGGCATAACCGATCACGCATCGTAACAAATTAAGTTATAAACAATAATAATGGACATCTGACAATGCTGGTACACTAGAGAAAGAGTTGCCTTATTTGCCAATAACATGCCATGTCAACTGAGCAGACCAACATCTATTGGAGGTTTTCGATTTACTCAAGATGGATACAATAAAAATAAAAGTGCATATTACAGTATAGCTAAACCATAGGCAGCATAGTTGCACCTCAACCGCCACTGTCACAGAGAATTTAAATAGGGTTACATCATATGGTCAAAAATTCATATGAGAATGATCCTTTTAGCATTAAAATTTTAACTTTTACTGAAAAAGATATGTACATCATGATGATGTGACATTTGTGGGAAAAATGTCAAAATAACATGTTTCCTTACATTTAAAGAACAACATGTGTAGCCCAGGGCACTCTGTAGCACTACATTACATTGTGTATATTGTTTTTTCACCCATTTTACTTCAAATCAAATATCAAAATAATTGCTGCTTCTTGAGATTTGTATACTGCAATTAGCCATGTTGCAAAAATGATTATACTGTGATTCATTGTGCAGCTCCATTACAATGTTAATGAAAAACTGATAAACACAATTAAAGTGTAAAAACATAATGCAGCCAGGTCATATACAATGCTTTCTAGTGAATGGTGCTGTCAGGTGTCGGGTGAAAGTTACCGAACAGTATGTTATTAAGTCTGATCATACAGCTGCTGAAGGCTGATCGACCCAAACGGCTGATCTGCAGCGTAAAACTGAGCTCAGCAGGCGCATGACAAAAAACACTAAAATTCTGACTAAAAGTACAGACATGAAGAAGGATGTTGTCTGTCATAAACACTTAACAGGTGCTACATCTAGCTAATGAGAGCATTGATAAGCAAGCAGGGCTTAATATGATATGAGACCTGACATTTTTGAAGGTTTTTCACATTAAATCTTTATTTACATGCAAACAATTTGACTCTAGAAAATCTTTTCTCTGAATCATCCATTCTGAGAGACTGTAGAGTTCTCTCTCTCTCTCTCTCTCTCTCTCTCTTTCTCTCTCTCTCTCTCTCTCTCTCTCTCTCTCTCATCGTTCTTGTATCTCCCTGTGGGGATAGGAGCAAGCTGATGGAACTTCACCAGCCAAAGAGACCAGTAATTGTTTATCGATCCGTATCAATAGGCACAAAGCTCATCTGTGAACAACAACTTATTCCAATAAAGCCAAACAAAGAAAGCGCAAACCTGGAAGTTGATGACTCCATTAGTAATGTTGTGTGTATTACACACAAACACAAACACACACACACGTAAACTGGCAGAGATCTTATTGGCAATGTTTATGTAGCCTTCACTCATCCGTTGTGCACACTTTAATATGAATGACTAAAAGATGCACAATGTTTTAAAATGGAATAATATAGTGACTACTGACCAGAAAATGAACATTAGGTTCTCATTTTAATGGCTAATGAAGCTTAAAAAAGAAATATTAAAGCCTCTATCAGAGGAAGCACATTGTAAGCCTCCAACCTGCTGAAGAGCTCTTGAGCCAGATGCCTAACCCCCCACCAGCTGATGTGCTGCCGCCTTGTAGCTGAGTTTGACTCATTGCCTTAGTTGAAGTAGTTTTTTCTGCCTGACCAATGTAAGATATGAATGATCACTTCCTGTGCCTTCTCATTTTTAATATATTTTGTCTGTATTATTTTAATGGTAGAAGAATGTGGTGGAAATGTGATGAAATGCCAGTAAAAACAGTCAAACACACCTGCAAATATGTTAAGCACATAAATGAAAAGAAATTAGTGCGATTCCTTTCAGGTTGACAGTGGTATTCAGCACAGGTAACAGGAGGAGGCAGTTGCCATGGTGACACTGAGTGACTTCTCCAGTGATACCGGCTGAATGAAAAAAGCAGAAAATGCATTATTTTGTGTGTTATGGTGGATGAGGACAATCTTTTTTGAGTTTTGCAGATGAGAGGATTTTTTATTAAGTGCGTCCGTGCGTGTGTGTGTGTGTGTGTGTGTGTGTTGTAGACACCTTTCAACCCATGTATGTGGGTGGTTGAATGTCAATCAGATAATGACATCACTGATTTGCAGTTTCCATCTTTCAGTGTTGGCTGAATTAGAATATGTGTACACATGCATAAACTTCAAATACAAGATTTTTAGTTAAAAAAAACAGAAATTTACTAAAATTGTCAACAGAATGAAAACATAACCGTTTCATGACCTTTTTGTATTGTGTTGCAGAGATATGTATTGAAGTTAGCATGCTAACTAGCCAGCAACAGCCCTTTCAAGCCAACGTTCCTGTGCTAGTGGTGTAAACAGAGCTCTGAGCTTCCAGCCTGGACTCCAAACAGCAGTCACAGGTAGCAGCAGTTAGTGGTTACGGTGGTGATATGTTGCCTCTTACTTGTTTAAAGTATTGGCCAATTCAAACAATGCACCTTCAAACATTTTTGTGTAACATGGGCATGGCTATGTATTGTGGGATACTAAATTTGAGCAAAATGGGCTTTAGGACACAAACACTATTCCATAATGATACTGGTCATATAAAGCACACCTGTCTGTGTTAGAGCTATTAAATGAGACCATGGAAGTCCACTTTAATTCAAACCTGTTGTCACTGTGGAAGATTTCATCCACCACAAGAGAATATGAGATATATCACAGTTTGAAAGATTAGCACACACACCATAACAAACACACACACATACAAGCAAGTACACACTTGATAGTGGTAGCCACTGGGAATAAAGTTGGTGTAGCAAGTGGCCATAAGGTTACAGTTTTCAGTTTGAAAAGGTTGCCTGGCCTGAGAAAACAGGGAGAGAACTGACAGACTTCAAACACACAAGTGCCCACAGTCAAACACGCACGCAAACACCAGGAGGGATTCTGGCACAAACTTAAGGCTAAACGTCACAGCTGCCATACTGCCCTGAAGCAAAAACACTGACACGCCACACTCTGAAATGTTGACTGACCCGGGAAATACAAAAAGATGAAGAAAGCAGAAGCAAAGAGACTACAAATAATCCAGTGTGCATTCATAAATGCATGATATATCAGGGCTCTAGGGAATACAATTTAATAATATTGATGTGATGATTGTCATGTCCTGACAACATTTGTCTAATTCACATCAGTAGGATGGAGGAGAATGTGCAGCCATTACTTGTCATTCTTCATAAACATTTTATGAAGTGCTCATCTGTCTACATCAGTCTTTGTTAATCTTATGAATTGCGAAGCATTGTGATAGACAGCATGACTTGTCTTTTCTACTACATAGTTTAGAAACCTTTAACCTGATACTACTTCAGCCTTTTCTCCCAATTCAAGTATTATCTTGACTCTTGGTGACTGCAATATGCACATGTATGATCTCTGGTAAGCACGTGAAGAGTTTTTTTTAATTTTTTTTAATTTTTTTTATTTAGTTCAGTCATTTCATCTGCTGCAGTCTGTGATGACCAGGCCATGTAAAAAAAGCCATACTCTTGACATAGTCATAGACTTTTGGTTTACTCCTGCGGAACCTATCTCGACAAATGATACAGTATCAGTCTGACTACTTGGCCATCTTTTTGACACAACAGAGCCCCTCTCTGCTGAGCACTCTGCTCAGCTGTAAACACCACCCACTCATTTGAGCACAGACAACCTTGTCCAGATTTCTAACAGTAACTGTCTGACCACTCTGCTACCCCCATCAAAGACTGACAGTTTAAAAACCTCAGTTTTACTCTGGCACAAGATAACACAGAAGATGTGCATAATATCTGAAGTGAAATGAAAACAAGCCAAGCTTGAATTCAAGTTGGAAAAGAGATTTATGCACAGTATGTAATTTCTGCTCCAAGGGCCCTTTCAATCATAATGAAGCAAAATATGTTTGCAGAGTGTTATGTGTGGAGGACAGGGTGGAGGGGGATTCAAACACATTAAATAACACTTGTCACACATGTCGGTCACTAAGTGATCCCTGATAAGTTCTATGTTGCTTTGTGTTTAAAGGAAAATCTGAAAAACGTTTTTTTTTAACAAGAAGTTTTGTACAAATTTCATGCTGCCGATTGGGGGCAGTGACATCCTGGATTTTGTCACCACATGGACATGTTGGTTTGTCTACAATTGAAACAAAAGATGGGTTAAAAGGTTAAAGGTTCATGCAGTGGTCATTTTACAACACCGTTGCATGTAGCTTATTTGTAAAATCAACAAGCACCTTGGTTTTGCTGATGTTTAGTTCTCTGCGCACCACTCTGCAAGGTTGGTGATTTCCTCCCGATATGAACGATCATCGTTTGTTTGTCGTTCGGCTGATAACAGTGATGTTGTCTGCATACGTCACAATGGAGTTCTCTTGTTGTCTGGTAGTGGAGTCCTAGGCGTACAGTGTAAACAGGAGGGGGCTGAGCACGCAGCCCTGGGGGGTTCCGTGTTGAGTGTTAACAAAGAGGAGGTGTGACTGCCAATCCATACTCCCTGATGCTTGCTTGTGGGGAAGTTCAATATCCCGATGCAGAGTGTTGTACTGAAGTCAAGAGTGTTTAGTTTTCCAATCAGCTTCGTGGGTGAGATTATGTTTAAGGCTGAGCTGAAATCAACACACAACATTCTGATTTGGCCTTTTTATTCTCCAGGTATCTTAATTAGCAATAATTAGTGAGCTTTAAGGGGACTGATTTATTTTTTGTTTTACTTTGTCTATGCCCGGCTTTATGCAAAGTTAAGCTAATGCCTCCAGGATTTAGTTAAATGGGTAATTCATAGACAAAAGAGTGGTAACAATCTTTTCTTTAAAGTCTCATTAAGTATTAGCATGTTTTTCTTTAAAAACACACCGTGGTTTGGCAACCAAAGACAAAAGTCCCACAGTCCTCAATTGCTCCACAGTCTCTTAAGCCTACAGACATTTGCAGGGTCACAGCAGGATTTTAATTAAGATGGTAGAAAATGGCCTCATGCAGCCCACAAACTGCTCACTCATTTTTGTTTGTTCTCAATTACGCTAGCCATTGATGCTATTCCTCTAGACATGCACACGAAGGAAAAGATTTCCAATCGTATATTGGTAATATATATTTTGTGAGATATCTTGTGCATCCAAAACATTTCAACATGACTAAAAATGTATCCTTATCTCAACCAATTCTCATTCAAATACCATTCCTCTTGCACAGGGAAATTACATTTGTTAAAGAAATAGAATGGATTCATTGAGCATTTTTAAATATAAAAGTGTTTCTCTGAGGCAGTGCTCAGGAATTTGTCAGAGAGCTGCAAGACCCACTGGTTTCGGAGATATTACGCTGTTATAAGTTTCTTATGAAAATGAATGTTGTCAAGCGAAAATAATATAATTTTAAAAGCAAGAGAAATAATAATGATAATAATACAAAATAATAATAATTCATTTTATTTCAAAACGCTTTTCTAAATACTCAAAGACACTGTACAGAAAATGAACATCAAATCAGCACAATAATAGAAAAGAGTACACGAAAAACACATTAGACTGAGCTAAACTTTAAAAGCGATTTTAAAAGGGTGTGTTTTTGTCCGTGATTTGAATGTTTGAGGGTAGGTGCAGTCACGGATGTGTATGGGGAGAGGTGGGGGCAGCTACAGAGAAGGCCCTGTCTCCCCAAGTTCGGTGCTTGGTCCTGGGAGGTGGAGTCAGGAGGTTTGCATCAGATGAGCGGAGGCTGCGGGATGGATTGTGGCGATGGAGCAACACAAACATTTCAGTGATTTGAATAGCGCTACACGTTAGAGATATTCTCCATATGTCAGGTAATGAAGGGATTACCGCGACACGACTGGCCTGAGCCAGATATGTCCTCTCCGGTTTTCTGAAGCATATGTGGGCCATGTGTTGAGTACTGACATTATGCAATATGGGCCGTAAGACTCTGGGGAATGGGGCTGCTGGTGGGAGACTTTCAGGCATCTGTGCCCTGAAAGAAGTCACCTTAAGATTTCTGCCTGTGTCTGGTCAATTATTATCTGTAATATCTTCGAGGCCGACACACACTTTTGCATTATTTTTGTATTTATTCCCAAACTGGGATATTGGCAAATTGATGTAAGAGTAGGTATCCATGGAAATCACTTACACTTGGCCCAGCTGTTCTGTACTGTGCTGAAGCATGATTTTCCCTCCTCCCCAGTCCCCTGCTGGCCTGCACTCTCGTGGCTGCAATTGGGCCTGAGCACAGTTGCATCTTGTAGCACAATGGAGAACAACATTGGGGGTAATATGTGTCATTTTGGTCATAGATGGCCCTCTCTAACTCTGGTCTGTAGGTGCATAAGTTGTAGAGCTATACAAACTTTTCTAAATAAGTAAGCTGAGATAATGAGATAACGATGTATTGGTCCAAGCAGGCAAAGTTGCAACACAAAGAAAAGTCCTATTTATTTTGTTTTGTTTTTATTTAGCTCATTTGTTTCTTTTAAATGCCAAAGTAACATCCATTGTGTGCATAAAAAAGTGATTATCAATGCTTACTCACGGTCAACTTCAAGTTGGAAAAGATCATGCCTATTTGGAAATATAAAACAGCCAAAAAATGTCCATGTTAAAAAGTCCAAATATCAGAAAATAAGGACAAAAATGGGCGAGAAGCCTCTCGTACCAAGATAACTAGTGAGCAACTTCTTACGATGCCCTCTAGTGCATCAGCCACTACTGGTCCAGTTGCTCATTTCCTTTGTGTTGCTATGACAACCCCATCAGAAATACAGGCGACCTCTGTAGTAATTAGGTCTGTGTGTGTGTGTGTGTGTGTGTGTGAGAGAGAGAGAGAGAGAGCAAGGATAGAAAAAGAGAAAGAGTGTATTACCTGCTTGCTTGCAACACTGACACAAATGTTCTGCCAAAGGCTGCAATTAAACCTTGTCACCCTTTTCACTGCAATAAAGTCAATTTTGTGTGCAAGCACACTGAATGTCTGTGCAATGTCCTGGTGCATTTAATCACTCTGTTAAATCCAAAAGATGTCTTGCAATGCTAAAATTAATTGAATGTTATTATATATAAATTTCTTCAAGGTTCAAAGTTCTGACATTTGTCATCATCTGTCATCACTTGGACAGCAAGGAGTGAAGACCAAAACCATCGACCACCTATAGTGAGACATTTTCACCAGCTATGTACAGCGGGGAAAATAAGTATTGAACACGTCAACATTTTTCTCAGAAAATATATTTCTAGTAGAGCTATTGACATGAAATTTTCACCAGATGTCGGCAACAACCCAATAATGCAAACATACAAAGAAATCCAAACATTAATGTCCATAAATTAAGCTATGTGTAATAAAGTGAAATAACACAGGGAAGAAGTATTGAACACATGAAGAAAAGGAGAGGAAAAAGGTATGGAAAGCCAAGAAAGCAGCTGGAGTCTGTCAGTATTTAGCAAGTAATCCTGTCCCCTATCAATGCAAAGTAATATCAGCTGGTTTAGTCCTGATTGACGCCTTTAAAAAGGTTTCTCATCACCAAGGTGTCAGACAAGAAGCATTGCATGATGGGTAAAAGCAAAGAGCTGTCTAAAGACCTACGCAACCTTATTGTTGCAAAACACACTGAAGGCGTTGGTTACAGGCGCATTTCTAAACTTCTGAAAGTTCCAGTGAGCACCATTGGGGCCATCATCCGGAAGTGAAAAGAACATGGCATCCCCATTAACTTGCCACGGCCAGGTGCTCCTCGCAAGATTTCAGACAGAGGAGTCAAAACAATAATCAGAAGGGTTCTCGTACAGCCCAGGACCACTC
>CAEMYA010000202.1:2303715-2326663 GCA_903131615.1 Diplodus sargus
AAAATATTGAAAGTTAATGTGAAACTCATCCGTACTAGTGGCATAGGAGTAGTTTTTCCCGATGTGAAGTAGACTACAGATCAGCTGACGTGGCTTAGCAACCGAAGACGCTGCGGTGATACGTGACCGGACCGCTTGCTGAGCAAAGATTTTAGAGCGCGGAGTGATACGAAATAAGTGAATCAGAGGCAAAAAGGCCACTTTCCTTGACGACGGTCAGATATGCTTAGCAGCGGTCTGTTATGCGAAAATAACAGACCGCCGAACGTTGGGAAGCCCCATTCAAGTGAATGGAGCATTCTGCAGCAGTGAGAAGAGCCGTGTAATAATTCAAGCATAATGTATCATCAGCATCCTAAATCTCAGAAGTTTAGCGTCTATTGTTAACTCCACCACTTTGTCTGCTCTGTGTAGTTCAATTGATTCTTTTATCCTTTTTATTGAAATCATCTCTAATAAGTATTTTCTGAATTTCCCTGATATAGCAGCTCAATTCTAATTCTTCAGGTTAAAAGGTGCTCCCTCCTTTGTAAAGCTATAACATGCATTTGTATCAGGCTAAAAACAGGGCTGCTTTATGAACTCATGCAAAGCAACTTGTATTAAATGCATTTGACACTGTCTTTGACACTTGCTGCTCATCCTACACTTCTCAGCCTTGACTATTTGCTATTTTATCAGAATAAGGTGCCGTGGCCCATGGCTGCCAGATTTTGGGAACTATGCAATACCAATTAATATTGAGACTAATCAATCGCCGTTGCTCATCATTCTCATGTAATTAGAGTTCTCAACGGGCCTGAAAATTACAACCCGACCCAGCCCGAACCCGAAGCAACTCAAACGCACCAGCATGAATTGTCCCCCCCCTCAGCGGGCCGGCCCGACCCGTTGAGAACTCTACATGTAACAGAGCGCACTAATGCTACCTCCATCACCTCACAGTCCCTGCATTAACGTTACTACCTGCTTACTACACTGTCCCTGTCAGTCAGCCTGCATCTCTGCTCCTCTCCTGCCCACTGCTGCTGTCTTCACCTTCAACCTGCTGGATCATTGCTGTCACAGAGGACGTGGAGGCTACAGCAGCCCCTCCAGCGAACATGTCTGTGATCTTTGCACATTTTGCAGGAGTTACAGGAGACAGCGCAGAGAAGGGGTGGGGCCGCTGTTGTACGATATCCTGATTGGTTCAGTCCACTGTCTATATTGAAGATGGACCAATGGGCCGCCCCCTCTAAACTGTGCTCTTGGAAAAAAATTAAATATAAAAAAAAGAGGAGGGCTGAGAGATTTCATTGGATTAGCCCAATGTCCTTTAAGAAAATCAACCAATGGGCCATCTCAGTCGATAAAAATGATTTATAATATATTTTTGATAAAATTATGACAGCCTGGCCCAAAAATGTGCGTCAGCCCACTGGGCATTGCCCGGTACGCCAGATGGCCAGTCCATGAATGCCAGTGACCTGATACCAGCTACACAGAAATATTGCTACATCAACAAATTCCATCCGTCCATCAATTGTCTAACCTGCCCTTCCTATGAAGGGTCATGGGTGGTTGGAGAACAGCACTAATGTGGGCAGGTTGAAACTCTGTCACAATGCAGACTGGCATACAAGGATTTTTTTACACTGATGTACAACAGTTATAGTAAAGTAAAACATTGCCAAATAACTGAAACAACTGTTGGAACTAGAATTGTTAAAATGTATAAATCTGAATGAGAAAAAGGAGAAAAACAGAAAATTAAAATGAATTATTTGTAAGAAATCAGCATATATGTGTAGGACTACCACCTCCACCCTTCACGAGTGCACTTTAGATGAGGTGAGTTACATGGTGGAAAAGTGACCTATGTGAAGTGAACTCAAAATGTAGCTCAAAATCAAACTCACCCCCAAATATACTATGCTACAAATTGTAAGAACAGTAATCCTACATAAAATATACACTGTAGGAAATAATAATATATTATATGTTATAATCTCTTATTTCACTGTACCTGCACAGTGAAATGGGTGATGAGATGAAGATAATTAATGTTACAGTTTCACAACTTAGAAGCAATGTGTTAATAATGACACGCGCTGTCCCTGAGCTGATGCAACACACATGTTAAGCATTTAACACATTGTGGTGTTTTTAACACAAGAGCATGTACTCTTAGAACGGATGTGTTAAAAACAACACATGCTGTTTTTCACAGAGCCCTTCAAAGAGAACCAAGGAGTTGCTACACATGATGTGTGGCCTCTGGTGCCAAATATTAGAGACAGATGAGTTATAACACCTTTTCAAAATTTTTTTTATTTTTTTTATTTTTTTGGCAGTTACAGTCAACATGTTAAAAATAGGACTCATTTCCCTTTTGCCAGTAGACAGGTCTGCCAGGTTTGTGTGTTTAGTTTGTTGTGCCATGTGTCGTTCAAAGTCACAAATGTGCTAGAAACTTAATAAAAATCTACTGTATCATCAGACTGCGTACAGAAGATGTGTTTAAAAGTGTGGTCTCTCGGCTCTCTTCATCAAAGGTGTCAGCGAGTAGTATGTTGATGAAAGAATTCTGCAGAGGCAAGGCTGGGTGGAATGATAGAGCAATCTTTATTGAAACAGACCTCAATGTCAGCATCCGATTCAGAAGCGGCCGAATTTTGATTTTCTCAACTCTATAGCAAAAGCAATGCCAAAATGCTTTGCCCTCTGCTCTTGCGGAAATCCAATTTGAGTCTTTCAATCTTTGGAGATCAACCAAATGCCACCCCTCCTTCTCTTCCTATGCAAGAGTCCCTTTTCCAGTACACACCCACTTCTTCTAATTGGTCACTTTGGTAAATAGACCAAAAGAGGAGTTGACCTGTCTCCCTGCTCATCTCCAACTTGGCTGTGGTCAACCTAAGGTCTTCTCCCCAAAATGACCCAAATGGGTTCCCTGTCCTTCTATGGGAACATAAATGTTTAAGGATCTCCCTCCATTTGGCGTGCGGGCCAACCTCAGGTTTAGTACTTTATGATGGCTAACCTTTCACACTCATACAGCTGTAAAGCTACTCTAGGACCCTTGGAGCTGTGAGTCTCACTCTGTCTGCATTCCTAAAGTCACATAAGGAGAAACAATTAATCATTGTTCAGTCTAAGCTAAGTAAACTCAAAAATCAGAATGTGTTGTCATCCAGATACCTCAAAAGCCAATTTATCTTTGTAGAAAAAAATAGCTGGTGTGTCTCATTCTGTTGTCATATAATGACAATTTGGGTCGGTGGCTCAGGTCCGTCACCAGCCCAAATTGTCAGTTTCAGAGCAGATGGAAAAGTCCATGTCACTGTCTGTAACTTTAAAGCATGTCATGGCACTGGTCCATAACAGCTGATCGAAGCTGATGAAGACCTGTGAGCACTGCAAAGTCATTTAACCTGGGAATGAATGCTGACTGAAACCTTTTTCTGCTGTAGACAAAAGCCATGTGTTATTGGGGTCTTGTCCAGTGTGAAAGGGCTGTTCATTTAAACATAAGTCATCCGTGTCTTTTGATTGTGAGACTGTAAATACAATTCACATCCTGACTGAAAACATAAAAGTCATAAATTAGATTGTATATATAAGATTGCTGGGAAGACATTCATTATTGCTCTTTACCATATCATCATAATCAAAATCATCACCAATTACATGGTGATATCCCTATCATTTAAACATGTCCAGCTTTCATCTTGTATAGCAAAAGAAGCAGGATAGGACAACTCCCACTGTGTGCCATGATGAGACTTTGTCCTTACAAAGCATCACATGTTTCAGAGGGGCGCAGTGTGTGGCAGGATGAAGGTTTGAAGCCTGTATAGCGAAGAAGACATTGTATATTTGAAATCACTGCTTTCCAGCCTGCAGGTCAAGGACATCCTGCGGGAGGCTTTCAGGGGTGACACAGGGGTCATTGGGAAATACAAATCCTGTTAGAGACGCTGATTACTCACAGTGGGTCCACTTTAACAAAAACTGACGTCCTTAAATCCTGATTTGGCAGCCTTTTATTGTGTCCGGGTGTATGAGCATGCATGTGTGCATCAGCTGTTCTCTTCTCGAGCCAACATCTGCTGCACGGTAATTGCTGTCTGGAGGTGTATAATGTTTGCAAGCATCTCTATGCGTGTGTGAGAGAGAAAGACAGAGCGAATGGTTTGGAGTACCCACTGTGGATGAAATTGGATTTCTTTCATTTTGCAGACAGAGGACAATTTAAGCATCTGTGTAAAGTATTGTGTTGTATGCAAAGCGATATCAAATGTCTACGCACCCTTTGAAAGGTTCTTCCTTTATTGCCAACAGGCCTGAAATGAAAATCCAGTAAGTCGCACAATCATTTTCCCTTTCATTTGGATATACGGTGTAACAAGCAAAAGCAAGAAGGAAACAAGAGGCTATTCATTTCCTGCTCTGCTTTTTTTGGGTCATTGTACGGAGATGTGAGGAAAAACTCCTGCTTGCTGCTTTGAAGACGAGATACTGTTAAACCTGGGAAATGTGAAAGGATGCTCAAAAGGTTTAACAGATCACTTTGTCTTCGTACAACAAGGGCAAGGCCAACAGAGAGGCAAACACACATGGTAGTATTGCCAAGCATAACATTTGTGTTTTATATGGCTCATTTGCATTGCATACACCCTGTCTGTGTTTCTTATGGATTTACTGACAAAATCCTAAAGATTATCACCATGTTGACACGACATATTAGCCATTAGAAGACTGTAGTAAGCCCGCTGAAAGATAAAGCACCTTTGCAAATTGCGTTCACGCGTCTCATCATATTAACTCCTTCAAAAAAAATGGTTACATTTCTTCTGTAGAGTCTCTTTTTGCTAAGCAGTAGGTATGTACTTTCTGAATCTACACATAAGGGATATTGCCCGACGCTGTGTCCATTGTCAGGAATCAATGGACGTGCATTGGACGGTTCCCTATGGAACCGCGTCAGGCATTATTCTGCCTTTACCCTGGTCACTTCCTAAAGAAAAAAAACATTAGGACCATCCATGTATATTTCTGTGTTTGGTAATCAAGATGTAGGGTTTTTTCACAAGCTACATCTGAGAGTTTGGGCAAATTAAGGCATTTGTCAGATGCTTTTGTCCAAAGCATTTAACAGTAACTCATACATACATAAGACAACCGTACGTATGGCTGCCATTCGTGGTGCCGACCAGCACATCAGGAGCAGTTTTGGGTTCAGTTTCTTGCCCAAGGACATTTTGACATGCAGATCATAGGAATCAATCCAGCGACCTTCCGATAATAAGACACTGGATCTACCCCTCTACATTCTCCATGAGGCCTCCTGTTCACGCTGTTTTTCTAATACAGCTGTCTGCTGCAGTGGAAACCAGGTTCAATGTTCTGGCTAAACCAACACTGAAAGTTAAAAATGCTTTCTGTACCTGAGGGTAATACTTTAGTTGGCCGAAAAGCGATCCCTTCCACATAACTCCTTAGTCACATGTCAAAAAAGATATTGATTTGTGCAGCTTTCACTTACCTAGAAAAACTTACCGGTGTTTGTGTTACAATGCACTCATAGACTGTGCTGCACCAATCAAAGCAAGTTACAAAACAGCTTTCATTCAAAAACATGCATCATGCATACTGCTGGAACATATCACCTTTAACAATATCTGAGAACAGCTTTTTGATTATTCCCCAAAATCAAACGTATCATATCCTATCATAGCATGTTAGAAATAGTTGACTTTTTGTTGTGGCGTTTTGACTTTTGGTGGGATGTAAAAAAATATTTAAAATGGAGATATGATAGGTACTCTAAACAAAATAGTCCCTCCTCATTCATTCTTTGCTCTCCCTGTAAGTTTCCATGTCCACCTACTGTTTGTGTCTATCTCTGTCACTCATTGTTTGTTTCTCTTTATATGTCCTTTTCCTCTCTGTGTGTGTCTCCACACGCACACACACACACACACACACACACACACACACACACACACACACACACACACACACACACACACCTGCCTACTTTCACAAGGTAGTTCCGACCTGGTGCGTTTGTGTTTCACTGCCACGGGGGATTGCTGTCACTGTTTGATCGTAACAGCACATGAAAGAGACAGAAAACACAGAGGCTGGGAGCCACTGGCTAAAGTGAGCCCGCCCTGTTGGGAGTGTCTCAGCAGGCTGGCACTTTCACTGAGTGACTGACTGATAGGTTGACTAGTTTAGTGACTGAGCAGTGAGTTACATGTCGTGCTACTTAATATTTCCGCTTCACATTTCACATTTAAAAATTTAAATTTTACTTTTTACTAGACTGTATTTAAGTAAAATATATATATTACATGAAATATATTGCATAAAACATATGGCAAGGCTATAATAATAATATTAACACATTTGATCTATATAGTGCCTTTCAAGGTACCTAAGGACACTTAACAATTACTAAGAGACAAAGAATAAATGGATAAAAAACTATATAGAGATAGAAAAGCTGATTGATGGGGTTGGACCTAGAGCTGATAGGCCTTTTTTAGGTCTCTTTTGAAAGTCTCCAGAGAAGTCTCCTTGCAGATCTCAGCTTGGAGAGTATTCCGGAGAGTGGGGGCTGTCACATAGAAGGCTCTGTCGCCGAGGGTTTAAAGTTTGGTGTGAGGGATGGAGAGCGATTATCATTATGTTATAAAATACAATGCACTGTTAAACATTATAACAGTGGTTTCCGGACTTTTATGTTGTGGCCCCCTCACAACAAGACAGTGTCTGGATCAGAAACTTTCTCATGTTTCAGATGTTCTAGTCGTTCCACCACAGAGACGTCACTCCTCCGTTTCAAAAATGTTTAGCGACCCGAAAAAATATATATTTTCTGAAAAAATAAATGAAACATATGTTTTTTCTTCTAGACTCAAGATATATCTTGTAACTCATTGTTGGGGCCCAACCCCGCAACATTGAACCACTCAGCTAAAATAAAAAACTATGAAGTCATCTTTTTCATCTCGTGCAGCAAAATCGCAATTCAAAATCTAGGGATATCACATATACATCAGTCACAGGACAATAATTGTTTGTAGTGCCTTGCGATTTTTTTCCAACAGCCCATAATTCCGAAATCCCAAAAGTCATATAAATGTCCAATTTGTAAGCCCATTCTCCCCAAAACAAATGCACGTTGCTCCAAAAATACACACTGGTATCACAAATGATCATTTCCTAACCCTAACCAAATTGTTTTGGTGCCTTACCCTTACCAACCTGCAACTGTTTCACAATGTCATCATTGTTACCATGATGATGAAAGGTCACCACCTGTGTATTCTTAGCATTAAGACAACGGTGCTTTTAGGATAATGGGCCTTTGGAGCAGTGGGATTCTGATCTTGGGATAACAGGCATGAATGGGCTTTTGGTCTGCCATCCACTACTGTGCTTAAGCAGATACATTGTATTTTGCTCAGTTGGACACATTTGCATCATCTGTGTTCTTTGTACTGTACTTTTTAATATGATCATAAAATAACAGGCTGATTGCATAAAATCAGGTATAAATAGATAATATGGACATAAAAGGTGTGGTGGGCTGCTGTGGAGAAAGCTAGTTTATTGTGAGTCTCATTTAATTATTTATTAACCCAAAGTGTTGGTATTTCACTTTAACGGCCCACTGCACCTTTAACCAACAAAATGCAAATTGTCAAATACTTCCTTTACTTTCTTTTTTATACCCCAGCTGTGCGAGTATATGGGATGACTTGCATTTCAGTTTAAATTGACTGTAATAACCTTGACACACTCTAACACACATTCACACCCACACCAACAGCAGTGCAGGCCATCTGCAGACAGTAAATTATCTGGTTAGCAGATAATGCAGTTGAGGGACAGAGTGAGCCAAGAGGCGGCAGGGACAGAGGGAAATAGGTGTGTACAGAGACACACACAGACATACAGAGTCAAAAGCACACATGGCGATGTTATAACTTATGTGTGTTTTGAGTATTTTTTTGTTGAACAACGTAATAACAGCTTGCTACAGGTTGCATATTTGCTTTGCAGATTTGTTCAGTCATAGTGCACAGGGAAGGACACGCATGGAAATCATCAACAAAAAAAATATTGTCTGAATTTCATTGTCTATAACATAAGATACATAATTACCAACTATTTAGATTTTTGTTATAATGAAAGTGAAAACAAGGCTGATTTTGTTATTTGAGCTGACGTTACAGTATGTGTGGATTTGTGTGTGTGTGCAGTTTTGCATTGGCTTGATAACCAACTTCCAATATTGCTCAGTTTATGCAGCATAATTTAGGAGGATCGTGCTGTCAAAGTACATTTTTTCTCATGATTTTGATTATATTTGTTCAAGCTTTCAGACACAGTATCAGTCTCTAAGACTTCTATTTTTTTATTCATTTATCACACCGCAAAGAAATTTCAATTATACTGCCCAAAATTGTTGCCCCAAAGGCTGAGTTATTGACCAGGTAAAGCCCAGATCTTCAGGGGCCCTGAATGCCCAAGGTTGATCATAGGGTGATTTGGTGGTTTGCAGTTCTAAAATGATTTGCAAGTTTCAAGATGTACCAATAAAGACTGTCATGGTAAGAGTTTTGAGGGGGTCTGGTCCTGTAGAGAGGTCCTGTGGGTTGCTCACTTACCCTTCAAAGCTTAGTAAATGATTGGAGTTAACATACTATGCCTTAACTCAACGGGTCATCCAATTTAGTGTCTGTTTCCATTTCAACAGTTCAGTGGAGTAGTAATTGATTTGATCAGCTCCAAAAAGACACATGAAGAACACTCACACATATGCAATGTAGTCCAAGTTATTGCAATCCATTGGTGACCAACATGCCCTAAGGACATAGTTTAATGGTGTAATATGTAAGAAATGGCAATATTCAAAGATAGCTCCAAAACTATAGGGGGCAGCATAGCCCATTACTGCTGCTCAGTGTTCTGGAACTGCTAATCTTTGCTATTTCTTGCTTTGGCAGTAACACCTAGCTTCCATTAGCAAATGGATAAGCAAATCGTTGAGCAAAGTGGCCCTCACACAGCTCTCGAATGAAGGGAGTAGTCACTGGGGCTTGGTTAAACTAGACACCACACTGGGAATGAACCAAGCGTCTGAGGCAAATAAAGTCAGTTTAGATCCAGGATACAGTACAGAGGTGATTTACAGTGGCTCTGACCAGAAGTATGACTCAAGGCATCAGTGGTGAGAGATAAAGGGCTTTTACAGGGGATTATCTATATATCGCCCAAACTCGCTTTACTTAAAAATTAGAAACTTGAATACAACCGGTGTATTGTTGTATTTTAATTTTTAGTAAGGAAATTAGGCAAAATAGATGCATTTGATTTACAGGGGCAATTGGACAGCACCTCTTGTGGGGCAAGATGTGTTTCAGCTAGCATGCGAACTTAAGTAGATATCTCTGTGCCTTTGTAAAAAAAACATCTTTGACATAACGTCAACACTGTTGTTTCTTCACACTCTATTGACAACGTTAGGAATTAATTTGAATGTTTTGAAGCAAAAATTATTTCCTTATGTTACAAATGACTTATTTTACAATTGAAAACTGGTTTATAAACCAACATTTCCTCACCTCACCTCAGTCCACCGTATATCTAAATTTGAAAATTCTGAATCAGTATACTCACGTTGTTGTCTTTGTACAACTGTAGGAAAGGAATGGTATATATCATATATGGGCCTCACATGGATGGCACCATAGATATATATGTAGGAGACAATACCTTGATAGTAATGTAATAATTAATGACTGGTAATTAATTATACTTTGTTCGTTATACGGGGCACCACCCTTTTATTGATTTTATCCGGATAATGAAAGGGGCATTTATCTAGAACCAATTATACGATTGGAATATCAATTTAATCAGTCTGTTAAATTTCAAATTTATAATTGATCTCCTATTCTGAAGCCGAGAATTCTTTCCACGATCCCATCGATTTCCCACTTCAATTAAACGTGCACAGACAACGACATAAGATTAAATATGTTTATTAACTAAATAAATGCAGATTAAAATATATGAGATAATAACAAAACAGGTGACAAAGTAACAGAAAAGTGAGGATTGTGAATGAATTATTGAATAGATGGATTCCTGACGATGGTGGATTTTAACGTGCGGACCGGTAAATTCGCTACGGGATTAAATTATAACGAGGTGATATGAGAGATGTCTTTGAATTCACGATATATATATATTTGAAGCTTTCACAAACACCAACTCTGATTGCATTCAGGTGTGACTCTTGTCGTGTGTGGAGTTTTCAGCCTACTTTGTTGAAGAGGAGAGTTCTCAAAATCCGGTTTCTCTCAGTCAGCTCCGTCTCAGCCTGGACGCAGATGTAGAGGCGGGGTAGCCACTGGATGATGACGAGGCGGCTTTCCCGATGACGTCGTTTACCGGCACAGCGGGGATTCCGTCTGAATGCTCCGGGCCTGTCTGCTTCGGAACTGCCGGAACTCGATGCCGTCTCAGGTCGAACGTCGTCTGCCCAGCGAAGTGTCTCGCTTGAGATCGTTGGAGGCGGCCCGGGCGAAGTTGGCTGTCTTTTGGCTGCAGGATATCTTTCTTCACGGTTTCTTGAGCAGCTAAACTGCACCGACTTTGAATGGTTAAACACTTATCAGAGTCTCGGTAGAATTGGTGATTATGAGCTCCGAATATATATTAACTTGACTTCTTGCGCAAAATAACTGGAAAAGAAACGCCGGCCGGACGAACTTTACCTATTACTATGTTCAAGAAAACAAAAATGACTTTGGCTTGGATACGATACGTTAACGACTTTAAATAATGCAAAAAGAATAAATTTCGCTCTTGCGTAGATTTCAAAGAAAGATCTTTTCCAAATAATAGCGCGTCTCACTCGAAGAGCATTCGTTACAAGTGACTCAAGTCTCCGAATATTTCTAAGTCTCGGAGTTTCAAAAATCTTGCAAAGTACAAAAGTAAATGGAAAAATAACGAAGTTACGCGCAAAAAGAAAAATGAGCGAATATTAAAAAGAAAAAGAAAACACAGAGCGTGTAAGAGATAAGTTAAGAGTTAAGAGAGTGATGGGACACGATGTGTCTCTTTTTAAGGCTGAGGAGAGGGCGGCTCCTGAGGAGGCTTGGCATGTTGTTTCCCCCAGGCTATATGTTCACTGATCAAATCACGGACTTATTAGGTCTACTTGTTGCTGAATAAAACTATCCTTCTGAAAGTTTTAAGATCGCGCTTGACTGTTTACCTAAATCCACCATGAGTTTTCACATAAAACATTTGGTTACATGATCAAAAGGAAATATATGGAATTGCCTAATAGGGAAAAGGAATTATCAGTTATAATACATGCAACACACGGATGCATAACCTCCACCAGCATTGATGGCTCGAATCCGTTCCACATAGTGCTGACTTATACTTTGAAACATATGTTGGAGGTGAAAGACAGTATAGATAAACATTAATTGTGGATTACATTACTTAAGAAAGTCCTCTGGGAACTATACCAAAACTTATCAGGAGGTGGCACTGTGGCTACATCAGACACTCAGACATTAAAAATTAACAATTGGGGTTATATAGTTAGGATCACATCTAGAAAATAAGAAACATATCAAAACATAGATCTGGTCCTGCTGTGGAAGAATATATTGTTAAAGAAAGGATAATGATAATTCTTGGCATCCTTTTTGGATTAGGAAAATCATCAGGACTCTCTCCACTTCTCTGGTTAGTATAGAAATGTTTATGGTTCTCTTTTATGACTGTTGATTTCACGGTAGCATGGGACAATCCGGATGATGGTGGGTATCCTTACACAAGGCTCTTGTTCTCGGACGGGAAGTTGGGTGAAAGAATATTAAGTCCAACAGATATGCTTTTGTTTGTAACCACAGTTTATAATATAATATATAATTGAAGGGAGTCTGTTGGTTCGACTCGTGAAAGCAGTCTCTTCCCGCAAGCAACAATGTTTATTGCTATATCACATGGTGTCCTGTAACTAGCAGTGTGCAGGGAGAAGGGGAAAAATGGGCCAGGTCATGAAGAATGTCAGAGAATTAGGTGATAGGTGAATTAGACACAGACATGCAGATCGCATCTCCTTGTTGTGGCATAAGCGACGAGGGCGAGTGACTACACAACCTACTGTACCTTAGCAACACTGTTGTTAATAATTGTCATGCCAATAAACCTTTTTAAATGTGACTTCTCACAGCAGTGAATACACAGGTCTTAATGACAACCATGATGGCTTCGTTCCATGTAAGTTTCCCACTAATCCTAGATCTAGTGCTGCCATTTATGAGGTTATTAAGTAACCAGTGCTTATATATTAAAAATAGCAAAAGGGGTCTTTGTGAATCACACTTTTAATCTGACATAACAAATCTGATCAGAAGTATCCTCATGAAATTTAAAGATTTCACACACATATACATCCTGGTTGAAAAAAAATAATATTGTGTGTGATAGATAACCTCATGCACCTGCAGCACACAGTGAGTGTTTCATAATGATAGGGGTGATGAATGAACACATCACTGTACCTATTATAAGTGGCACATTAAAGCATGCATACAGTAAGAAAACAAACACACAAAGTACAGTGTGATGTGTCCATTTATCAGCCACCTAATTATCAAACACATTAATCGTGGGTATGTGTATTAAAATGGAAAAAAAACAACATTGTTTATTATAGCAGCAGCCAGTAGGCTTTCCATGATGACAGCAGGGAATGATGGAGAGGAGGCGAGCAGAGGCGAGGTTGGTGACACACTCATGAATCAGTATCGCTTCCAGTTCAGACCGGCTCATACGCAGGCTTAATGTAACTCCATTCACAGGGCTGGGTGTAGAGTATGTCCTCCCATTAACTCATTTTATACTCACATGTATACATTACGTATTTTTTTATTAGAGTGTAAGGGATCATACAGTTAGCCCTGCAGGAAATTAGTAATTTAGTATTTTATAGGGTAATTTATAGGGAAATTCATCATTATTAATGTTTTTGTCAAATCAGTCTTTTCAACACATAGGTAGTTAAATGCCTTATGGATGTTTTGGGAATTAATTACCATCTTGATTTATCTGAAATAAGGCAGAAAGGGAAAAAGTAATGTACTTGACTTGATTTTCAATTCAAATCTTACCGTAATCACTGTAACAGTCGAGTTTAACCTTTAGAATAATTTAATGTTTTTGCTTGGTCTGGACTTGCAGATTTAAAGCAACAGTAAAGTGGGGAAAAAAACATACTGACCTAGTTAATTTGGTACCAATTCAATAGTAAGTGTCAAAATACATTATCGTATTGTCCATGGGCTTTCCAGGGATGGTTCAACATTTTGGGAAACATGCTTATTCACTTTCTTACTGAGTGTAGGGAAAACGTGAATTCTAATCCCATGTTTGTGTATTAGGTGTAAAGTGGACTAGCCTTGCTAAAGCAGGGGGAAACAGTTATTCTGTGTCTTTTCAAAGCTCAACATATTTGCTGACCACCTAGAAAGCTCACACAATGTATTTTAGTGGTTTTTATCCAAACTCAAACAGAAATGACAATTATCAGGCAATTTCTAGGCAAATCACAGGTAGACACAGTGACAATGGGCAGACACCAACATTTTAGGTGTAGCCTGTGGAGAAAAAAAAATAGTTTTACACGATACTCCATAAAACCACAATTTGTACATTTCACATCATGTTAAATTCATTGTTACATTCATGAGCTTTAGAGGTGTTTCTATGCACAGTTTTGAATTTAGGGTTAGGATGAGCAAGGCTAAAAGCCCAGCAGTTTCTCTGTATTTTCAGTCTTAAAGGTACCACCTCCTGGCTCTGACAACTGTTTTGCTTTATGATGATTACTGATGACTCTGAAGTGAATACTGATTGCACGGTGTCATGGCTGTCAAAAAAGTGGTACCATCTATGTGTAGATTTGCTCCCAATAAACCTATCTTTCACTCTGCCACCAGGCTGAACCTTTCCTGGAAAGATGAAGGTCACATTACTGCACAAAGGAAGCAACTCTGTAACTGCACAACCAAAACAGGAAGAGGCACTGTTTTCCCCAGTTTCCCCAGAAATGGTGGACTAACTGTTGGAACTCAAGACTGCAAAAGAAAAGAAAAACATTGGTGGAGGAGGAAAAGAAGGTCAAGAGGCTGAGTGATAGAAACTGAGGTAATAAGAGTGGATGAAGGGACATTGACTTAATGAAGTCTGTTAC
Organism: Diplodus sargus; assembly: GCA_903131615.1. NCBI lineage: Eukaryota > Metazoa > Chordata > Actinopteri > Spariformes > Sparidae > Diplodus > Diplodus sargus. The sequence continues at coordinate 2,318,003 of CAEMYA010000202.1, forward strand.
CCCTGTCAATATCAATATTTCCCCTTACAGGCGGGACTCGAGATCAGTAAGTAACAAAACCTTCCTCCTTATTTATAGGATTGGGTGTCTTTTCATAGCACTGAGTTCGAAGTATCTCAGTCAAATTGGGATTCTTAGGGTTGGTAGCTATGTTGTAAATGCTGTCTTTGCACCAGTGGCACCAACGGTATACCACAGGGAAACACTAGGCAACGAGAAAGTTCAAAGTTGGCTATTTCCACTTGGTTCAACATTTGGGGGAATACAAAAATTATCTTTCTGAGAGACTTTCGTCAGCATGATAAATGTATATATCACCAGCTTAGCAATAAGATTGTCAACAGCTAAGAAAATCAGACTAAAATCAAAGATGACCTCTCAGGTTACCTGATAACCTAAAATAATAATAATAAAGCTGTACCTTGTTTGTTGAATCTGAACAGAACAAAACAACAGCTTGTGTTTTTGTGGTGGGTTATTTGTTTATTACGATTTATTGGCCGGGTGCAACTACTTCCTGGAATCTTGCTCATAGACACTGCAACTGTCTGATATTCCTGCAAAGTCCCCCTACCTCTGTTGTTCCTCCACTTTCCAAGATCACCCTCATCCTTCTGTTGTCATTGCCCCCTCATTCCTGCCCTCCCTCTCTTCTTGCTGGAGGTGACAATGGTGTCATGGCGGGCGTAGGTGGCATAGCTTTTACCGCTGACAACAGAGGAGGAGGAAGAGGGGATGAGAAGAGAAAAAAGGAGAGGAGCAATTAAAGAAAGCAGAAATGAAGAGCTAAAGGGGAGAAGACTGGGGTTTATTTTAAACCTGACATTGTAACTTGCAGATGAGCACACTCAGCTGTGTCATCAATTTCTTTCTCATACACTTCTGTCTACATATCTCTCATTCTCTGCTGTCTCTCCATCTCCATCTCCTCATGCTGCTGGCAATGACCAGGCACGTCTTAATATTTCTTGTCACCTGTGTGTGTGTGTGTGTGTGTGGTTATATAAGGTATGCCCTGAGGCAGGGGCCATAAATAAATGTATAAACATAAGCTGAGAAAGCAGTCATCACATCTGATGCAATATATTGTCATATGTGGATAAAGTAGAGAACAGCAATGATGTTTGTTAAGTGTTCTCCAGAGTATTGTGAGTGAAAATAATCGGCAGAAAGCATTCACACAAATTATGTTAAAAAAAAGACAGAAAAAAAGAAAAACAAGGCAGTCAAAGGGCTAATTCTTGATCGGTTAGTTAGTTAGTGTGGAAAGCTGCATGATAGAGCTAACTAGAAGTTAGTAAGAAGCTAGCTAGAAGCTAGCCAGAAGCTAACCGCTGCTCCGTTCCAATATAATAAGGGCTCCGGTGTGACTGCATCCGCTTAAGAAGCCTTATCCAGTCTTGAGCTGCAGTGTCATTTAGAAGACAGTCCATTGTCCATGTCGAGAACAGTTCTTAGCAGTACACCGTCTGTCAAGGCTCTGGGTTTCAGTTCTGCTGTTTCCTGTTTTTATTTCACAAGGAAGAGGTCTAGTCTGGAGCATAAACTCGCTCTCCAGGGTATTTATAAAATAGACTGTGTCTATGTTTTTGGTATTTTAAGACACATGAGCCAAAACGTTTTGTGTAAATATTATCTTTAACCTGTTTAGCAATTTTGTTGTAGTTCTGTTGTGTATTCTGTCTTGAGCAAGTCAGAGATTGATATAGTTCTTCTGTTTGTTTTGTTGCAATTTTGCACAACCCTAAAGTTTGTCATTTCCATTTCTGCCTGAACAAATAAACAGTGCTTGGCCTGTTTATTATGCTTGAAATTAACTTTCAGAGCGATGGAGAGAGGGCCTGTTTTATGTCTTATTTGGCGTTTCCAAACCAGTAATAATTTCTTTCCTCAACAACAGAGAAATATTTTTGTCACACCCTTGTTTAGATTTCAGAAAGTTGCTGCATACAGTTCAGTTAAATTGTGCGACAAGTTGACAGATGATTTAGGAACAAAGAAAATGGGATGCTGTGGTTCCCAGGTGACAGAAATGTCATTGAAATTTAGAGTTAAAGGATCAAAACACATTTAAAAAGCATAAAAAGAAAAAATAACATTGATAAAATGACAATGGTAATGTAATAAGAGTTGCTTGTTAGATCTTGAATAATACTGTGAGTGCTCATGAGGACACCAGTAAAGTAGTACATGTATTTAATCAGTTCTGACATATAAGACACAGATTTGTACTTTCAACTTCAGTAAAGGAAACGGGGTGTCTAATCCATGGAGATATTCTACAGATGAAATATGCTGATTTGAATATTGCCTTGATGTCAGTCAGACGAAAGGTCTGGATCAATATACATGTTGAGCAAACACCAAGAATTTTGAGGGAAGCCTTAGAGGGTAAGTTTGCAGCTGCTGAGATTAAAGTCTGATGAGTCTGGTGGTGCTTAGAACTGACAGTGAGCAACTTCTTATTTCATCATGTGCGGTTTATCAAGCAGTAGGAAATGTATGAATCAAACATGGATCCAGTTTAACGAACAGGATTGCACTATGTGTGGTTGGTTAGACAAGCTTTGACAAATAAAAAGTTTAGGCATGGCATTACTAACAGAAGTGGCCCCAAGAGTGACAGTCTGTGGTCTTCAGATTCATTAAGTTCATTCTTCAAAAAGGCCACGGGATATGTTACCCCTCTGTGTTTCATCATTACGCGGCCTATACACACATGCACACATTCCATGCAATGTTCATATGCATGACACCTGTCTCAAATTTCATCCAGTATGAGCATGTGTTGTTTCCTGTGAATTCCCGGTGACTTGCCGTGCCGGTTTAATTAGGTATGGATGGTTCGTTGAAACAATCAAAAGACTCTCATCCAGGAGAGGTTGGAGTTAGGGTTAGTTGTGACCAGCGTGAATCCAAAAGCCAAGGGTACGTTATCATAACTTTTAATGGATTACACATTTAATGGCCAAGCCGAACAAATGTCAGTTTTAATCAGTATAGTAATTGGGTCTGATATAGGGCTGCATAATATGTTCAAAAAAGCAATTCCAGTATAATTCATGATTATTATGGACGGATCACAATTTTCACTGTCACTTATAGACTAGTAAAATCATTTCTACCGCCCTACAAACATGTTTGATTACATCTGGAGAACAAGTTTTGTAAGCCAGAGCATCTCTGCAAAACTACAACATTTCATTAAAATCATATCTAATTTTCATAACATCTCAGTTTAAAGAACTTGCCTTTTGTGTGGAAAATCTAAGGATGAACAAATTAAAAGAATTCTTTTTTTTTTTTCCTACCAATAGGAATCCAAAATAACAGGTTACTGTGGTGCAGACAGAGACTCTTGAATCTCCTCATGTAGAAAGATAAACTGCACATTCCCCTCGAGATGTTTTCCCCATGAGAGGGTGAATGGGTGAATAAAAGAGTGTAAATGGAACTGAGCTCACAAACTAATGCCCAGTATCTTTGAGCCTGGCAAATGCCGTTAAGAATAGCACCAATGTATCTGCACGTTTGTTAATGCTAATCAAAGAAAAAGACTGCTGTCCGTGCTGATCCCGTGACACGACTCCAACTGGAAGGTACCAAAAATATTTTCCTTTTGAAGGTCTTGAAAAGATTGAGATTAATAGTGAAAAAAAATCCCTTTCTGACTTGGCTGATAGCTCGCACACTCATTTTTGGCACTTTTCCCCAAAAAAATCTACAAATCTTCTCATTCTTGTACCTCTGCAAGTGAAGTATTTTCATATTACCTTAGGTGTTATAAAAGAATACATCAAGTGTGTCACGTGTGACATACCAAGCAGACAAGAGCGAGGACAGAGATGTGCAGAGAGATATACAATACATCTTCAGCTGTTGAAGGACTCACAGCCAGTGGCACAGCAGGTGAAGGCTTTCAGTATTTGATCATTCTGTTAATAATTCTGTTAATAATTAATGGCAATATACATGGCTAGTTGAATAAGGAGTTGAACATTTCTTCATATGAACCTGCGTTCACCCTGCTCAATGCTATTTGATAATAAGAGTCTTGTGTTTCATACTCTGTAAACAGGGCACCTAAAATTGACCATCTTCCCTGTCTCTGAAGCAATTAAATGTGGCAGCTTGGTTGTGTTCTCACCTTGTTGTAGCTCAGCAACCACTTGTTTAAGGTATGCTGTGAGTCTCTCTGGTAAGCAACCCAATATACTGTATCTAGAGTTGTCTGCACAGTTTCTGGCATACTTCCCTAGACAAATGTTCAGACCCAATAAGAAGTTTAATATAGGCTGTTGGCGATATGATTCTTCATAATTTCTTTCCAGATGATGAGCATTGTCAACATACTTGGCCATTCAGCTGACTTCCCCCTCTACTGTGCTGGCAGCCATGCCAAGAAGTTCTTCAAGGAGACCCTGAATTGGGACTTATCAACATGGTGGCTGAAGGTATTCTTATTTTGCCCTGCGTCCAGTCTTCCACGCAAAGTGCTCCATTGCATGAGGAAAAAATGAATTCATACCAATCTTCTGTTGCTGACAGGAAGCAGATAAATTGTAAATTGACTTTCTTTCAAATCCAGCTCTGCCCATAAATAAAGTAGGCAAGTGGAGATTGAGGATCGCAGAGCATGTGTAACACTTTTACATTTGGTCCCTGAGGAGAGGATCAGTCCTATGAAGGCTCTAAAGCAGTTACTTAATATAAGCACACCAGCTTATATTAAGTCACTGTGTTGTGGTATGAGTAGGTTGAAGTAGGTTGGTCTGCCAGATGGATGACTCAGGAACTTCCACCTGACATCAAGACTGAGGAAGAGCTCAAACCTAAAGGTTCTCCAGTCATCTTGGGTTCCAATGCTGCAGACTCAGCCACTCCTTGCTCCTATTATAATGTTTCCACAGTGCCTTGCTTTGCTCACCTTGTTTTTGACAGTAAACAATGTTTACAGGTGACATCTCATGTGAAACTTTACATGAGCGAGTGTAAGAGCAAGGTGCTCCAGCAATGTCTGTTAAAACTATGGATGTGATCGGAAATGGTTTCAGACTCGATCGGAATCGGACGTTACATCCCGATCAGGGATTAAATATATATGTATATTTATTCTCATTATTTTTTGTCAGATCTGTAATATCTCAAAATAAATGGGAAAATAAAACAATGCATGCAGCATGACATCACTTTGCTGCAGTGACACTATTGGTTGAATGCCATAAAGCGAAGCAGAACACAGTAGCAGCTTGAAGCTGGGGGTGCGAATATGTCTGCGGTGTGGAGGTATTTTAAAGTGGATGACAACAACATTGCAGTTGCAAATTGTGACAGATGTAAACTTGGGATATCAAGAGGTGGCAAGGAAAAGGCTGCATTCAACACAACAAACCTGATATGGCACCTCAAAAACAAACACCTGACACAATACACCAAGTTTACCCAGGCAACCCAGTCGAAGACGAGTCAGCCCACGCTGCAAGACACTTGGACGAGGAGAGAAAAAATGCCCTGCGACTGCGAGGAGGCACAGGGGATCACAGCCAAGATCGCACAAATGATTGCAATGAGTGACCAGCCATTCGCCCTTGTAGAAGACCTGGGATTTCTTATGCTTATGGAGTACTTAGAACCCCGATTTGAAAGAACCTCTCGCCACTATTTAACCAAGAAAGCTCTGCCAGCGCTCTAAAAGAAGATTTGTGACAAACTACTTGTCCTGTTATCAGACGTGCCCTATTTTTTGTTTACCACTGACATCTGGAGTTCTTCTGTGGCTCCAATCTCACTGCTAAGCCTCACCGCAAAATGGATCGACTCCAGTTTTGTTTTATGTCGCTGCCAGCGCAGCGTGACAGACACCCTGGCCAGCGCGAGGAAGATTGTAGGCCATATCAAGCTCTTCCCTGCTGGCCTACTCTCACCTTAAAGATATCCAGATGGACCTGACTGTGGATATCATGCACCTACAACAAGATGTGCAGGTGAGATTCCTCTCATAACATTCTTTGATTTATTTCCATTCCCTTATTTATTCCCATGCACTTTATTTAGTTGGCCACTAATGTTTAACTTGCTCTGCACCTGGCTATGCCAACAAAATCCTGCTGTCGTAGTACTCTGTAATTTGCACAAAAATAAAGTAAAGCTTGTTCTTTTCTCATGTGCAGACGAGATGGAACAGTAGCTTCTACATGCTGCAGAGCCTACTGGAACCAAAACAGGCTCTCAGTGTCTTTGCAGCTGAGCGCACTCTACCAGCAGCACTGCCAGCCAACCAGTTGGAGCCGATGAAGAACACAGCTGATGTGCTAGCTGACCAGGGACGTGAGCAGGGAGACTGCAACTGCAGCTGATGTGATCCCTGCCATAACAGGTAATTTGAATTTTTATTTAACATTTTATTATTGTAACATTTATTGATATTGTTTGAAACAAACCATCGTCCCATTCATTTATTCATGCATCCCGGTACTGTTGGAGACTTCGGTCACGCGACTGCTGCCATAAGGGTACAACTTTGAGAAACTTTTTTCAATTTTTCATCTTTGCTTGAGCTAATTTCAGTTTCCTCCTCCTCCTTCCTCCTAACCTAACAGAGACTGTTTTTGTTTCACTTGTTGTTCGGACATTTGTCAGAATTGTTTTGGATCCCGAGAGGAACGCTGTACAACCCAGCCATTCCCTCATTACCTGCCGAAGGAGGAAAGGAATCGTCAGAAGGAACGAGACCGTCCCTTCCATTGTGAAATGTTATACTTGGGCAGCAATTGTTCTAAAAGTTGAATAAACTCAAAAAAACTGTGCAACTTGTTACTAAACTTTGTTGTGCCACCATATAAATTATTACAGTGTAGTCAAATCACAAATGGCTAGGTTTTACATAACTTCATCTTGCTACTTGCGTAGCTTCTTTTGTCTGGCGTCTCTCTCGTCCACATAAGATGCTAACCATCATCTCTCCTTTGAAGCTGGCAGGCAGTGGCTGGGATGGCAGAGTGAACTCAGGAAAAGCAGTTCCTGTAGTTACCACTCAAAACAATTGTGACCAGTTAGGTGAGCATAGAGTTATCTCGATAAAGATGCAGCCAACAGTATCCCAGCTAAAGAGACATCAGCCACTGATGGGTGAAGAAGAGTTGGCTGAAAAGATCTGAAAATTATTCAGCAGGGCCATTGAGTGCCATTTTTAGAAGGAAGAAGTGTCTTTCTAAACTGATTTTAATAAAGAAATATAAATTCCTTCTTGTGTAAAAATGCCATGATGTTCGTTCGATCTTTTATAAATAGTAAAACTAGGAAAACAGCTAATAATCTTTCACATGCTGTCATGTTTCACTGTGTTTCTTTAATTTCCTGTTTTACTTTTAAATTTGGTCCTCATGTCATTTCGTTTCCTACCCTTGTGTGAAATTCCTACACTTTTTCTGTGTCCACCTGTCTCTTGTTTGTAGCCCTTGTGTGTTTATATAGTCTGTGTGCACCAGGATGTCCTCCTGCTAGCAACAAAATAGCTAGCCTACCATCAGCTCCAGTGTTTGCTAGCCTACTGTCAGATCCAGGGCCTGCTAGTCCCCAGCCTAAGACTGTTTCTGAGCTGACGGGCATTATAACTGCTGTCAACTAAGACAGGCCCTAAGTGTCTTCTTTCTGGGGAACCTGCCTGGCCTACAAAGGGTCTCCCTCTAGAAAGTGTGGCTCTTGTCCACATCCAACTCCCGGGTATGCTGTTCTTCACCACTGCCCAGCTACTCCTCTTCACTGCTGCCCAGTCGCTCGTCTTCACTGCAACTTCTCATTGTTGCAGCTGCCCTGCACCCCAGAGTTCCTGCGTCAGGAGTCCTGGTAAAAAAAAAACATCCGACTCTGGTTACCAGTCAGTGGCCTGATTGACATCAGCCAGTGACTCCCGGTCGGTGGTCCCACCGGACTTGTTCTGCCCCTTGCCCCGACCTCCTGGTTGCCCACTGGACTGACTCTACTTGAACTTTGCTTTTAATTTTACTTTGTTTAGCTTTTGTTTTTGGTCTTTGTATTGTTATTTACACTTCTTGGTTTATTGGATTCTACTTCATAGATTTCCGGCTTTTCATTAAAAGCTATTTTTTTGTTTAACCTAACCATGCTAGGTGTTTTTGAAGTGCCTGCTTTGTATAACCTTCACCCCTTATGAGAGTCAGTTAATTGAATTTGTACATAGTCTATGCAGTCACGCACACACACGCGCACTCTAACACACACATGCATGCGCGCGCACACACACACACAAATAAGGCTTTATCCGTCATCTCGAAGTTGTTGGGCCATGAACTGATTTCAGGGTTTGCAGTTATTTAACAGAGATAGTAGTATTTTCCTTCTGGAAACCATTCACATTTTTACGAACACAAAAACTGATGTCAAGCCAAAAATATTGCTAATACAGTGGTACAAATGAATGTCAAAAGAAAAAGCATGTCATACCCTTAACTTCCAGGTTTTGTTTTCAGATCTCTGAATCTGATGTTACACTGAAATTGTTCACACTGCTACATTAATGTTTTTACAGATGTGTGTTCTGATGTCTCACATGGTGGTGAAATAATGAAAGCATCAAAGGCATCTCACAGCTTCAGTAGTTTAGATGTACAAATAAAACAATTATTTTGTTTCTGGCATTCT
>CAEMYA010000202.1:2333672-2357694 GCA_903131615.1 Diplodus sargus
TTTAAGCTTCACAAGTTGATCTTTCACATCTGACTTCTGGGAGAGGAGACCGATCATTTTCATGAATCACACTGAACTGTCCCCAGTTGGCAGAATGATAATGATGTCTGCTGGTTCTGGATCTCTGTTACTACGGCTGCCCATAACCAGCCAACAGTCCTCGGTCCACTGAGGGGCAGATTTAAATGATAATATGAATTTTTTATGATCTGCATTGAGAAACTGGGTTATGTCAGCAGTGAATATGATAAATACTGAGCACTAGGATTTAAATTCCAACAATTTAACTCACTCAACATAAGGTAGCATATAAATAAAGATGTGTCTTTAGTGACAAATTTGGGGTTTTAAAAGCTGTTGTGGCTAATGTATATTGTTGGCATATTTTATGGACAGTGTATTTAGAGGAATAAACTAGTTCACATAAATGGGATGCATCTATCATTAATGTTATAAGTTCCACCTGTTTTTCCTGCTTATATGTGAAAAAGCTCTATTGTGTGTGAACTGTCATTTATTAGATTTTTTTTTTTTTAATCAGGTTTTCTTGTTAACATTTGGCTTTTCAAATTTTACTAAAAAATCTCCAACATTGACTGAAACACAGCATTACTCAAACAATAGAAAACAAAGATTATTAATCATTTTACACTAGTATTCCATAATACATGACAGAAATCTAGAGCAGCTACTCACAGCTGCAACTCAATTTAATAACTGCAGGTGTGACTGCTACAGACATAAAGTGAGGATTAAATCAAATCATGAGAAAACAATTCTCGTTGAGTAAGCATTAGTTATTCTAGATGCCCAGTGGCATGTGTCATTATGCCAAGGTCATGTTTTAATTAGGGCTGTCAAAGTTAACGCGTTAATAACGCATCCTCTTAACGCTGTTATTTTTTTTAACGCGCGATTACCGCTCGGTATTAAAAAAAAAGAAACGCGCATTGTATGATTTACGGCTGTCGGTGACACCTGTAGTCTTGATCCAGACGGTGGCAGAAGAATAAGAAAGGGAATCAGAAGAAGAAGCAGGGTTGGCGGTTCAGGAAAAACACGGTGGACTGAAAAGCGAAAGGAAATGGAGAAAGGACTTATGAACTGCAAATTCACTTTCAAAACACTGCCAGATGGTCGATAGGACAAAAGTTATCTGCACGTACTGTCGACATGAAATGAGTTACCAGTGAAGTTCGTCGAGTCTTAAATATCATTTGCAAGCCAACGCAAGCTCATCCCTACATGAGACCAAAGTCACCATGCCAACAACAGATAAGCTGAAGAGGTTGGCGACAGTCCTGAAGAGAGAGAGGGTGAGTGTGTCTATGTGTGTGTGTGTGTGTGACACACAGAGAGGGAAACAGAATCAGGTTCCTAACTGAAGTACTTTTTCACTTGTATGACAGGTACATAAGTGAACTTCTGGGAGGAGAGAAGTTTCTTAAGTTCTAAGAACATGAAAAAAATACATTAAGATATATTTAGAACAGAAAAAAATGTGCCAAAAAATTGCGATTAATTTGCGATTAATTGCGAGTTAACTATGGACAAAATGCGATTAATCGCGATTAAAAAAATAATCGTTTGACTGCCCTAGTTTTAATGTTTGTTTGTTTTTCTGTAATTTCTCTCTGTTTGCTGTTTTATTGTGGTGTCTTATTCCCCTCTCATTTCGGATCTGCTTCCTGTCCTGTGTGATTCCTGACTGTGTGATTCCTGCCCGCCCTGTTGTGTTTCACCTGTGTCCAATTATCCCCTGCTCCCTTGTGCATATAGTCTGTTTGCACACTCAGCCTTTTCGCCCTGCCCTTGTGATTTGTTTGCCTGATCTCTCTGTGGATTTTTCTGTGTCCCGACCCATTTTTTGGCCTTTTTTGGGGTCGTGCCATCGGGTTCAAGCTTGTGTGCAACCTTGTGCCAATCAATAATATGGTTGAAATGTGTTTATCTATTTATCATAGATTAAATTATAGGTAAAATGAAATAGACAAGAAAAGTACATGGCCAGGCTCAGGAAAATTGCATGATTTGGGTTAAAATAAGTACATTACTTCTGTAACTTAGGTTACAAACATCCCTGTGTTATGAACTTAACATGATATGAGTTCTTAATGTTAGTAGGTCAAAATAACTCACCGTTGACTTCTGGTTTCTGAGACTTCTGTTCTCCAAGGTGAAATTCCTATTGTTGTTTGACACGACTGTCCCTGTGTGAACTTTCTTGCCTGTTTCACGTCCTCCTTTGCTGGCATAATAATAACTACAGCCACTGGAGGTCGCCACCCAATAACAACAGCAATATGGGTTGTGATAAGTTGCTCACACAGTCTCCCTATTTGGTCATTTTTATGATGAGGACTGGCAGTAAGGTGTCTTGGTGCAGATAATTCCTCTTCTCTTTAGGTCACACTCCTTTGTTTTTACTTTTTGTATTTCATGCAGTGTTTCGAAATTAATTTTATACCCGTCTACACTTTGGCTAAATTGGTTCTGCAGTCCTTCAGTAATATTTACTACCGATTCATCTACAATTCTCATTTTCCCTTTGCTTTCAATATTTTATTGGTTTCCTTCCTGTTTTTCTTCATTTGTTGTTTCTATAACTCATCTATCATAGTGCAGTAAAGATCAGCTCATTATCCTCCATGTAGCAGATCACAGATGGAATATCTATTTTCGCTTTTACTCTGCTTTTCCTTTCAGTCTGTTTTCCCTTCACCCTTATCCCTCACCTCCCTCTCTCCTTGCTTTGTTGCTAGGTCTCTCACTCACCGATTCTCCTCCCTTCTCTCCATTCTGCCTCCCACCTTCTCATCACCTCACCAACTCTTCGATCTTCCCCTCATTTTCCTCCCTTCATCGTCCCATTTTACCTCCACTGACCCCATTTTCTCCTCATCTTTTGCTCACCTTCTCCTCTTTTGGTCACTCCTCATCCATTTGTCATTTGTCTGAATGACCCCTATTTGCTCCCTCCCCTTGTCACTCCTCCTTTCTTATTACTGTTTTTATTCCCCTCATCCCTCCATCCTCTGGTGACCCTCAACTTTTCCTCCTCTTTTTGCATTACCTCATTCCTTGCTCTATTGCTCTTGTCTGTCTCTCCATTCATCCATCCATCAATCTATCATTCTATCTATTTATCTATATATGGATATTTATCTGCCTTTAATAATACCATTTGTGTCCCTCCCATCTTGTCCCCAAATTCAATTGTTTTTTTCGCTCTCCCTGTCTCCAAGCTATTTCTCTTTCTATTAAACTCTCTATCTAATAGTACTTATCTGCCTTCACTTTTACCATTCGACACCCCTTCACCTTGTCCTCTGATTCAATCTTCCCTCCACTATCTCCCCTCCCTATCCTCCTTTTCCTCCATCGTTCACACGTTGTATGCATCTCCACCCATCTTTTGTTACCTCTCTGTCTATCCCTCTTAATTTATCTCAATCACTGTGTTCCTCTGGTCTTTTTTATGTACAGAAAAAAATTGTTCACTTGATTTCACCTTGTTTTGTTGTCTTCTTGTCAAAAGATATGAATCACTGCTGGCAGGAGAATCACACATTCCAAAATTGCAATGGATCTTTTCACAGTATTGCATGTTCATGTCCAAACGGCCACAATTGTGTAACATATATTTGCCTTTTTGTTTTGTTTTTTGCAAAGATCTGTACCTGCATCAAAAATGCAAATATGTAATTTTCAGTAGCAGATGATGTATTACAAAAAAAACAACTGTAATTAGTGAGAAATAATTGTAACTAATGTTATTCTTCACAATAAACACTGATATATGTATACATTCAAAACAAAATTACATAAAAAGTACAAATTGAATCTAAAATCTATTCTTGAATATTTGTATACTGTCTGGCAATAACATGGTTGTCAGTACAGCAATTGTAACATTGCAAGAGGCACCAGTTTGACAAAAGTCATGGTATATTCATACAGAAGAGAGGGACTTTCAACACACTTTGTCCACTGGAAGGACAACCTAGAAGGCACTTTATCGTGTTTTATCAACTATGGGGGCATCCAAGAGGCTACTTTTGCAGTGTCTTTTTGAACATGAGGCCATGTTGTCCATCAGTGGCTGTGCAGCCAGGTCAGAATTGGAGGACCATAAGGTGAGGTCATTCTTCTTGTAGTTGGTATATAATGGGAGGTGAACTAGATGAATGTAAAGATGCTCTGAACTATCTAAACAAACGAAAAAATGAAAACATTACATAACCTGAAAAAGAATGGAGGTTGCGGTTGCAGTGGCAGCAGGTGCAAAAAATAATATCAAAGTGCCTCTGAAACAGCTCTTGGCAGACATCTGAAAAACTCTCTCGGCCAGTTAAGGTGCATTTTTGAGATGGTCCCTGACTTCAGCTCTCCATTTTCCATCTCCTGGCAAGTCATGCTTGATGCCAATTTCAATATCTGATAATGAGGTGAAAATAACAGCCGTGCAGCATCAGTCAGGTTTGATCCTACACCTCAAAACAGATCTTGAGGAATCTGGTAAAGGTCTTTGCAGATAAATCTCACTAAAAAGGGTTAGGGTTATCCATACCTCTATGTTTTTACCCCATGCATCATTAGTGTACATCTGTACCCTATGGAATCTACCTTCTGTTTGCACTGTGCAGACAGCAATCACGGGCATTACTTTTGATCCTGAAGAAAAAACTTGAATATGAGTAGTATGAGTCACGATTTGAAGTTATAAGTGGGGTTTTTTTTTTATATATCTTGATATATGGATGTGTAACATGCACATCAGCAGATGACACTAATGTGAGTTGTGACTCTGCGTTGGTGAGTTGGTGTGATAATTGTGGCAAATGGGGAAAAAAATAATTATACGACCATCTTTAGATGCTGCTCATATCTAAATGATTTCTTTGCATTCAGTTACATCCTTACTGAGCAAAACATGTTCATTTTGAAGCTGCTAGAAAAACAGAAGACATAAATGTAACCAAAATGTAAAAGACATTAGTAGCTTATAAAAATGAATTAAATCAGTTCATTGACATAAATTTGCATTGACAAGTACAGACTTTTTTTTAGCAAAAGACATACGGAGTCTGAAAGAACATAAATTAAATATCAATATCTTGTAATCTCAGAACAGAAGATGATCTCTTCCATAAGAACATATTACAACAACTGTCAGGTGTGATGTACATATTCTTATATACAAAGGTGCATAAATGGATGTTGGGTCTGGGTCAATGCACTCCACAATTTACTGCGGCTATTTACATCTTACCTACGCATGCACAGGCACATTCTGAGGACAGAGAGAGTGACCTTTCCTTTCTTCATCTTTTTACTGTGTAATTGTCCTCCAGGAGCCTGAACACACACACACACACACGCACACACACACACACACACACACACACACACACACACACACACACACACACACACACACACAAAGATTGGGTGTAATGTCATCAGAAGCTATCATCTGTGGCCAGATCACTCTAATCTCTGTCCGTATCGTATCAAGGACACTGAGACATTCTCACACACACGCACACACACACACACACACACATTTCACAAACATTTACATATGCTTGAAAACCTTAATGTGCTTACAGTTGAACACACACACTAATGCAAAGTATTCGGTATACCATAACCATTACCATGTGCTGGATGTGCTGTTTTAAACACTCTGGATTACAATCACAGAGGAACTCTTCTGGGCTCTCAACTTTAACCTAAACCCTTGCACAGTGTTATATAATTGTTTTTTTGTTGTTGTTTGTTGTTTTTTTTAAAGGCACAGCCCTGGTATATTTGTGTAGATTAGATGACAGTGCCTAACTGTAAAACATATGGCTCGAGGTGGATGGGCAGTTAGCACATTCATGTTTCAGTCCAGAGACCAGAGATATTCCAACTTTAAACAAGTCTTTTATTTCTCTAATGACTAGTGAGTAGATGAGTCTCCGTTTTCGGCATTATGTCGTTTACAGTTTTTCTTGATTGCTTTGATGCAGCAGTCAACTCAAACTCCACATTTTCAAAACAGTTAACACACAGGACGAAACAGCGGCACTCATGATCAAAATGACGTTTCTTATCCATTGATTCTTTATTCAAACTGTGGCTGAAAACTGAAATACTGTAAATATTACACAAAATACAAGTAAACCAAAATAAAATATATTACAGTATAAGAAATTAAGAAAGCTGGTAGTCTCATAGTCCACAAAACATTTCTGCAGCTTCACTGCAAGCATTTCCCTGAACAACTGACATAGTTGGGGACTTGTTTTACAGTTTTTCTCAATTGTTTACACACATTTCCTGAAAGCATGCCTCATACTCTCAGAACTCTACACACAATTCAAAAAAACACACACACAATGGGCAAACCCCCTCAATTCTCCAGCAAAATGAAACTTTACATTCAAAACAAATGTCATTTCTTTTCAAATGGTATTGTGTTTTGAAATGACACACTAAAACATCATATGAATAGACGTTTATGAGAACCAGTTGAACACTGATGTGCTCAATGTAAAACACTGATGAATGGAAAACACTCCTTCTCCATTCATCATAACGATTTAGGCCTTTTTTGTTCAGTGTTACACTTACTACAGGCTGTACATACAGAAGTGTGTTGTAAAATATTTGAGAATATTGTTTTTATACTCAGAACACACAAATACACGGTAACAAATATATTGTATTTTCCCCACAAAAAACAATG
The DNA here is from genome assembly GCA_903131615.1 of Diplodus sargus. Lineage (NCBI taxonomy): Eukaryota > Metazoa > Chordata > Actinopteri > Spariformes > Sparidae > Diplodus > Diplodus sargus. Next base: position 2,340,409 of record CAEMYA010000202.1, read on the forward strand.
TACACAGTGTACATCCCATCTAACACAAAGTTGCACATACAGTGGTCTACATACAACACAACAGAAGAATTTACTGTATACAGTTAGAGTAAAAAACAAACTATGCTGCATCCTTTCTTCTGTTTTGCTAAAGCTCTGACAGCTAATTGTAAAACTGTGTGGCAGGTGTTTGCCCATGTGATGAGTCTGTGTGCATAGCAAGGCAATTAACTTTAGAATTTTGAATTTGAATTAACTTTAGAATTTTGTTCCTTGTGAAAACAAGAGATTTTCTTCATGAAAATTGTGCCAAATGCAGAGAATTGTGTGTAGTGTTTTGAAAAAAGTGTGTTTTAGAACTGCAATATGAATGTAAAGCAGGAATTGTGCTTGTAGTTTAGCAGAATTGGTTCAGGGGGTTGGTGCATGAGTTACATGCTGTGGTCATTGTGTCTCAAGTACCAGTATTAGTGTGCAAACAATTGAGAAAAACTGTAAAACGTAGGAAAGAAGATAACGATAAAATCTATTACAGTAAAATACAAAAATCTATTACTGTAGAGTATAAGAAATAGCCACTATTGATACTCAGTCTCTTCTGTCTTGACGATGGGGCCATGTGGCCTCATCCACAACACATTCAGCATCCTCTCTTGCAATGCACCGAAAGATCTCCTTACATGCCATCCAACCTTGACATTCCTCTGCACCTATTTCTCACTCTCATCTGCCTTAGGCCTCTTCCATCCATGTTGGCAAAGAACACCACAGATGCTGCACCTTTTAAGGCCTGCAGACTGATTGCTCATTGAAGATTTGTGTGGAGGAGTTTTAAACAGGTGCTTCAGTAAGGGTTAAGTGTTAACACATTTGCAAGAGGTGTCTTGTGCTCTGCTGAAACAGTGATGATGAAAACCGAGTGGATTCCAGTTTGTTTAAACAGGTCAAAGCAATCAAGAAAAACTGTAATGTCAACGTCTGTAATCTCATTTTACCAGAATTTTTAAGACATATAAGGACTTAATAATAATAATAATAATAATAATAATAATAATAATAATAAAATAATTGTTGGACATTTAATTAGGTAATAAGAAAACGTGTAAATATCCTAAGCCTGTGTAAACCAGAGACCTTATATTATTAAGGCATATACTGTAACCAAACATCAATTAAAAACCCTCATAGCCTTCAAGATGAGGGAACCTGATGTGCAAATTGCTAACTGACTTCAAAGTTTTAGGACTACAAGCTCCACCAATCTATTATGTCCATCATGTTGGGAACTGGTCCTTGTATCACCAGGTACCATCCCTCCTGTTCATAAATCACCTCCAGGCAACAGTGTATTTTTGATCTGTTTATAGTGGAAGCCGTAACATAGTGTGTTTTGATGTTGTCCTAAACACGTTTGACACATTTGGCTCGGCTGTTAATTGGATACTCCACCCAAAAACTGTTCAGTATCAAATGCTCAGTCCCAGTAGGCTTGAGAGAGAGCTTTGTTGCAGGCCCTGCATGTAAAACAAAAGCTAGGATTTGCTTGAATTCATGTTGGTTATCATGGATCTAATGGCGTTTTTTAGAGCAGTTTTTCTGTCTGAGATTCTGTTCATGTTGTTGCTGGAAGGGAGGGTGGAGAGAAATGTGTCAGTCCCTCCTTCCGCATTTGCAGTTGACGCAGAAGCTCCAGTAGAAATTAGTTGAATTTTCTTCACACTAGTAAAAAAAATGTCCATTTAAGAGTTATTCAGTGCTCATATTGATAGCAATTGTATGAAAGGGGAGATGGGATGCAACATGTAGGTGTTATTTATAACAGCTTTGTTTGATGCTCCTGATTTTGCCTGTATCTCTTTCATAACAAAAGAGCACCTTTGAACTATAAATAAAACATTGAATCAGGTCTGCAGAATGTTAAAACTGTGTTGTAAAAAGTTGCAATGGTGTACTTGACACTGCCTGAGTCACACAGTGCCAAAACAGAAAAGCAATGCGTGAGAACTTGGCAGTGATCTAAGTGGTCTCTTGATACAGTGTCAGCATCCATGAGATTGTGACAATTTCCCCTGAATAATTGGCCAAAGAATGAGCAAGCCACCCACTCAGCAAGCCTGTGTGACAGTTTGTTTCCATGTATTGAGGAGGTTAAGCTTAACAAGGCCATGTATCGACACACATTTATGCAACCGTGCTTTATTTGTCATTCTTGTTCCAAAGAGTTGACAGAATTTTATTTGTAACTCTGTAGGATTGGCTTGTTCCTTTGTTTGGGTGCTTATAAAAATGTAGTACCAGAGGAGCCGGACAGAGCTGTCTATACTGTAGCTGTGAGCACAGGTAAGAATTAGAAAAGAAAATCTATTTAAGGTCTGAAGGGGGTCTAAATGGAGAGAAACACTGCTGTTCCTCGGTTCCTAATGATGAATACCTTCAGAATGTCAGTAAGGACAGTGAACTGGCCACCACTTCTGTTACTTTCTGGATAATGGCAACAGAACAAGATCTAGATGTACCAGAGCTTACTAATGGAAACTGCTTGTACACTGCTCTTTCCTGTCTAACTAGCTTTGTCTCAGTCATACATTAGTGGGATTTAAAAGTTATGTAACAGAAACTAAGAACTAACACAAATCTTTCTCATTCCCTAAAGAACCATTCTTGCTAAGACTCATTGGAGCACCATTTACAGTGCCTAAAAGAAATGTCTTCATGGTTCTTAAAGGCAGCTTTGGGGGTTCTTTACAATATCATAGCTCGCCCATAGCTATCAAAGTATAGGCAAAGTTCACCCAAAAAGAAACATTCGATCCCTAAGTTGCATAGTCCTTGAACCAAACTGAACTGAAACAACTTTTTAGGGCAGAATATTCAGTGTATCTGCTAAGGTCGGCCTGTCTGAAGAGGTCGTAAGAGATGGAACGTCAATTGTGTAAATATCGTCTTTTCAAATCAATTTGTGATCTATGGGCTAATTTTCTTGCTTGTTTTTGTATGTTTTAAAACAAGTCTCCATCTACTCAGGTGTTTAGGAGTAAGCTAGAACATTGTTTTGCCATAACGTTCCATAAATGGTTTGTGGACTATAACATTTTTGTCAACTTTCTATCAGCATCATTATTGAAACTTTAAACTTAAAGTAATGACCCTCACAAGACTAAAATGAGCAATCATTAGGCACAGATTACTCAAGGGAAATGCTAGTATTATTGTATTCCAGTAGATTAACACCAGCAAGCTTACAGTTGTATCTCCTGTCAAATAAAGACAGTTTTGACAAAAAATAAATTACTGGTAAATGTGGTACAGGTAGACTTGGTCCTCATTCAGTTTCTTCCTTATGATCTCGACAAGTGCAGCGCATACAAGTAACAAGGTAATGGTGGTCCAGGTGGTACAGAGAGCTTGGACAGATGCTCCTTCAGACACAATTAGACGGGATGTTAGAAGCAACATGCAAGATGTCTTCTTTTGCTTCACAAAGCCTACTGGTTGGCCAGGGAGCCAGTGCAGTGGGATGTCAGTGGAATGGTTTGAATGCAACAATAGATTTGTTGGCTACTCCATGGGTGTTGGAGGAGACACACAGAAGTCTTTTGCTACTCACAGAGGGGAGATGAAAATATATATGGGATGGAAAAACAGAATGGAAATGTGAAAAAGCAGGTCAATGGAATGGCAAATCAGTCTGAAGCTTTTGAAATGCCTCAACTATGTTCCACTTTTATTTTTTATTGGTGTCAAATGCATATATTGGTAACAAAGGGCTACAAACCAGTTACACTGTCAGATCATTATGCTGTATAGTTTTGGTTAATCATCTTTTAAGAAAATTCTTCAAATGTCTCTTTTTATTTTGTTTCCATCTTTCTTCATTTATTTTACCTATTAAAAACATTGCAGGATGTGCAAAGTGGCAAGCTGACTAGCCTATAGCTCTTGACACCGTCTCTCCTTTCTCTTGTACATACACACACACAGACACACACACGCACACACAGTGCCCATGGTCATGTTGAATAGGATCAGCTGTTCTGACATCTGTGTTGTTGCTCTCCATTAGATCAGCCTAACCATCTGATATGTACTGAGGGTCTGTGTGTAGTTATGTGTATCTAAGTGTGTGTGTATGTGTGTGTGTGTGTGTGTGTGTGTGTTGAAGAGAATGTGAGGGACAGAAAATTGGGGAGAGGGGTTCTCAAATAAATATTAGAAATCTTATTTCAGTTTAGCTTGATGACAACAGAAGGAGGACGTGATGAAAGGAAATGAAAAAAGCGCTGAGAGCAGGTGTGTTTGCAGATGGTCATAGCAAAGATCAGGTGGCTGTTATTTCACACACATACACACACGCACACACATAAAAGAAAAACACACACAAAGCCTCTCATTTCACACTGTGACAGGCTGCACATGTTCACCAACACCCGGGATGTCAATGGAGAGATGAAGTGTGGTCTATATGCTAGGATGCATGGTCCATGGTTGACTGAACTCCATATTTTCATGTCCATTCATGTGTGTGTGTGTGTGTGTGCTGCAAGTCCGTTCCCTGAATATGAACGGCACTAGGGCATTATGAAAAAAAGTGTGTGCAGCAATGTCATTTGCATTCATATCCTTTCTGCTGCACAAAGCTAATAGGGAATTACTTTTTGTTGTTTTGACTGTTTACAGTATATGTATGTTACCTGTCATCTAGTCTGACTCTCCAAATGTAGATTTCGTATCAGCCTGCCCTTGCTGTTCAGCCAGAAAGCAGTTTGCTGGCTACCAATCATAGAAGTGAAGGAAATGCCACAGAATTCCGATTTTTTACAATTTTGTGCATGAAGTTAACGTTCTGCCTAAAAGAGGAATTCACACGTGTAGATGTTTTGTTTCTTTGTCTCTTTTCTTCATATAGTCCTTGTTTACATATAGCTTATTTTTTATATTTTAATGGGTCATAGTGGATGACACAGGTATCAGCGTTTTCAGCATTCAAAAGTTTTGTTTTATTTATTAAAAATGTCAAGAGTTACAATCTTAAACATGAAGGAAGAGAAACAGCTCCTGAACGGTTGGGCGTAGACACACCTGTTTCTTCCAAATGTACAATCAACAGGAAACTGGTGTTCCATGCTGTTTCTTCCCCTTTGACTCTTTCTTGTTGTCTACATTTTTGTCTTTTCTTTGTCTTTTTACTTCTTTCTTTTCCACTTCTTTTTTGCTTCCTCCTTTTAGTTTTTTGTCTTACTCTCGTTTGTTCTCATACATTTAGTTTTGCATTTTTGGTCGATGTGGAAGTTTCTATACTTAATTGTAGACGTTACAACGCCAACTGAGTCTATTACAACTTTATACAACCTTGCGCGTTTTCCTGAGGAAAGTTTTGTGTCGTTCGGCCAGCGCCAAGTCTTTTTATCTAGTTATCTGGCAAAAGCCACGAAAGCCACTATTTTTGACAGCGACCAGCTAAGAGGGAGACTGAAACAGACGGCCCATCTGCCCGGTCTTACTGGCCTACAACCACAGAACACGGCTTCTAGTGAAAAGTCTGACGGCAGACTTCCAAATTTGTCATCATTGTTCTGTGTATCCATTTAGAGTAAGGAATGAGATCAGTTTAATCGAGAAATCCCACTTTAAGATGTTTTACTGATAACGTAAGCATGTTTGATTTTTCCTTTTCGGAGGTGGTGCCCCTAAAACGTGTGCAAAATCATTGATATTCCACGAGAACTGGAATGCATTTTTTCAATCTGTAGGAAAGTATGAGGGCTGGATGAATAATGGAAGGAGTTCAGAGGACAAGGAATCTGAGGGGAAAGCTACCAATTTCTGCGCTCCTGGCTGTGCCTTATATTAACAGGCCAAATGATGATAAAAGCTTCAAGAAAAGAAAGAGGCAAAGAGAGCTGCCTGGCAAACAATGAAGGAGTCGTGCAATTGTGGAGATGCAGAGAGAAAGGAGAGGATTGCCAACTGCAAACTGGACAGGAAGTCCGCTAAAATGAGAGCTCTTACAGCAGCTTAAAGGTCGAACTCATTCTAATAGTTGACTAGTGAGGTATCTGGATGGCAACACATTCTGATTTTTGAGTTTACTTAGTTTAGATTCAACAATGACTAATTGTTTTTCTTTATGTGAGTGAAGGAATGTAGACTCACAGCTCCTGTCCTGGAGTTGTTCTTCAGCTGGGGTTGAGTGGTAAAGGTCAGCAGGCCATGAAATACTAAACTGAGTTTGGCCCCCATGCCAAATGGTGGGAGATGCCTAAACGTTCATGTTCCCTTAGGAGGATAGAGGTGTCAATTTGGGGAGAAGACCTTAGGTTGACCACAGCAAGTTAGATGAGTTATGGGAGATGAGCAGGGAGACAGGTCAACTCCTCTTTTAGTCTATTGGCTAATTTACCAAAGTGACCAATTAGAAGAGGTGGGTGTGTACTGGAAAAGGGACTCTAAAAACCCTCACATAGGAGGAGCAGGAGGTGTGGCATTTGGTAGAACTCCTAAGATCGAAGGCTGATAGGAGTTCTGATAGAGCAGAGGGCAAAGCATTTTGGCCTTGCATTTGCCATAGCTTTGAGAAAATCAGAATGCGGCCGATTCTGATTCGGACGCTGGCATCTGTTTCAATAAAGATTGCTCTATCATTCCACCCAGCCTTGCCTCCGCAGAATTCTTTTATCAACATACTACTCGCTGACCCTTTTGATGAAGAGAGCCCAGAAACCACACTAGTTTAAGCAACAACCATGCATCATGTTCTATAAGATCATCATTAGTGTGGCTGTGCTGTGAGAAAAGTAAATAAAGTCAGTGTTTCAGAAAAACAGCATATTTCAACATTGTGATCACTAAAGGCAAGAGTTTAAGATTCTGTTAAGCTTGAGGAGAAAAATTATGTTTCTATGGAGCAACAACAATGCAACTGCTGAACTTTGGCGATTCATGGAGACGACGATCCCCTTCTCTGGTTGAAATCAAATTCCAACTGCTTTCCACTCATGTTGAAGGGTTGCCAGAAAGTTAGTGTGTGTATGCCACAAGCACACCATCGGAGCAGGTGTTCAGTGGTATAATAAAGTTGTAAATCCATTAAGTCCCCTGCTCAAGCCGGGAAAAGTAAATATGCTTGTTTATCCGGTGAAAAACCTAGAATAGGTCTAAAGAATAGCCCTGTGTTGCTGTTGATTTTTTGATGTCACAGATTGTTCTTTTAATTTAACTTATTCATAGTGAAATTGAGCCATAGACTATTAGTTTTTGTTTTATTTGTTCTATTTGTTTCTAATTCTATTCATTGAAGATGATAAATGACTGTGAAGATGTCCTTGTCCAACATGTAGCATACTGAAATGACGGGGAGAAACTTAGCTAAATGCCCATACCAAGCATTGCCACCCAAATGAAACACAAAGAATATTCTAACGCCCTTTGTGGACTTTGGTGCAAGGACTTGTGGGTATTCTGTTGATGTTGTAATTACGGTCCATGGATGTATGTGTAAATAAGATGATGTGTAAAATGATTGCGACAGTGTGTTAATTCATGTCCTTTGTTCTGTGGTTAAATGGTATTGAGTTAACAAAGATGATAAAAATGTTGGCACCTTGAGTGAAGAGTTGTTTGCCAGGAGAGGCTTCCTGTCTGTTAAGCTGTTGGTATGTGTTGAGTAAATGGTGATTCTCTGGTTAGAACTTGTCAACTTATAGTCTGCCTACTCCTTGATACTGCACCACTACACTATATTTCAGCTTGATAAAACGCTGCTACACTGATTATAATATGGAGCTTGATCTACTTAAAACAGGTAAGGCAACTTTTTGTATCATTTTATCACGTAGATCAAACAAGAGTTCTCTTGTTATGCACAACATTCAATTTGCAAGTCATGTTAACTACTTTTGCTAGTAAAGTCAACTTACATTTAAAAGTGCTGTCAAATTAACACAATTGAGTTGACTTTGTTTGCAAAGGTAAGTTGACATCACCTGCAAAAGTAAGTTGACTTTACTTGCAAAATTAATGTTGTATGAACAAAGACTACCCTTGTTTGATCTAGGGGATAAAATGATGCAAAAAGTTGCCTTACTTTTTTTAAGTAGATCAAGCCCCGTATTTTTATCAGTGTATATTTGTTGTTAATTGTCTTGTAAATGTTATGAACACTTGCTTGCCATTTAACTGGAGAGAGTATCATATTATTTGCTGTTATGTAAACATATTGATACAACTGAAATAATAATAAAAAAATAATGATCTTAATTTGTATGGCAACTTTCATACAAGAAAGGCTGCCCAGAATACATAACCAGAAATAAATTACATGCAGTGAGTGCTTTACATAAAATTAGATGTTGACGCAACATGCTGGAAAATGACGGCTGAATTGCACTTTTGGCCGTGCAGCCACATTTGTGGTGGAAAAAAATAAAGCTGCAGCTGGTGGCTCCCCCAAAGCCCTACAATATGAATTTTACTTAGTAGGTGGTTATTCCATATACTGCAGGACATTTTGGGGTAGACAGAGTAACACAAATTGGTTACCCCCCAAACCTAATTGATACTTAGTAGTACTGATGAATTCAGTCAATACCCTTAAGTACAGAGCTTGGTACCTGACCCTAATGGCTGCAGACTCTTATTCTTGTTTTATATCGATGGCAACATTAACCATGTGTTCGCCACACATAGTGTTGCATCTGCACATAACCACTATTGCAGGGATACTCAAATACAAACCTTAAAGGGCCACAAAGATTTTTTTCAATGACTTAAAGGTCCATGTATTGAGGTCGGTCAGGCCACATGCAATAATACTGCATAATATTATATATATGTATATATATTCTTCTTTGGGACGATCTGAAAATAAATGTATGAGTGCATGCATAAGACAAGGGCAGCTTATATTGTTTATGTTTGTAAATACACTGGGATAGGCGCAATAAGCTTAGCTTCTGCCTATTCCATTTCAGACTTGATGTTTATCTATGTCTTTATTTGTTAAATGTTTAAATGTCTGAATAAAAATAAATAATCTAATCTAATCTATCTATATGTATAACTGAATAACAAGATTCCATGCATGTTTTATTCTGAGCAGTGATATATGAAATAGCTGTCCTTTCATAATGATGATGGTTTCTGAAAATTAACCACAAAGAAGGTATCTTTTATAAAAATGCAATGGTTTTTTCATTGATGGACATGTAAAACATTAAATGAGCTTATCTCTAGCCAAACACTGAGACTGTAAATGATGCTACTGCAGGATAATGCCAATGAACTGCATTCTTTTCATTGGTGCATTCAACATTGAATATTCTTCATTAGGCACACATAAAGAAAACAACTCAAGATGAGCAGCATCAATCTTTATAATGACTTAAATATAGAGTTCCTCACAGGCAGCCACTGTGATGGAATTAACATAAATTGAATAATGAAAGTGTCGAGGCTCACGATATGATTGTGTGTAATTAAGCTAATGTAACTGACATATCCAGTTAAGTGTATACAGTAGAGTACAGTCTGTGTGTTACTGCATGTGCTCGTGCTTCTGTGCAGGAAACTCAGGGATGTTCAGGGAGAGGCGAGGTGTCTGTTGCTTCTATTAATAGTTTGAGAATTAATATTCAATGCAGAGTTTCTGTGTCCCATGGCTTTAAAGTTTCTTCCAATTCCTCCATACCTTGCCATAAATTATATGACTTTGCACTTTTGTTTAGCTGTTTAATACCTGAAAGTGAATGAAAAACATGTATTGCTAAATTTGAACTTATTTGGGTAAGGTTTCAAAAGAACCCCAGCAACTGAGTGTTGCACTAACTCTGGGGACTAAAGAGTTCTGACTAAAAGACAGATCAACAAAAGATGGTCAAAATTAAGACGGGCCGACATATCCTAACTTTCACTCTAAGTACAGGTCGAACTGCAGAAAAACTGGACCTACAGTTCCCATCATGCAACACAATAGTCTTTCATTAGACAATCTCCACTGAGGTTATATCAAAAAGGATTACCAAAGTGTCATATATTTTAAATGTATCTTTTCTAAACTGTGTCTCAACTTTTGGGGGGATTCTGGGTTGTATCAAACCTTTGGTGTTTCCAGAGGATGCTGCATTAAGTCTCATAAATTGCTTCAAGTGATGTTGCTTGAGTCAGCCTCTGGCACTGAAAAACAAGTTAGAAAGAAGTGAGCTCCCCCTCTGTAGCCTGCTCCTCATCCCCGCTCGAGGCTACATTTAGCTGCTACTTTCATAACAGACCAGAATCTGCAACTGAACTGTCGGTCGCCAAGTGGCATCTTGGGAACAGTAACGGTTTAGTCTAAAAAAATACTGAAAAGATCGTATAAGTACCTCATACCCGTCACCTGACGTTCTATAACTGGTCTAACAGGTGAAGCAGTACTTCTTGTGACGAGTAAACTGATCTTCATCGGTGGACTGCTTGCTTGAAAAAGAGGAAATGCTTTCAAAGTTTGTATAGATCAAATTCTGAGTGATGATGATTAGGATGATCTCAGATGAGGCTGTGAGATAGTCCTGGTCCTGGTCTCACATTTGAGCATAGAAACAGGGAAAATAAGGCTGCTGGGAAAATGAGGGGCCTTTTCTTCCTTGTCAGGTGTTCGTCCCCTTCACCCTTGTAAACCGATGATTTTCTTGTATGAGTGTCTGCAAAAGCTTTGGATTGTTACCGCGGTCACTGCCCAGGGAGATTTAAAATGCTGTGAAAGCCTCCAAGAGGGCCCCGGTTCTGCGGTGTAATACCCTTTTAAAAGCTCTCTGTATTCAGCTGGGCATATCAAGGACAGACACAGTAAAAAACATTTCCTTAAACCCCTGCCAGTATGTGCACACACGCACACACAAATCTCACACGGGCACAGACATGCAGAGATTCACATGCAGATGCAGAGATATACTCAGGATACAGACACAAAAGACGCATGCCGACATCAAATCATGCAAACCGAGCCCACCACACACAGGCACACGCAGAACTCAAGGACACACATATGCAAACACTCGTCAGAACAGCAGTAGTTTGTACTGAAATGGTAAATGATAAGCAGTGGTTTGTGTTCCCATGCTGGCACTGTAATGTACTCCTCTGCTCCTGCATTTCTCCTCTGTCTCCTCCTCTCCCCTCTCATCTTCTCCCATCCTTCCTATCCCGTGCTCAACTGTGTCTCTCCCCCTCCTCACCCCACCCACCCCGTCTCCCTGTCTTTCTTTACCACCAGCCGTCCCTCTGTCTAACTTCCGCCCAACCCCACCTCTCCCTCTGCCTTGTGGTATTCTCTCCTCATCCCCCCCCCCACCCCCCCGTGAACCTGCTACAGAGTGATACTGCCCCCTATTTGCCAAATCAGGAACATTTTTCTCTCCTTCTCTTCCCCTCTCTGCCAATTTGTTTGGCTCCCTTTCGCCATCGCTTCACTTCACAAGCCAGCACACCCTCATCTTTCTTTCTCCGTCGTATTCTTTCTGCCGCCCATCCAGATCTTCACAGGCTCACTATGTCATTCCTTCATCCCTTATTTTGATAAATGACATTTGTTAAATGAAAATGACTACGTGTCTGTAAATGTTTCTTTTTTCTTTTTTTTTTTACCCATTGTGTGAAAGCAATGAAAAACATAAAGTTGCGACTGGTTAAGAAATGTGAAACAGAGGTATTATTTCTATAGTTTCTCGTTGTCTTATTATCTCAGTATGAGAAGGTCATTGACCATTTCAGTCCTGTTTTTTTTTTTTTTTTCCATGAATTTGGATGTAGATAATAAAGTGAGTAAAGGTGGATATTTTCTTGCAGTATTAGTGTTGCCTTTCAAAAAGTGAACAAAACAGCTATATTAAAAAACTAAATCCTCACTGTATGCTTATTAGCCCCACACACACTTTTTATACATAAAGATGGTCAGATATTTCCCTCAGGAATTTGTGAAAAGTGAGAAGAAAGAAAACTCCAAAAGCTATTGTAATACACTCGACACAACAACTTCATGCAGTGAAAATATAAATCAATACTGCTGTAAGCCCATATTCATCAAATTAATTGTATTGGTTAAGTCACTGGAGACCCCAGTTGGATTGTGTATGCCCTCCTGATTAACAGCAATTTTACATATGTATTTAATTTAATCGCTTCCCATTGTGCAGTAATTAGAAAATGTTTTAAAGAATCTATGGAACAAGCAGATAAAGTGCATAACTTTATGGTACTTGAAAAATATACAAATATCAAGAAAAGTTTTTCTCATAGTAATGTAGAAAAGGTAACGTAAGGTAGATGCATTTTTAACGGAATATACAAAAGTAACATTGTGTGTGTTGTGATGAGTTGTACATGTGTTACTCAGCACAGCTCCATCAGCATTACTTTTAACAACTCAAAACCTTTACCTCTTCATGTGACATCTATTGTTGGATTTACTACGTGAAGAATACATTTTGTTTAAACAAGCAGGACGTCTGGAATTCAGAGGTATTTACCAGTTAGCAGTGACTGCTAAACCTCAAAACCAACTCTATACAAAGCTAGCCCCTGCAATTCTGGTATATAGCATTAGCTAGCCAGCTAAGATCATATAGCATTGTATTCTTCCTTTTAAAAAACAAAACCAAAAAAAAATAGCTGTCTCCTCTCAACTCTCCAACAGTCTGACCACTGAGTCCACGGATCTGCAATTGAGAACTGCTTTTAGGACGGTGACAAGTAAACTATCCCTACTGAAAAAAAATGACACTTCTTACATGTTGCTAGTAGTGTTTTGCTGTACTGCCCATGCGTGGTATACCGTGTATGTAAAGACATTATTACACCTGGTAGCCCAGCCAGCTCGTGAAGAAAAACACAGTCAATTAACTTAAGCCACTGCATTACTGAACAGATTCATACCACAGTTGTTTAGTGTATTTCCTCTCCTTAATTCTCAAGTGGAGCTCTGTGCTGAAAGGAAGACTGTCATGGAACAGCTGCGACAAAAACAAAACAGGTGGTTTTTCCCACATGAAAGGAGAATGATCAGGGTCAAGAGACCTGCAGGCTAGCTCAGAGAGGGATATGAAGTGTTCCTGGAGGAAATGAGTTTGAGTTCCACACAGGCAGTTGAGTCCTGCGTGAACCGAGCTGAGAATGGAGTTATGGCCTTGTGGCTTCTGGGACAGCGGAGCTAAGCATGTATTGCGGAGGTATAGGAAGATGCACCTCACTTAGCAACTTGTAAACACAACTAAGCTTTGTGAATTTAATGTGAGCTGCCAAAGGGAGGTAAAGAAGGGACGGAGGTGACAGAGGAGAATGCAGACGGTTTGAAACTGCAGCACAAGTTATCAGCTGTGAACAGGGTCACCATTACAGGAGAGGGAGGAGATGCTGTAGACCTGGATAGGAATCTGGCAAGAGGAAGATGCAGTGAAGCAAGCGTTGCATGGCAAATGGTTGTCTATAATCGCAACTGAGATTGTTGCTAGTCTGGGCAGGTGTCCCTATGGAGCTGCCAGTCCTGATAGAGAGGCCATGCAGAGGACAACATTTTTCAGGGAAGAGCAATATCTCACTTTTGTCAAGGTTGAGTTGGAGGAGGTGGGCAGTCCAGGTGAATGTATGTGTGTGGAAAGTAAAGTGATAAAGGAGTGAAAAGCAAAGTTGAGTGCCGTCTGCTATGGATAAAGAAGTTTTGAGTCGGGGTCAAGAAATAAAAGCAGGGGCCTCTGGGCAATCCCCGAGAAACACCACGGGAGAAAATGTAAAACATTTTTTACTCACGAAGATCACACGATTACAAGGTTAGGAAGTTTGGTAGATCTGTCGAAGGTGAGGGACAAATCAAAGATAAAAAAGTTGAAAACCGTACCTCTGATTTTCCAACAATGTTGAAACCCAGAGAAATATGTCATGTTGTTGGAGGCAACGGTGCGTTTGATTTGGCCACCTGTCTCTCCTCCTTCTACAAAACATTCAGGGAGTGAGAGGAGAAGTCAGCGAACATGACTAACTGCAATGTTCAATTTTGAAACATTACCTCGACCGTGAACATTTCTGCCTGGGTCACGTATCCGTTGATTCTTCAGCAGCAATAGTGGTTGAAAACAACGACTCCCATGATCCTACCCTACTAATGGCTGAAATTACATACTGGGATTCAAGCCAAGATTATGCAACATCAAAAGTAAAAATAAATTGCTTATTCTTCCTCCTTGCAGATAACAAGACTCATTCATAAGCAATATAATGCAGCATATTCTAATTTAGTGCACTCAGCCAATTTGCTGCTACATTCTTACTCAGTCTGCTATGACCAGTAGCATGTGGTGGCTCACATTTACTGGTGAATCTGCAGTCATGTACATTGACAATGTTTAACAATCACTGTTCTCATTGAAGCAGAAGTTGTGTTTTAGTGAAAAGACCAACATTTTCTACAAATAACTAGTTAAATTGTCATTCATGCTGATACCTTCTGCCAAAGAGAAATACTTCACTGCTCCATTGCTTCAGCACTTACCCATACTATAATATTAATGGTGGGTGGTGGAGAAGCTGTTCTCTCTCCAGCTTGCTTTAAAAAAAATGAATCTATCATCCAAAAAGTGTTTCAGATGATAAAAATAAAGCAGTGTTATACTGTTGTTAGGCAGAGCTGCCCTGTGGAACCATAAAGACCTGCTGTTGACTTCCTTCATTTTCTGCACCAGCTTGTCAATTTAAATAAGCAACCATACTGTAAGAGGAATAAACTGAACTTAAAAACCTGTCTGACTAAATCAGCATCAGTTAATGTCACAGCTTAAAGTAGGATCCATATGCAGCATCCATGATGCTGAAGTCATGCAAACAAAGTGTGGTTGATTTATAGCCTAATGTTAGCTTTTTATTCCTGTCAATTTCATTTACACTTCAAAAATTGTACAAGTGGTGGCCATCGAGATTTTCTAGCTGAACGTGACGTGAAAGTATCATTATCATGGAAAAAAAAAACGAAGGCTTTTGGACAAGGGAACCAATCCTAGCGAGGCTAAAGTCGAGGTTGCCTTACAACAATGCGTCATCCCTGCAGCTTTCTACACAGCAGATGTAAAAGAGGATGGAGAGGTGAACAATGTGTTTTTGCCATGTGCCAGGATACATTGATTAACTCAGCCACTGACAGCTAATGCACTCCTGTCTGCTGCTCACAATCTCCAAAATAAGCACTGATAACATAATCATCAGTTCAACAAAACATATAGCTGGGAAGTACGAGGAAAAGTGGATATCCACACACACACATATGCACACTCCAGTGTAATGTCATGATGATCCATCTGCCTCTCTTCATCCCCGGTTCCCTCTTTCATCACACCTGTCATTCCTCCATTCATCACACATCCTTCTGCTTCACCACATCTCTCCGGCTCACTCTTTCTCTATACTTCAGTGTCTCTGTTTCTTCCAATTTCTCTCTCGCTGTCCCTCTCTCTCCCTCCCTCCATCTGTCATCCCCTTCTCTCCCAATTCTTGAACCTCCTCTCTTTCTCGGTCTCATCCCCCTCCCCACTCCGCTCGCTTCTGTCTCAGACAGCTCCACGTTAGCAGCTCCCTCAGGCTGAGCGGGCCGGTTTTCACTGCAGGTTTGATACACTTGAACCCAGAAAGCTGTCGAGGAAAATCTGCCTACACCACACTCTGACACTCTGGTCAGCTCTGCACTATTGCTAAATGAAAGGGGAACATCCATCATACTGGACTTACCTAATGGTTCTTCAACGTACCTTCAGTTCACTTTCTTAATCCATCTTGTACCTTTTGTTTTGTAGGAGTGTCTAATGTAGCCGCTTCAGACTTCAGTACCATATTTAAAACAAAGTTGTACATTTTTAACATGACTATCCAAAATGTCATTTAAAATGAAAGCTTGGATCACTTGGCTCACAGTGCTTGATACTACATACCTAGAACATTTCCTGGTAATGGCATTGCTTTTATCCATTTTAATTAGAATATCATCAATGTATTCGATACATTTAAGTCCTGCGTCCATCATAATGCCCAGTAGTTTAGTCTTTAACTTGTTCCAGGGACTTTCCACTGATGATTACTAACCAGTACATGTCTAGTTCCAATATCATGCATTTTCTTTTAGAAATATTCAACACCAATCCATTCTTCCTTACCCGGTCATCCACGGCTCTGAGCTCAGTGATCGGCATATCAGTTAACTGTTGGTATGTTAATGCTGCACTCAACATTTTTTGTCTGCGTACATAGCCACTCGTACTTTATCTAGGACTAATGGGGGATCCTTTGTAAACGTAGAATATAGGAGAGGTCTTAAACAACTACCCTGCGAAACCCTGCATCTTAATTCTTTGCTATCAGAAAGCACGCTCTTTAACTTCTCCATCCAAAAGGATCAGAGTCGGGCAGTTTCTAATATTTGAACAGAACCTCTCTTCAATGTGGTGGCAGAGATGCATCTCACAAACTGGATGTAGCATTTGCTGTATATATTTATGGAGTCAGACTCTCCTGCTGGTCGTTATGCTAACCAATAAGCTAACACTTTTCTGCTCCTTTTCAGCTGGCATTTAATGTACAAATTTGAGATTATTGTCAATTTTCTTATGTGTTTAACCTATCTTACAGCAACAATGGATGGTGTACAATTTAAATGCAAACACAAGCATAAGATTGATTCAATAGAATCACTGTTTACAACGCAAACTTTTTTTTTCTTTTTGTTGAAATTGATTGTTTTCCTGGCACAAATCTTTTCTCAATTCGCTGCAGACAATGCTAGGTCAGGTCTAACACTTCCCAAGAAGAAAATTCACCTCTCTACCTGCTCCCTCCATTCACCGGACATGGGAGTGTCTTCACGTACTGCTGTCAAACTTAAAACAGCTCTCCTCTCTGCTGTCAGCTGTCATTTCAGGCATTCATGCGACCCTCCTCCACCCCATCCTCCTCCAGCTCTGCATCTAGTGGCTAGGTTCTACTCACTGGAATCAACTCCCCCCATTGTCAGATCTCCAGGATCCTTCTTCCTCCATCGCCACCACCAGT
This sequence comes from Diplodus sargus, assembly GCA_903131615.1. Classification (NCBI taxonomy): domain Eukaryota; kingdom Metazoa; phylum Chordata; class Actinopteri; order Spariformes; family Sparidae; genus Diplodus; species Diplodus sargus. The sequence continues at coordinate 2,357,443 of CAEMYA010000202.1, forward strand.
GTCTGGTATGGGGCCAGAACAGTGACATTAAAATTTGGCATTCCAAAAAAAAAATTGGCTTTGAAAACAAAACCAGTACTGAAATAGAAAACATTGGCATTGAAACATTTGTATTGAAAAAAGTTACATTGGCATTGAAACAAGTTTTGGCACTGAAAAAAACAAACTAATTAAAATAATTAAACTCTGAAAATCTTATTGTTTTACTTTATTGGGATTTTTTTGTATTTTCCAATGACAATCTTCAGATTT
>CAEMYA010000202.1:2358030-2387175 GCA_903131615.1 Diplodus sargus
GTGTGTGTGTGTGTGTGTGTGTGTGCCTGTGCACTTATATGGCTTTAATCAAACTTAGTTCTAATTATAATTACCCCTGTGGTCCAACATTCACACACATTATCACCTTGCTATCTCTGTTTTAACATCTCTCTGGGCCATTCTCTTTGTCCTTCTCTCACACACACAGATTTCTGACAGTGCCAGAGGATATGAGGTGTTAATGAAGTCTCAGAAAATTAATTTGCTGATCTACTCTCACTGCTACCTGTGAGGGGAAAAAGAAAAGAGGAAAAAAGAACCACAAAAAGAAACGGGAGTAGAAAGGGTAAGAACAGAAATACACAGTATGACTAAAAAAGGAGCGGCATATAGTATATAAACAGGAGGACGGTGACCGACTGTTTTGTCCATTTCACAAACATGTTCCTGAAAATGAATGTTTTGCTGCTTTCTTTTGAAACCTTTGCTTGAATCTTTTCCTCCCATCAAAAAGGTAAGTCTTTTTGCAAAAGCTTGAACATTTTGAATAATTGCTTTCAGTCTGTGAAAAGAGCCTATAAAAAACATCCACCATACCTCAGAAAAGGTTTTATAGCAGAGGCAATAGTGCAACTGCATTTACGATTTAAGAAGCGGAACAGAACTCTATGCAGAAATCATTCAATCTTACAAATATACAAATATGATCGTTTGTGTTTTCATGCTAGTCTTTGCAAGGACACCCATGCCTCGACCTGTAATCTCAACCTGCATCAGATCCTTGTGCAAAACCTGCCATTTGGAACAAATGGAATGAGTGATAGGTATCTGTGTGTGTGTGTGTGTGTGTGTGTGTGTGTGTGTGTGTGTGTGTGTGCATGTGATTTGTGCCTACATCAGTAAATACAGAGAAGGGAGCAGGCACTTGTAAACGAACATGAACTCAGGGAGATCGCTTGTTGTGAACACAAATTGAGAGAAATTAATTTTCCGCCCTCACAAATTGGATCAAGGTGACGCAACGTTTACAGCTTTTCATGATGCGAGAAGTTACTGCTGAAATTTAATTATAAATTGAGCTTTCACTTTGCGCCTTTGACTTTCACAAACCAGGACCCCTTTGTATTTGATGACCTTGTATTTTAGCTGTTGTGCAGAATTCACCACAGCTGTTTTTCTCTGTTGCCACGCAACAGAGAATGACAGCTATTTTCCATGCAATTTTAAAGCGTATTCAGCTGCTGTTATCAAAAGGACAGAAACCCTCAGTGTAATAGGAAGATCACAAAGTAAGTGACCATTTCCACAAACTGTTTACTGACATCACACTGTGGGAGGAGCAGCGGGAGGAGATGATTACGTACAGGTCTTGGCGAAATGGATACATTTACATCTTTTCGGAATCCTGCTAGAATGTGTCTGAATCCGCCTCTGTCAGTTCCTCTCTTCATGACACCTCAAGCTACCTGTGAAAAAGTCAACCCTAGTTTACACATTACAGTTCAGATACAAAAGAATTAACTTGACACCAATTCAAAGTAGTTTTATGCAAAATGAAATGACAGAATGTCTGTTTTCTGGTTTGAAGTTTCAGTTTGGTTGTTTCCTGTTTTATTTTGTTTGGTCTTATACTGGTGTCATGTTTTGTTTTACACTTCCTGTCTTTGACTTTTTCTTGCCTTTTTTCCTGTTTACCTGTGTTTCACTTGTTAATCAGCCCCAGAGCAAGTATGCAGTGAAGCCTCTGCATTTCTCCGCCTTTGTTTGGCGTGACGGTACACATCATGACACTGAGATCTGTGGGGTTTTTCCCAACCTATTTCACCCAGTGCCCTCCTCTTAATTTAAACATGTATCTGCTGACCGTTTATAATGATATGGATGCAGTTATAATACAGTATGTTGTACTTGAGATCCTGACCCATCCTGCATCCTAGAGTGACAAAGTTACGTTATTCGCTCTATATTACATAATTAAATAATCACCATCAGTAAACAGGACCCTGCCCTCCTCTCACTCGTGGGGAGGGATGCTGTTTTCTGGGGGAAAGTTCACTGCGGTCTCGGTCTGGAGGGCTGACCGTCACAGTGATTTTTTAAAATACAAGTTCCGTGACACAGTAACTACAACAACACAACAGTGTAAGGTGAGACATGGTGAGTTAAAGTTTTTTGCTCTGAATCACGTCACATATCCACCACCATTCAACTGCGGGAGCCACCTGGCTCTGCTGCAGGGACAGAAGCTGTGACGGAGAGTCAGTGCGACAGACAGGATGACAGTATTGGTTCTCCTCGTGTAAGTTGCCAAAGACACTACCAGTTACACCACTACTGTCGTTTGGTCCTGTAAAGTTGTTTTGTGGGTTGAAGTGTGGGACATTTGTCTTTTTTAATGATGAGTGAAGGATCTGTTTAGCTGTCAGACTGTGAACACCATCAGACCAACACACCCCTGATCTGGTGTGAATGGGGCTAGTGTCTGCCTTCACTTCTTGTTGGTTCCTGTCTGTTCTCCTGTTGTGTTCTCTCCTCGTGTCTTACCTGTATTTGCTGTCTGTGTTCCTCTTGTCTTGGAATTTTTTTTTGCTTTTTCCACCGGCTGCTTTGTTTTTGCATTCAGCTTATTAAAGCTTGCTTTTTTGTTAAATCTCACTGCTCTTGCGTCTAAGTTCTTTTTGCTAAAACATAAAAATGTCATAAGTCAGTTTCAATTTATTTTCCCTCTCAGCTGTACACTTTTAACCATTATTCTAACGATTTATGCAAATGCTTTCTGTTTCTGTTTCTGACATATCGATTTCATGTCCTTTATCATTTTCTTTTCCTTTCATATCTTCTATCAGTATGGCCGTTTTCCCTTCATCCCATCTCATAACTGTTCTCATTATATTTGAATCACACTGAATTTCTCCATCGTTGCCTCTCCTTCACACTGTCTCAATCAGACTTTCCCCCAAGCAGTCTCCACCCCTTTAAGCTTATTTTTCAATCTCTTCCACCACCCTCAGCCTCTTTCTGCTGCTTTATCTCCCTCTGTCCCACTGGAAAAGTAATATATTTGGTTCTGAACTGAGTGTTGAGCCTTTCTGTGTGTGTGTGTGTGTGGGGGTGTGTGTGTGTCTATGTGTGTGGTCAGTGACTGACGAAGTTCATGAGAAGGTTACTAGCCCGAAGCTCGTACAGACGCTCACCTGTCGTTATCACCAGCACACACACATTCACACCTTCCCTTCTCGTCCTTTCTCTGTCGCTTTCACTCACACACACAGACACTCATGCAGACTCGAGAGGGCCGTGTCGCCATGATCAGGCTGCTGGCAGTGGCTGACAGAGTAAAATGTATGTTACAGGCCGGCTCAAACCTGGAGGTGCTGAGGATGGACGTGTGTGAGTGTGCATGACCAAGTTTTGGTGAATGTCGATTTAAAAGGAAAGGAAAATGCCAGAATACATGGTGGTAACAATCGCTTCTCCAAAACACTGATATGTTTCAGCTTTGTTATTCTTTAGGCTCAACTTTATTGATCTGGTTACATTAAGGCACTAATTTACCACTTTTAGAAGGGTTAGAAAACCGTTAAAAACCTTAAAATACCCTGTTTGGTTGCCACAAATCGCTAAAAATGTCCCAAGTCCTCTGCAAAAATATTCGCTTTCGTGTCCATAAACACAGCTGTAGGTGAGGTCTCCTTATAAATAAATAAATAATAAAAAAAATATTTAATTCACAGTTGCATCCTTCGCACCCTGTAACTCCACCATCATCCCCTCCACCTTATAATTTGGCAGTCAGGTCAGTAACATATAATGTGAGCGTGATATTGCATGTATTGTAGGAATGTCAATATGATGCGAAGTCTATGCACATACAAAATGTGATGCTGCTGACAGTTCATCCTGGCAGCTGGGCTATATATAGTCATTTTTGGATCAAATGTTGGAACACAGTAATCATTCTGTTAAGAAGGATGTGACCAGAGTTAACTGCCAACCCACCTTTAATGAATAGTTACACAGTGTGGGAAAAACACTTAGCGGCTTTCTTGCCCAGAGTGTGGCTATGCCAAACAGTATAAAAGACCCGGTCCATTGGCTTTGCCACATTTGGCCTCGCCTACCCGTGTAAACGAAAAGGTCTCATTCTGTGGTCAAGTTTGTAACAACAAATGTCCGGTTGCACTTGGAAAAAAAGGCACCGAAGCCATGCGGTTAGGTTTAGTTAGTCTTATGGATGACCAAACCCTAAGCATCTCCCAAAGTGGATTCTCTGGCTCTTTATGCTGTGCTCATCCTTTGCTCCCATCATTAGCAAATGTATTATTATTATTATTCATTATTGCCCAGTGCACTTTCTTACATGTGTGGACTACACAAGGTTAACAGACACACCAGTACAACATTAACCCACTGTACTGTATCTACTGTATATTGACTTTTGCTGTTTTCCTATGAACAAAGCATTATGATTAACTGCACATGACATCACAATCTGTAATGGCTTCAGGGCTGGGTCTGAGTTGGATTAATGTGCAAACGTGAGTTCAATCTGTAGTCTCTGATTTGAGAAATGTGCAGCATTTGAAGAGCACACCGCAGTTTTACCCACGTGTAAATCAATCAGTGAAAATATGTGACATAACAGGAGGCGTCTTCGGGACGCATCACAAGATGCAAGAGGGACCGTTTCTAATTACATCTTCTGTCATGTGTGCAGGATTACGTGGGGAGCTGTCAGTTTATGCAATCATTGAAACAGATGAAACAGATTATGGCTTTTTATATCTGCAGTGGAAGCGTTGTTGTGCTAATGCAAACAAATATAGCTGATGAAATGACGGTAATTTCCTTAATCAGCTGAAATAATGACTCCAAGAGTCCGAGTTGCTGCCTAACTGGACAAATGTCTTAAATTAAGATTGTGCCACAAATCTTCCAGCACATCAGTTTTATGTTAAGAGTGAAGATTCAGGTTGGGCACAGGTATTCATACACAAAGAACTCACAAAAGCCCTATGCCATGCTTGACTTTGGACACTGTCTCTCTTAGTTTCCACTCTACTCTGTCTTCTCTTTCATCTCCCTCTCATGCACTGAATGACAATGCAAACACACAGACACTGTCCTCTCTTCACCTCGCCTCTGGAGACTCTGCCCCTTCATCCTGCTCAGAAGCCCCTCACAAGTGTGTGTGCACGATTACATAAACAGACATTTTATTTACCAAATGTACAGCTGATAATTTAAATAAAATCTTAAAATCATGTACATCAACATTTAATTATTCTCTGTAATTCATGTTTGTAGTTTTTATATTGGCTGCATAGGTGGTAATGAATTTTTCCAATCCTTGCATCGCATGTGTTGTCTCACCCCTGCTGTTTCTTCTTTTCTCAGAGTCACAGAGGCAAATTAACGTGTATCACCATTTGACAATATTAACAAATAATCCACTAGAGCGTGTTCTGAAGCAACAGTTCCGCAGAGGATGCCACACACACCACCACTCAGTCTTCACACACCTTGAAACAGCTTGAAAAACACACAGAAGCATCCGCTGCCAAACCGCCAGACTACAGAGCAGCTTCTGTTTCAGGCTGTGAGACTCCTCAACTCATCCTCCACACTCAACATCATGAAATAGATTGTGTCGTCTCTGGGCTCTCTTCATCAAAGTAGTCGGCGTGTAGTGTGTTGATAAAAGAAGTCTGCGGAGGCAAGGCTGGGTGAAATGATAAAGCAATCTTTATTGAAACAGATCTCAAGCCAGCGTCCGAATCAGAGGCTGCCGATCTCTAGTGGTCTCAAATCTATGGCAAAGTAATGCCAAAATACTTCGCCAGAAATCCTGTCGAACCTTTGCTCTTAGGAAATCTACCAATTACCACCACCCTTTCTCTGGTGTGCGGGCTTTTTTAAAGGGTTCTATTTTCTATACCTGCCTAATTCCCCATATTGGTCACTTTGATGGATTAAAGGTTCATATATCCAGTGGGAGAAAAGAAGGGTGGGTCTGCCTCGCACCCCCTATGAAATAATATGTGTGTGTTACTTAACTTTGCCGATATCAGCTAAAGTGGACCGGATGGTCTCTCTATACTTAGATAGGAATGTATACGTTGAGACAGCTTTGAACTTCTGGTGTGAGGGCTGACCTCAGTTCAAACCTGTTTGTGGGCCCCTTCCTATAGCTTATCTCTGAGGCACACCCCAGAGCTGATTCACTGCTCCTGGACATGTGGACCGCTACATTGTCCCATTCCCACACTTACCTACAGGGAAGCATCTGGTCCTGTCCCATCCTGTCCTGTCACTATTCACTATTGTCTTAGAGCCTAGGATGTGTAAGAAACACACAGACACTACAATTGTTTTGTTTTGGTGTCCACTCAATTTATGCTTTCTCATTTAGGTCCAATCTCACTTTACATTTTTTACCCCTACCTTTAATTTTTGAGCATCATCAGTAGTGGTCCAAAGGGACTTATGTACAGACACGACCAGGCATGGACTGGCCATCTGACAATTTAGAGGGGGCAGCCCGTTGGCCCATCTTCAATATAGACAGTGGACTGAACCAATCAGGATATAGTAGGAAAGCAGCCCCACCCCTTCTCTGTGCTGTCACCTGTAACTACCGCTAGTTTCACAGTGTTGAGCATGAGGAGTGGAAACATGGAGCAACCAAAGAGAAAGACATTTGTTAGGTCACATCATAGCATTTTAGATATTTAGGTTAAAGGTGTGTAGAAAGGCTGCATAGTAGTTTGAATTTGTAGCAACCCTCTATGCTGTGGTTAAACACGTTTTAAAAAAATGATTTTAAAACTGCTAAATGGTAAGTAAAAGCTTTGCAATTTAAGCATTACTAAAGTAAGTGTAAAAAAAAAAAGTATAAAAGCATTATTAGCAAAAGGTGTGCCCACATTGAATACGAGTAAGACAGTGTCAAATGCTTTTAAGACAAAGTTGTTTTGCATGAGTTCATAAAGCACTCCTGTTTTTAGCCTGATACAAATGCATGTTATAGCTTTTTAAAGGAGGGAGCACCTTTTAACCTGAAGAATTAGATTTGAGCTGCTGTATCAGGGAAATTCAGAAAATACTTATTAGAGATGATTTCAATAAAAAGGACAAAAGAATCAATTGAACTACACAGAGCAGACGAGGTGGTGGAGTTAACAATAGACGCTAAACTTCTGAAATGTAGGATGCTGATGATGCATTATGCTTGAAATAGAATATACCTAAGGAGGTAGAACTATGCGTTGAGTTAATGTACTTATTTGCTTTCCACACTAATTATTTGATAGACTTCTAAAGTCAGCAGGGGTGTAACATAGTTGTTCATAGGATTGAAAGGGTTTGTGAGCGTTTTTTCCAGTCAAGTGAGTAAACATATGCACACCTCACCACAATAATTAGAGTTGGGTTTGGGATAATAGTAAAATACATTCCTTCAGGGAGCACATGCATAAAGTACTAGTCGGTTGTGCTCTACTAATTATGAGGGGCTGGTCTCAGCCAAAAATGCCAGGGCCAATTTTTTGTCACATTCCAGCCCTGGACACGACTAACATGAATCCGGACACCCAACTCCTAGGCATAAATTCCCAAAATGGAGGGGGACTGGTATTGGGCCTGATTCTGTTTTTGTTAATTGCTCAGTTACATCCCTAAAGGTAATGGTGCAACAGATGAAACGTGTTAATATGTGCTGTGTTGCTCCTAGGATTATTCTTCCTCCTCCCCCTCCTTCCTTCCTCCTTCTATGCTATTGGCTGATGAATCTGTGGAACTGCAGCCAATCATAGTCCATCTGTGAAGGCTGAGGAGCTGCACTTTGAGGCTTCTTGGCCACTTTTTCTTCCTGCTTACACTCAGACTGCTTTGGTGTAGTGAGCTCCTTTACACAGCGGCCCTGAGGGCTCAACACACTGCAACAAAACACATGCAAATAGACAAAACACGAGCAAATTAAGACAACATTTTTCTCCAATTTCAAAACAAGTTTATTTCTTCATCTCCGCCTCTTCGTCTTACAGTCTGAATCAGTCTGCCTCCCCCGCCCTCTCTTCCATTCATTCCCAACTCCCCAGAAGCGTATTTTTCAATCTTTCCCTCCTCCTCCAGCCTCTTTCTGCTGCTTTGTCTTCCGCCTTTTCTCTGCATAGTCATATATCTGGTTCTGAATTGAGTATTTAGTCTTTGTGTGTTTGTCTGTGTGGTCGGTGACGGACAGGTTCATGAGCAGGTTACCAGACAACATTTAGACAGAAATGCTGCAAATACATAGAAAACAGCAAAATACAGAAATGCTGCAAGCAGCAAACAGAACACCAGCAATGGTTTCCACAGGATGTTAAAAAGTGATGGAAAAGCTCAGACAGTATTATTATGGATCCCACTGCTAGTCTCGCTAAGACCTTCTCTTCTTTGCCTCTGATTGGCTGTCCTCTTTGAGTAAGAGTGAGTTTGGTCAGAAAAGTATCTGAACAACTTCCTTTAATCGCCACATTCCCTTTCCTTCATGTCTTTGTATTGATGAGCGCTTAGGAGGTCAGTCGCAAATTATTTCTATTCTGGGCAGGTTTTGTTTTGGCCAGGGCTCCCCCTGATGTTATTTACACTTCCATATCTAGCAATAAAAGACCGAAATACTGAACAAGTTGGCTCCATCATTCTTCACTCACTTTTATGTTGCTCCCCTATGAGTGAGGCCATCTTGGGGTCGTAACACTCACGCTCTCTAAGTCATTGGTTATCTTATGCCATCTACTCTTCTACTCTCTTACACAGCTCTGGATAATATGACCTGTTGCCAGTCAAGATTTCTGAATAACACTATTCACAGCTGTGTGGTTCAAAAGAGAGCAGGCATTCTTGCAGCCAATACACAGAAGGACATATAATGAGGAATGCTTCATCATCAAAATTATACTGGATACATTTAGATATATCTATGCTTGTAATTTATAATACATAGTTGGAATAATGTCTCTTTTTTTCAGTTTCACAGCTGTTTTTCTCACCTATTTGCATTTAAAGTAAGGAACAAGAGCAGCCTCCATAAACCATTAGACACAAGCATCCATTATTAATTGCTACAGCTGCTGTGTCACACCCTGCAGTATGCACATGTATGCACTTAGCACACACACACATGCTGGTGTCATGTAAAAGCAGGCAAAAATACTGAAATAAAAGAGGCTAAAAACAGAAGAGCAAGGAAAAATATGTGATCGCAGGGAATTGGAAAAAAGTGTTTTGTTCTTAATTAACCGAAGACTTGATTTTTGTGCTAGATATTCAGCTGACAAAAGTGGGTGGAGACGCCCAGCTGTTTCATTTTCTGGAAAACAGTGGCTAAATGAATTGAACAGGAGTTTGGGACTTCATTTAGACACATAAAGTTGTTAATTAGGTTTTAACCAGTGTGTCACATCTTCACCTGATTATCAATGTGCTACATTAGTAATTGTTCAACATCACTAATCATGAAGTCTGTTCTCTCGCTGTGAAGAGGTAAACAGATCTGAGTCACAGGTTTATTTGTGTTAAAACAGGCACAGGCTGCTGCAGTCCAACACAACAGCATCATAATACATACTCTGATGAGGCCTTTTCTATTTGCTTTTTGTTTTGTCTGTGTCAAAGAGGTATCCATTTAACTCTGCCTATCTCATTTCAAGAGGCTAGTGGTGAATTGTATTATATTGAAATGTGTTCCTCATATTGTGTTGATGTAGTAGGTACAGTGTGTGCACTCACCATTCCCCATCTCTTCATTTATTTTTCAGCTATTTTAAGGTTAGTTTAAGTCCTGAAATCAATGGCCCTGTGTGTTTTTGTCGTCCTTACTCAACTTCATCTTATTTTAAGCCAATTTTCATTGAGAATTCTACGGAAGAGCTGAAAGGCATGTGAGAAAAATGTGTGAGCTAATTCCTGATTTTCCTCTTCTGTGCCCAGTTGATTTTTTTATTTTATTTTAATTTTTTTGCCAGCATCATTGCCACTGATTATTTTTTCGTGTTTTTTTGTTTTGTTCTATCTTTTGACAAAAAGATGCACCTGCCAAAGTTTTGTTCACCTGCTCAAATAGAAGGTAACTTTTTTTTCCAACTGGCAAAACTTTTTTTTTCACATTTTCCCAGATTGAAACTGACTAAACTTAGTTTCCTCTATTTTTTTCCCCATCAGTGCAGTTTTCAGTTTAATGTTTCCATTGTTTGTTTTTCATTGGTGAAAACAAGTGGGGAAAAAGAGGTTGTTTCTTTCAGACTTGACTTGAAAATGAATCACCTGGTTTAATTTTTCTTGCCTATCAGGGCTTCCGTAGAGAGTTAATTTCTCCATGTTATCCAGATTAAACCATGAAGATTTTAGTCTAGTTTAAGAGTAGAAAGGATCAAGTAAGCGATTTTTAAAAAGTAACCACCGTTAGTGGCTTCTGTGCTTGTCAGCTGCCTGATCAGTCCTGCCTATGAGCAACTCTCAAAAAAGATGGACATTTGTTTGGACCTTCTGTTTACAACTGTGGAAAAAACAATGAATCTACTTTATTGTTACTGATTAAGACTTTTTTATAACATTATAAAATGTCCTCTGGATGTGGTCTAATGAAAATATATGATTGCTGCTTTCTACTGTTCCCAATTTTCCAGTGATGATGTACGTGACAGACATGAAAAAAAAACTGAAGAGAAAGGCAAACAAGCGTCCTGGCTTCAATCACCTTTAGAGGGTTTATCTATGTTTAGAAAATCTGCATATACATGCTATGTTGGTGTAAAAGTGGTTTTAGTCACCAGTGACCCATTGCCTGGTAGCCATACAGGCTGGCTTTATGTCCGATGGCTGCTGGTTTGAATCCCACAAACAGCTGGCAAATCTGGTGGAAAAATTAGTCAGCGTCTCTCAAGATTTAATGTTGTGGTTTCATTGCCCAAGGTACCGAACACCAGCTGTTGCACCGGAGCTGCTCACTGGTCCACAGTAAAAACTGGTTGTACTGGAAAGCTCATAGATCTGAATGTGTCTGAATATAAAGCAGCATGGTGGGGGACAAATATGCATGAAGTTCACTCCACTTTCCCTCAGGTAAAACTCTATGTACAAGCTCTTTTTTAAATGCTCACAATCTAAATTTAAATAGTCTGTACCAAGTGGCAACTGGATGCACAAAAAACTCCCCAAAGGACATTTAATGACATATTCCTATTAAAACCAAAGCTCGCCTGACAGCACACTTATCAAAGGGGCAACCTGAATGATGTTGTTCCATTATTCTGCCCCTCAAGAGAGAAAGAAACACTGGTCTGTCTGGAAACCAAGCACAATAGCTGTCTGTTTGGCGGCCAACTGACAAGAATTAAAATAGCATCAGTTTATATGAGAGAGGGCAGACAACAAACCTGATTTAAAACTGCCACTGAGAGGAGAAAGAGACGAGATGAGGTGAAGGATGAGGGCACTGAGGTTGAAAGAGAGAGGAGACGGAGCAGATATGTTGACACGTAGTAAGGGCTACATCTATGAGGAAAAAAAGGCAACAAAATAGGCATAAGAAAAGAGTTGCCATCTTTAAATGAGCAGTAGGTTACTTCTAATAGATGAAAGACGTGATGATGCCAACACAAGTAGTAAGAAGCCTGTTTTGCAAGGCTTGGAGAGCTAATGAGAGATACATGACACAGCTAGCTGGTAGCTGCTTAACTCCATGCTGAGTGCCAATGCATCCCAAGCATAAAGGATATACAACGTGTGATGTGTTGGGATGGAATGTTGGAAACATGAAGCAATGCGTGCTTGAAAAGCCTGTTGTAGACGTAACTATCTGACACTTCAGGAGGGTTGCTTTTCAAAGAAAGGAGGAGGTACAGATCCAGTCACTTTTACAATGTTACAGATCACTGCTTCACAAAATGAGACATTGCACCAGACAGACATTACGATTGCAATATGCAAAAAGTTGATTTACTTATAAATGAGAAAATACTGTTCGCCTTTGCCTTTCAAAAAATTACCAATATGACCATCAGTGTTGACATGGTGAGGCAACCCTAGGCTGCCAGAATACTTGTTTACTTTTATTATGAAGAAGGCTAGTCACAGGAAATGTGTTCAATGAATGTAAGATGCCACTATTGTTCACCAAAACTGTCAACTGGTCAGTTTCTGCAATTGACACTGGATCAGTGTATGTTAGCGAGTAGTTTTATTCTGTCTGTTGGTAATGGAACATGAAGGAGCTGTTCAATGAAGAGCTGCAGGCGACAGGCTCCACACCTCCAACTTCTCAGTGAGGTAACCAACTCCTTTATTAACGTTAAATTAATGTTGGGTTATAATATGGTTAAAATATTGTCAGTAAGTGCTTTTGCATTTTGATATCCTATCTGCTTCAGGTGTGCAGGGAACACCCCACTGCACTGCCGATGTTGAAGGTCTGAGTCTGGTAAGTCTGGTGTGGAACGCTAGTGCACTTAGTCCAGTAAATGTAAATCTCCCTTGAATTGAGCAGAGCCTGACTCATTAGGTCTAAATCAAAAGGACTTCAGAGAGGAGTATGGCACGTATATTTAAATGTCAGCTTATTGGTTTGTTAATTGTAATGTCGTTATCACTCCCCACCTATCTAAAGATCAACAGCCTTGAAAGAGTGGTTTCTTAGCAACAACTCCAGGGCAGGGGTGTACAGCTCACACTACTGCCATTCAAACGTGGAGAGGATGAAACCTTCCTGTGGCTCCGCACTTCACACAACAGCCCATTGAAAGTGATCTCTTCAAATTATTCAACAGCACATTTATTTCAGCACAATCACCTAAACTGTGCCAGTGTGTTTTTAGTTAGCTCTGCCAGTAATGCCAGCTGAAAACACACGTACACACACACACGCAAAAAACTGTGAACATCCACACAGGAAGCTTTTGGCAGGTGCAGGCTTTATGGAGCAAACAGTCTGATCCAGAGGTCTGAACACTCATTAAACCCCAGCCCGACCTCCCGACTACACACATGCAAAGACAATAATACACACACAGAAAAACCTATGAATAAAGGCAGGAAGTACACACACACACACACATACACACACACAAAATCACAGAAAATCACCCCCCACCCAAACACACACACTCGCACACTGAGCTGCTCAAGAACAGCTTAGCATGGTGATCTTTGAAGCTGACACCAAAAGCAGATATTGATCTGATGGGCTGATCTCTCACTTTTTTCCATTATTCATTCTCTCTCAGACATTCTCTGTGGCTGTCTTTTATTTCTCTCTCTCTCTCTCTCTCTCTCTCTCTCTCTCTCTCTCTCCCTTTCTCTCTCTCTCAAATTTGGACCGCACAACATTGGCCGTTTCCCCTAATTTCATTATTTAAATGCTAGTCTAATATAGCAGACCTAAGCCACGTTGGTTCTTTTTAGGTCCTTGCTTAGATTTACACACCTTAGTCATACATTTCACCAAAAATAAAATCAGCTACTACATTTCAGTTTTAGTGCAAACTGTACAACTATAGCTGGTACAATCTCTCAGAATAACTTTTCCATGAAGGAACAGTGAAATTACACATATTTAACATTTGTTTGACAAAGTAAACTAGCAGCCATGACATCGAACATTACATCCAGAATAACAGGAGCTGGTGCTCATAGATAACATCAAGCCCTGTGGATATGCAATACTTTAACTCACATATTGTCATAGCACAGATATGCTGGAAGCCTCTCTAAAAACCATTACAGCATGCTGTGTGCCGGTTCATTGTCACACTGTGGCCTGGCAGACACACATTGTGATCCAAAAGGAAAGGAAAGGAAATGATGTAAATATCAAAATATCTCTGCCCTTGGAAAAGAGACTTGAGTGGAAGTTGTTTGCTCCTATTGGCTGCACACACCACCCAACACAATTGGCAGTATTTGCCATTGTTATTAACACACAGTTTCAAGTGTTCGGTGGTTAAACACTGCAGAAGCAAGTGACAGTTGAGTCTCTTTTATGGCAACCGACCTACTCATTCACATCTTCTCTTATGTATTTGTGTTTACCTCTCATACTTTTAAGCAGTCTGTTTATAAGAATACAGTCCCACAAGAGGCATATGTTCAAAAAATACACAAACAAACATGAGGAATTTTCCACCCCATGAAAATGAACAGAAATTAAAGATAGAAATATGGAGGACAATATCTGCGGTTAGCTATTCGGCTTCATGTGCCTTTGAGAAATAAAACACAAGAGAAGTAACAAGGACTGCCAGCTTTTGGTTGTGTTATGCCTACATTCAACTAGGCAAGAATTTCAAGCAACAGATGGTGTTTTTATTTCTCGTTCCATCTACTCTCAGGATGGAAAATTACTAACAGTGTACTGTGGAAAACAGTCCCCAAAAGCAATGCTAATTTAAATGTTTACCACTGTTTGATACAGTCATCCTGTGCTTCTTTCTTCACAGTGATAGATTGGGCCTCTTCATGAAGCAATGTGTTCTCACAAGTTTAATCTTTAATGATGTGAGGAATAGGGAATGGGACAGCTTGCTGTCTGAAAGTGAAAAGGAAAATAGGATGCTTGAAATGGGTGAGAAAATGGCCAATCTTTCTGAATTAGTGCAAAGAGATCCTGTGGATGAGCTCAATTATATAATTTCTGCTTTAAACTGTGAACTGATTTTCAAATAATTGTGCTAAGGAGTGAAACGTTAACACGTCAAATAGTAAATACAAGACTTCCACTAATACACTGCATTCAAGGGGTATGCATGTTGAAGACATGAAATTTCACTCAACTTCATACCGACAGTGATGTGACATTCTGGCTATCTGAGCTGAGCCCTAACAGTTGCTGTTGTATTGAACTTGAGCTGGTATGTCTCTATTGACACAGGCAGCCTGTCCAACAGACGGGAGAGCAGATGCAACAGTAACACTGTGTCAAATGTTTGTCCACAGTCCAGTCATGAGCTGCTCAGTACACTGTGAAGTTAGCATGGCGCTCCATCAAGTTTTCCACTTTGTAGTCAGCCAGCTGCAGTCCACCTGCCCAGCTTTGTTTCTGCAGCAACACAACCTCAGACAAACTGTCACAATTCACATTGAACCAGCATGAAGTCTGTGAAAATAACTGTGGAGGGAGGTATACCATCACAAGCTGCTTACAACTAAAGACAATCAGAAATGTTCACAATAAATGAACACAGCCTGTCCTCATCAGAAAAACAACTGTATAAATTGACTGTGAAAACTGATTATTACACCGCATATTTAAGTTTATGTAAGGTGACGCCCTCTAATAGCCATAGTAATTATTATGATTGCAAAGGAGGAAGTCAGGCAAAGTAGTATTAGGGGATGGATGGATGGATCCAACAAGCACAAGACTGCTGATCATGTCCATTGTGAAAATATCTTCTGTCATTCTGTCAAACTCAGTGAAGAGTGTTAAGTATAATGATAATTCTGAGAATACAGTCTTTTTTTTTACATTTTATAACTGAATGGAATGTAACTTGAAGTTGTTGTAATTGTTTTGAGTGAAAGAGTACGCAAAAGCTTTGAATTAGATATTTTGTCCAAGAAAAAGTAAAGAATGAACCCTCATTTTATTTGTTTATTTATTCATTATTTCATTGATTCAGTTGCTATACGTCCATTGTTAATGTCAAATACATGCTCAACCCCATTTCCAAATTATACCCCTACCACCACCAATGGATGTATTCATATGTTGTATATGGTATAATTAAAAACAATTAACATAAAGGGACTTAGGTAAGGAGTTCATTCTGAAGGGGGCTGGTGAAGCCTCTTCTATCTATAAGTGATTTGACCTTAGGTTGACGTATGACACACAACAAAGTGTATATGAAGGTTTAGATGTATCATGTGATTGAGGTGAAGATGATTTGAATAGTGTTTTGAGAAAGATCACATATTCTTTTGACTGTCGCAAAGTGAATGTATTGTTACTAATTATTATAAAAGCTGAGGAAAGACAGCCTGTCCTAAGTCAACATCTGTGTTCCGCTGGTGTGTGGCTCTTGCAAGCAATAAAGAACTCCTAGAAAATAAATATTGTGTCAGAACTTGGTTTTTGACCAACTCTAATCTGCACTAGATAAGCAGCTGATTTTCAGTTGCCATGACATCGTCCATGGTGTTTTCCAACAGGACGTCTTAAATTCAAAATGTTCAAAAAGCCAGCTAGTTAGCTGCCTGAAAATAAGAAAACTTGTAGTAATTATTCTATGCTAGTTATAAGGAAAATGATACACTGAACCACAGTGGACCTACACTGATGTGTGCCATACAGCCCAAATACTTCAAACTACCCTATCCCAACAAGAATCCAGACACACTACCCCTAGCTATGAATGCACAAGCGGTAGGCCTAAGTGATAGAGGCAAGGGAGTATACTGGGAATTACCATGGAAAGGAAGAAAATAAGGGGCTGATAAATAGAAGTAGTACAAATATCAATTTTTTAGCCTGAGTTATTCAAGTTATTCACTGCCAGGTATGTTTTAAGTCAAATGGCATTGATGCCCAAAACATGCATTTCTTTCTGTAAGCTATAAGGTGTATCTCTGTTACTTAATGATAAAGTAGAAAGTAAAATCCAGATTCGAAGATAACATTGTTTACAGCTGTAAATATCCACAGCTGTATGACCAATATGGGCTAGAATTCAATGAATAAGCACATACAAAATCATAGTTTATTCACTGCATTTAAGCACTTTTTTAACTATGATATCAAACTAATTTCTTATTTCTGCCAAACAGAACTGACAGAAGAAAAACAACCGATGTCTAAATCACGATTTGGAGCTGTCACAACATTCTTCTAAAACTCTAGAACTGTTTTCACATTGGCAGAGCATAGGTCACAGGAAAGTCTGATAATTTGGGCTGACTTAAGTCAGTGCCCTATGGTGCTGTTCTGATTAAAAAAAGGGGCTATCAAACCAAGCATGCCCCTGTGAGCTGCGCTGGGCTCAATAAGGCATGTTTTAAAGGTCAGGGTGCAGCAGTTAATCTGGAGAGTCCTGAAATAGAGCCAGTATGCCAAGGAGAGCTTATACAATCTCTCTTTCACACACACACACACACACACACACACACACACACACACACACACACACAAACACACACACACAGAGTCTTGTGTCCTCCGCTCTTTACCATGAAAGAAATGCTGTGTTCTGGACAGAGTGTTTGTGGAAATCCAAGGCCTGATTTAATCTGTGCTGCTGAAATAGAGCATTGTCTCATTCGCTGGCGAGGCTGCAGATACGGTTTTATTCAGTCTGAGGGGGACAGACAGAAACTAGGAGAAATGAGGAGAGCAGGATGGTGTGGGATTAGACTGTCACTGACACGACTAGACACAGTGTGAAAATATCCCTGATAGTCTACACTCCATCCCCAACCTGTCCAGCCTACGCCAATAAAGAACAGGCTGAACTTGTTGATGGCAGAGCAAAGATTGAAAAAGAACAGGTGTCTATGTTCAAAGTCCTGAAAATAATAATGAGTAATGTGACGTTAGTGCCTTTTCTATTACTTTTTGTGATTGACCTTTAACACTTTTGCTGGGAGACAATCCACAGTGAGGTACAACAGCCCATAAAGCAGCATGCACTCTTGCTTATAATATACAAAAGTCACCTTTATTTTAGCAGTGCTTTTTAATTGCCAATTTAAGTGCCATGTTCTTAAAACCAAAAAGTTTTCATATCGGCCAGTATTGACAACAAAAACCCAGATACTGATATATTTGTTTCTACCATCTGTCTGCGCTGCAAAATGAACACATTGATGGCTGTCATAATCACATTATCGCAAAAAAAAAATTGTGGATGATGTCTTAATTCTTTTGAGTGCACTTATCCTTTAAGTTGTTTGCATGTTTGCGTGTGGTGGCTGGACACTTTAAACTGATTGCGCTATGACTCAGAGTTTGTTTCAGTAAACAAATATTCCTATGAACTTCAGATCTGTTCATATCTGTATTGTACCTGGTTAGAAAGCACATTGTATGTGTGTCTTGAATGTGGTACTTATAATATTTTTGATACAGTTTCCAATAGGTCATGTGTAAAGTAGCATGAACTCTATATCTCTGCCTTCCATAACCATGATTATAAAAAGTTCCCTTTTTTGTTCTGTGGTGTAACTGTTCGTGGGTACCACTGTTGAAAACTTTATGAACACTTGAGTGATACAGTAAACAAACAGCTGGCAGGTTTGTGCAGCAGTACCAACCAGAATGAAAACAGAAGAAGCTGGAATGGAAAATGTGTCAATACCTGGGATGGAGAAAGTCTGGAGCAATATGACTGCAGTTTTTATTTGTCCATCAAGGCTCTGAAGGTACCCAGGAAAACATGTTTTCCAAAGTACAGATAGAGCCTGTAAGCACCCATTGGAAGCTGTACCTTGCTAAAGGCTACAGATTTATGTTATTAAGATTCCCCAAAGCTTTATTTTCTTTAAGTACGGTATCTAAAATTATACATCAGTGGTGTTACTGGAGCCACTTGAAATAAGCCTCTTTCTCACATTAACAGTCGACAGGCTTCTCTTGTCAGAAAAAAAGACAAGAGGGGCTCAGATGAGCTGAGACGAACTGAGACGGAAACAGAAGAGGACAGACGGAATGCAAAAGTGGCAATGAAGACATTTGAGGACGGACAGCTGATAAATACGACTGTATGGATTTTTTTTTCTGATCTAGAAGAATAAAGTGTTAGGAGGATGGAGGGAGGGAGAGGCGGAGAATAACACGGTCAGGGAGCTAATATTAGTGGCAGTCGTTTGCTCTGTCTCTAAACAGATTGGACTTCAGCACTGTCCGGTGTCTGCCCAGAGGAGGGAAATTAACAATCTGTCTGTTCTTTTAGTGACTCTTCGTTGCCTGACGCCTCCCAGAGCCTGCAAGGAATCTTAATAAGGGGCAGAGATGGCAGAGAGAGACAGAGACGGAGAGTGACGCAGGGAAACAGGAAGAGACAGAGAACGGACGAGGAAACAGATGAAACAAGGGCAAAAGTGGGGACAGTGTGGTCCACCTTAATTCACTGTGCATCAAAACAAAACGGAAGTGTTCGTGAAGCAAAATATCTATCAGATGAATTAAAGCAATACATCTATACATCAGATTTAAATTGAAACACTTTAAACTTGAGATTTTTTAAGGTTATATGAAATCAAACCCTGTTTTGGGGATTATAAACTCCCACATTCCCTGCAACCTGGTTTGGAAAAGACCTGTCTACATCATTGTTTGTGGCAGAGTCTGCCACTCCCATTCAGGATTCAAACTACCTGCTTATGCACACAGTTACACACACTTACCAAAAATGAGGCAAACTAGTCATCCACTGGTAACTTCTACAATTTTATTGCATTGATATGTGCCCCCCTTTTTGAAAATATGTCAATTTGGGAGTTACTGGCATTTGACTTGTTCAGTCGTTTAGGTATGCAAGCCTGGACCCTCACCTGCATGCTCTCAGCAACAGATCCACAGAGGATGCCACGTCTATTGCCTTCCACTCAGTCTTCACATAACTGGACAATAGCAACAGCAACATCAGAATACTTTTTATTTATTACTTCAGCTCAGCATTCAACACAATCTCACACATGAGGCTGACTGGAAAACACTCTAGGCTTGAGAACAGCACTCAGCAACAAGCTTTTGGATGCAGCATGTCAGCATTGTACTGGATAGGTGAAGCCTGCTGAGGTGTTTATGATATTAAGTCCACCTCTGTACTTGAGTCATCTTGCCAAGAGTAAAAACCTCTCCAACCAACAGACTCATGCAAGATAAGATACATAGCTAATCTTAAGCAGCAAGCATCCTATTTAAACTTGTTTAAAACTTCAAACAGTGTTCTACTGCAAATGTTTGCCCTGCACTTAAACCCTCATTTAGAGGGAAACGTAAACACAAGAAGCCTGAAGGAAGAGAAGCAAGTTTCAAAGAAAAACTCAGCTGTAGGAAGAGAAAGGGTTTTATCGCATTCTCACAGTGAAGCAACTGGCACAGATGAGATATTTGAAAATGGATAGGGCATTGCAAACAAGTACACACCTGTCCACACACACACACACACACACACACACACACTCTTCAAAGTGACCTGAGAGCATGGTCATGCATACTAACATCAGCTGTGTGTAGCAACAAGAGGTATGAATGTTTGCTTTCCCTCTGATGACTACAACAACATTATAACACTGCTTAAACAAATTACTTGACCTTCACAGGCATTTTGTGCATTTAAAAAACATTTATCCAGAAAAAAAATACACTAAATGAAAAAGTAAAACCCCTAAATACATCTTTCTTTCAACATTATAAGTTGGTGATGTAGCAGTTTTTATTTCTTTTATTCCAAAACGTCATGGAGGTCAATTCAGCCGTCACCATACATCCATGTTAAAAAACGACTTTCATTTTTCCTCACAGGGAGGACACTGTGGGGAGTCAGATGAAAAGCCGCAACCATCATCTTCCTGTCCTGAAGCATGACAAGCTGTACATGAATGATTACCTACATTATGTGACACATTTCAGGGGACAAGCAGTAATTAGTGCGAGGGGTGCACATTTGACCCAAGACTGCTCAAAATAACAATGCAGAATACAGTAAATGTTTGGAAAAGAATTTAAGGGAAAAGTCTAGATGTGTAGCTTTTGTGTCTGAGGTATGCTCTTGGACAACCAAAAACAAAGAGATCATCTTGGCTGCAGCATGAATGTGATGCTTGAGTTTCACTGTAATTAAAACATTATATTTCAAACGCAAAATGTGTCAATTATTGCGATCAAAACAAAACTAAAGGCGTAGCATGGGATCATGGGAGTTCTTGTCTTCATTGTTAAACAACCATAATTGCCAATGAACATCTATCTATGTGACTAAGGCACAAACCCCTAACACAAACCCCTAACCCTAACCCTAACCCTTCTGGTCAGACACAGCCACTAAGGATGCTCACGATGGTTCAATTTACTGGCGTACTGACCTACATAATGTAACGTAAGTTACTTCGGTAATGTAAGTGCATTTGCATCATAAGAGACGCTGTTATTTTAACCAAATCACAATGTTTTCCTAAACCTAACATGTAACATTTCAAAATAGGACTAAATGCAGACAAAGGAGCAGGGAGGTAGCATAACAAAAAATGAGCTCTAATGAGCTTATTGTCCAAGCCAAACATCTGGAGCAAACAGCAAAAGTGCAAACAATAAAAAGAGAGCATCACAAACTGTCAACCAAAAGCAGGCAAAGGAAAACACTAAAATAGTTTCAAAACCAAGCACAAACCAGAAAACTACCAGGAACTCCAGGAAACCACAAGAACAGGGGAACCGGCACTGCAGCACAGGAGACCTGTGGATGAAAACAGGATGACAACAGAATTTACGCATGGTGACAACACCAGACAAACTAACAAAGAATGTGTGAACCACACATATATAAAAGCAAACTAAACTAACGAGCTGGATGAGGTGCAGGTGGAGCGACACTGGGAGCTCGGCAGTGCTAACAAAGCTAATGTGGGACAGGTTTGGTGGGGGGATTGACTGGGGAGGAGCACATAAACACAGGAGGGAAACAGAACACAGGTGAACAGGAAGTAGAAAGTAACAACAAGACACAAGAGGATAAAACAACAAATATAACCATGACAAACCTAACCAATCAGAGACCATTCGACAAAGGTCCGCTTTAAGCATCACAATCCAAGTGCCATCTAGTTCTAAGAGAGTGGGAAGACGTCTCATCAGCCAATCACTCCAAAACTTGTCAACAAACACCGAAACAATCAAGATTGATAAAAAGCACTGTGAGGATGGTTTTGCACTGTTATGTTATTGTTTTAAAAACATAGTTGTTGTCCGATCCACTGTGAGATGACACCTCTGCCAACAGTGCAGGTATAAATAAAATTGAAAGGGAATTCTGTCAGGCCAACAGAAAACGAGAGAAACAGCCTAAATGAGTTAGAAAATAATTGAATTGTCAGATATGTGACTGCATTGGAGACCATCATTTACGTATTCATAAGGAATTTGCAGACTTGTCTTGCCAGCGGTGTTAAATTTTGTAATCTCAGTTGCTCTCAAGTGTTTTCTACTTTGAATCACAATAACCCAAAGACATTGCGTATGGTCCCTGTGTGTTTGTAAGTCTCAGTACATCTGCATATCCCATTAAGTCTGTGTCACTGGCTCTCAGGATTGTATATGAATCTGCACGTGAACACGGGTTCACCCATGTATGCACACAATTGGAGTGTCACAACATGTGTTTCATTGTGTCTAAGTGCCTGCAGGCGTTATCAGTGCCCCCTGGTGCTTTAATTAGTTCTCCTGTGTTAATCACACTGTGCAGGTCTGATTAGTCTCCTCATCATGTTAGCACTCCAGGGTACCAACATCCCTGAGATGATGGGAGTTGTGGCACAGCTGATCATATGAGTCTCGGGCCATAAGAAACAGGTGCATGGTGACGGCTGGCTAATAGGCCTGAATCCTTGACTCAAGCATGTCTCCCTGTTTCCCTCAATGCATTTTTATGTTCATTATGAAAAGGCAAGTATAACCCTGTTAAAAAATGTAATAAATAAATAATGGAATAAAAAGCACATTTATTTTTCATTTTTTGTTTCGTTTGCTTATTCTCTATAATGAGTGCATATTTTTATTTAAGAAGAGTGTAAGAGTAATATTTAAAAGTGAAAATATATATTAGTTTAAGTTTTACCTGTGAAAGGTCAGGCGGATGCAGAAGAAGAGAAGAGAGGAGGAGAGAAGCAAGCACAGAGCTGTATGGCAGAGTGGAGCGGAGCTCGGCCCGAAAAAGGCTTTGAGAAAGATGCTGATTAAGGAAGGTACACGAGATAATCGGCCAGAGTCCCGTTGTGACTGTTCATTGAACTTAACCTCTTGTCGAGTTAAAAGGAGGCGGACCCCGAGTTAAAAGGAGGCGGACCCCGGGGATAAATGTTCCACGAGGATTACAGCTAAAGTTAGCATAGCTCATGTTAGCTTGCCCGAAGTCCTTTTCGAAAAAGCAGCTAACGCAGCACTCCCGTAAGTGAAGCCGACGTTCGCCTGCTGTGTGAACACACCTGCTGGAGAGACCGTGTGTGACGGTCTACCACAGACATCACTTGGAGCTGGAGTGACTAGTCTGCGGCCCACGTCCAAGCAACCCGCTGCCGGACCAGGCGGACCAAGACGACGCCATTACAGCGAGGTCATTATCACCGATGTTTCTTTGTTATTTTTCTTTCTGCGCAAGGTGCGAAGCAGCCATGTTGGATTAAGGCTTCCGTGAACTCAAGCGACGTTTCAAAGGGTACCCGTTTTATTTTCATTGAGGCAGTGAGAGTGCCGTTTTAGGCGTGATATTTTGAGTGTTTGTTGTTGATATTGAATTTTTTATTTGAGACACTGAAGAGACATTATTGTTTACGGAAACTGTCAGATATATCTTTTATTTGGGGTTATTGACTGAAACTTACATTAAATATGAGGACTTGAAATTTAATTATTATTATTTGTATATTTTTCCATGATTCGAATATTGTTTTATTGCTGAATATTTACTAAAGTAAATAATTAACATTTACCCGTGGCTATTTCTTTATTCTTGCATGTTATAAATAGTGTTGTTTATACTTGTATTTGACCTAAGAGTGCTCAAGAGGGAGAATTTCAAGTTAAAGGGTACACATTANNATTTAGAACATTATAAATAACAGTGGATGATAAACAGTGTGTTACTGTGTACTTACCTTATCACATTAATTAGCTAACTAATAAAGAGGTTGTAAGAAAAACATAACGAACTTGGGGAGTGCACCTCAGTAAGATAGATCTGACGTCTAGAGGGCGCTACACAAGTGTTTACGCTTCTGTGAAGACAGTCTTCTGTAATACACGCAGCTGAGGAAACATCTGCAGGGAAATTGACAAATTACAAAAAATGCACAATTGTGGTATGAGAATAAAATTTACTACAAAAAACCTGTTGGTTGTTCTAAAAATAAATAACATGTATTGACTGTGACCTTCCAGGTGTATCAACACATGTTGTGATTGTATCAGCATTAGTTGATCCAATACAATAATGATATATACATTTATCTCTCCATTTCTCATTCACTGAGTGTTAGACACTGAAAACCAAATAACTCAATAAGAGTCAAGATGAGCCTTGTTTGTACGATGACAATGCAAGGTGATAACTCAAAATGTTTTATTATTTAATCTACTACTCATTAATTAATCAACTAATTGTTCTAGATATTTTTTTATACTAACAACAAAGGGCTGTTGGTACAACGGACAATGTGTCTGACTGCAGATAAGACAATTCTGGGTTTGACTCCTGGCTGGCTCAGTCTTTTCTTAAATTGCCCTCCGGGGACAGTATAGTGTTTTGAATTGAACTGAAAAAAAAGATCTTGGACAGGTCAATATTATGTTTTTGTTCTCTTTTTTCCAGTAGTGTTGGTTAAATGTTTTTTTCACATCAAGCACTGATTTTCATCTGAAAAATGATATATGTCATGGGTTCTCATGAACATATGCTCCAAAGCATTTGTTAGGGGGAAAATACATTTAGATGGAAGGCAGTGTAAAGAGATTTTCACCTGTGGAAATATGCATTTGATTTGGTCAAAACACCACAAGGACTAACTCAATGTCCAAGTCAAGGATAACAAATGGGCTTGTCACCCAGCAGCTGGGATACAATGAACAGTGTTGGGAAAGTTCACTTTCTACATGAACTAGTTCAAAGTTCAGTTCACAAACTTTAAAATGAACTAGTTCAGTTCAGAACTAGTAGTTCATGGTTCATATTGAACTAAGTTCACAATTTCAAAAATGAACTAGTGCATAGTTCTTTTTTTTTTTCAATATGTTGATGCAAGCTATTATTTTTCTAAATGATTGCCACAGCCCATATGGAACCACAGGCAGCTATTATTTTATCAGTTTTAACACTGAAACTGCAGCTCTCCACCAGGGGTGGACTGGGACAAAAAATCGGCCCTGGCATTTTTAGCTTAGACCGGCCCCTCATAATTAGCGGAGCACAAGCGGAAAAAAAACCCATAACTTTTTGCCTTTAGGCTTATTAGAAATTTACAGTTTACTTTATTAGTCTATCAAAAAACCATTGTGGAAAGCAAATAAGTAAATTTACTCAACACATAGTTCTAACTCCTTCTCTATTTCAAGCATAATGTATCATCAACATCCTAAATCTCAGAAGTTTACTGTCTTTTGTTATGTCCACCACTTTTGTCTGCTCTGTGTAGTTCAATTGATTATTTTATCCTTTTTATTGAAATCATCTCTAATATGTATTTTCTGTATTCCTCTGATATAGCAGCTCAATTCTAATTCTTCAGGTTAAAAGGTGCTCCCTCCTTTAAAAAGCTGAAACATTGTTATATCAGGCTAAGGACAGGGCTGCTTTATGAACTCATACAAAGCAACTATGTCTTAAAACACTGTCTTACTCATCTTATTCATTGTGGGCATACCTTTTGCTAATAATATTGTTATGTTTTCTTTACACTTACTTTAGTGCTTAAATTGCAAAGCTTTTACTTATCATTTAGCAGTTTTAAAATCATTTTTTTAAAACATGTTTAACCACTGCATAGAGGGTTGCTACAAATTCAAACTACTATGCAGCCTTTCAACACACCTTTAACCTAAATATCTAAAATGCCATGATGGAGCCTAAAATGGACACTTGCTGCTCATCCAACACTTCTCGGCCTTGACCGTTTGCTATTTTAACAGAATAAGGTGCCGTGGCTGCCAGATTTTGGGATGCAACACCAATTAATATTGATACTAATCAATCGCCATTGCTCATCATTCTCATGTAATTAGAGTTCTAAACGGGCCTGAATTACAACCCAACCCGGCCCGCGGGTTTTTAAGCCGGAACCCGATGCAGCGCGACACACCAGCATGAACTGTCTGCAGCACCCCCACGTTAACTTGACCGGACCTGAGCCCGCGGGTCCGGTCGGGTTTGTCAGGCCGGCCCGACCCGCTGATAACTCTTCATGTAGGCTAATAGAGCTAACGTTACCTCCATCACCTCACAGTCCCTGTATTAACGTTACTACCTGCTTACCGGTTGTACTACACTGTCCCTGTCAGTCAGCCTACATCTCTGGCTGCTCCTCTCCTGCCCGCTGCTGCTGTCTTCATTGCTACCTCAGAGGACGTGGAGGCTACAGCAGCCCCTCCAGCGAGCAAGTCTGTGATTTTAGCACATTTTGCAGCATTTACAGTGAGATTCTTCTCGCAAAGCAACTGTTATTTCTCTTTAATTGCTCCATGTTGTCACTCCTCGCGCTCAACACTTTGAAACTAGCAGAAGTTACAGGGGACAGTGCAGAGAAGGGGTGGGGCCGCTGTCATACTATATATATTGAAGGTGGACCAATGGGCCGCCCCCTCTAAATTGTGCACTTAGTAAAAAAGAGGAGGGCTGAGAGATTTCACTGGATTAGCCCAATGTCCTTCTAGAAAATAAACCAATGGGCCGTCGCGGTCGATAAAAATGATTTACAACAAACTTTTTTGATTAAATTATGACAGCCCGGCCCAAAAATGTGTGTCGGCCCACCGGGCATTGCCCGGTACGCCACATGGCCAGTCCATGCCTGCTCTCCACAATATTCTGTAAAACCACCAGGTTGTCCAGCTGCGGCTGGGAGATGAAGACAACGGAGCCGCTACTGTAAGCCGTTAATGCAATTTGCCTGGTAGAGGATCTGTTTCGGCTCAGCGTTGTTGTGTCTTTTGATTTTTTATTCACTTGCACATACCTTGAAACGCTAGCCAGGTGCTTTACTTCAATGTGCCATTTCAGATTTGTGGTACAGCATAGAGTACAAATTGAAAATTAAAAATAAAATAATACATAAATAAGTAAATATATAATTTTAAAAAAGAAGAAGAAAGGGAAAATAAAATAATAAATAAATAGATAGTTCGGACAGTGGCTTCTGGGAAAAACTTTTCGTACTGACTCAGTAAGGTATTACTTTTTTTGTTATTTAACAAAATCAGAGATTCAAGCAAAGAGCTCAGTTCAAGAAGAAAAGGAGCAAATTTAGGTAGTGATTTTGCAAATTTTTGTTTGTGAATAAAACATTTTGCATAGGATAACAAAGTTCATCATGTATTCAAGAGCATTATCTTCTGGGTTAACATAGCAAATAACATGTTTAAGGGTAAGAGAATGGACAGAGTTAGCAGCATCACAAAAATGACATTCAACATCACTCGAAAACTTTTTAGATATATCACAATAAAAAAACAGATGTGAAGCCTTCATTTGTTTTTGCCTCCATGCTTAGCATGTTGATGACGCATGTGGTGGTGCGAATCTGTGGTGGCTGGTGTTTGCCAGTGTCTGTTCAGGACAAATCAATCTGTGTTAGTTTGGTAATGCCTCACTGCATGTTTGGTGTGCAGCTGTTTCTGTCTGAAATAGTTAAGTTTCGTTTTGATCGAAAGTAAAGCGAGTTGCATGCACAAACCTCTCGTCCAGCGTCCTTTTTATATATAACAGCCAGATTGGGTGTTTTTCCGCTACATATTAAGGCCTGTTCACGGTGTGTTTTAGCCGGTTTTCGCCTGGAAGGCTCGATGGAAATCTGGCACGGTCTTGAACGAAGTTAAACTGTGAGAACGTGCCGTTCAAATAAAAGGCCAGAATTAACGCGTTCAAAATAACGCTCATCAGGGAGAATACAGTACGTTCAGTTCACGTTCGCCCAAAATATGAACGCGTTCATGAACGATCCTTCATTGAACACATTCAGGCACAAAACTGACAATGAAGATGATAATGTAGTTGATATTCATTTGATTGTGTTATGCTGTTGAGTATTGTAATATGGGCTCTTATGGGGGATTGGATTTACATGTTACACGTTACATGAGTGATGTACTGACTTAATTTCCATGACTTGTTAGGGCTATGTACATTATGAGATTTAACACATAAACGCAAAGTATGGCCTTTTCCTACACCTGACCAATTGCTATTGCTGCCTAAACCTGCCCTGTTGGGCTTTACTTACAAAACATAAATGACCAAATCTTATCCTGAAGGGGATGGAAATGGATAATAACAGAGAAATATTTGGGTTTGAGTTAGCCTGTTGAAATTGACACAATTTTGAAAAACACTTTTATGAACAGTTTCCAAATAGCATTTACCTTCAGTACTTTTCAGCCTGATGGATTCAATCAGGCTTGGACACACTGATCAGTTTTGAACTCTGTTCATTGTTGCAGCCCCGGATCAGAGAAGGAACTGTTCATCATTTTTTTGCTGCACACATTTTGCCGGCACCAAGCAGCCCTCTTATCTTTGCTGTTTGTAATTTTGGGAAAAAAGCATTGCTGCTCCAATTGTACGCTGAACCTTTCAAAGTTGTACAAATGACTGAAACATTCCTCTGTGATTACATGGCGGTACCGAGAATGGTTGTAATCAGCACACCAGTGCACGAACACTGATGCTGTTACTTCGTCTCATTTTTCTTCTACTTTCTGACAACATATTTGCTTTCATTTTGAACTTGTTTTAGGAATTTCCTTTAAACACATCAAAACGTTAGTAAGTAATATTTATTTTCTGTCTCCATAATAACACAATCATAGCATGAGCATACGATTATACACACAAACATTCCTCTTTTGTCACCTTCACCCTGCTTTGTTTTCAATGCTGAAATTGCCCATACAGCGCATGCATTAACAATGATACCAGTGGCAGATTTGCCATATCAATTCTTAGTTCTTTTTTTTTTCCAGTAGCCTTGCTCAATGCTTCGAGTACAGTAGTCTTGTCAGCTGTATTGACCCTCCCAGCATCACTTCTTGAAGCGCCCTTCCAGTGTAGACGTTAAAAGAACAAGAACAGTCTGGAGGAGCTGGTTGGGATGGTTGGATAGGTCATACCAGAGACGTTCTATTATTGTAGAGACAGGCCACTCTGATCATTTTGAATGGGGAAATCTGCGACGCCAAAGATGGCGCATATCCCGCCCCTTTCACCAACAGCCAATCACCTGCGTTGTCAC
>CAEMYA010000202.1:2387262-2400362 GCA_903131615.1 Diplodus sargus
GTACAGTAGTCTTGTCAGCTGTATTGACCCTCCCAGCATCACTTCTTGAAGCGCCCTTCCAGTGTAGACGTTAAAAGAACAAGAACAGTCTGGAGGAGCTGGTTGGGATGGTTGGATAGGTCATACACAGGAGTTTCCTTCTGAATACCCTCACACCTGAACACTATCAGGCTACTTATCTTATATCAGTATAACAGTATGTTATTACTTATTACGAGTGAGGAATAACCAATGACCTGAAAGGGTTAGGCTCATCTCCTAAAAGCTTGGCATTGTCCTGAAGTTGTTCTAGTTTTTTTAATTACAATTCATTCTGAATTTGACTGAACATTAATCTTAAAATGCACACAGAATCGCTGCTGCACACCCAGAACACCATTTTTCATCTCTGATATGAATATGAGCCTTTGTATCATCCTGGGTTATATTAGTTTTCTGTGCAATATCTGGCTTCTGAGTTCTCATCAACTCTCAGCATAAAGAGCAACAACCAAGAGGGGGAAGCACTGCTGGAGAGATGACTAAATGCTTTGGACTTTAACTGGCGGTGGGGTGACAGCTCTGTGTGTGTGTGTGTGTGTGTGTGTGTGTACAGCTGCTGTTATAATGCGTATAAAGACTTTTTACTAATGCAGGAATGTAGATGCAAGTTAATGTAGATGTACTATTTATGGAATCAATAATTAATCAAGAATACTGTCCTAAAATACAACTAGCAGCGTTAATGTCTCTATTTTTGTTTTTGACCACACACATAAACCAAAATTAATTCGGCAAACAAATAAGTAAGGTGACCTTGCAATTATGCTAAGACACCAAAGTTTTGTTTGTTGATAGTGAAACACGTTTAGAGATCAACTTCCTGACTCCGATGAATACATGAAAGTGGATAAAAAGTGGGGCAACCATCCCCAGTTCCCCCTAACTTAAAATTATGTGTCATCATCAATAGCTTTGCTCTGGAGCCAACTTGTTCCAGTAACTTCATGCTGACAAGTAAAGGCAGCTGGAAGGAGTTGATGGATAATCCCACTGTGCTGAGTTTTTACTTTAAAAGTATTAAAAAATATGAGAAACATATTGCTCTTCACAGCTTTTATAACAAAAGAATTCTCTCTCTAAAGAGGCTCTTTGGAACTTTAAAGAAGCTCTCTGTTAGTAGAGCAGAGAGCAGCACTGAGATGAGGTCCTGAGAAGGACTGTCCAGGAGGGACAGAGAAGGTCTCATTCTTTATATCATGTTACAATCCGCTCACATCCCTGAGTCGGCCCTGATGATGTAGTTCTTCACAGGTAGTCGTGAAGTTAATGTTCATTTGTGAGCGCTGTCCAGCAGTCACATGTCTGAGCTAACATTGGCTTTTCTGCACTGGCTGGCTTGACATTTAGCTCATCATTCTTCTTCTCAAGTGTTTAGTCACATTAGCTCATATCTCACTCAGGCTGGTGCTGACTAACTCAGAATCCCTCACTCTCTAGCCTATCTGAAGCATATACCTCCTCCAACCTTTAACTCGCACAATCTCCTCACAGCAAGCAGCGATGTGATCTTTGGCTCGGACATGGCATCAGGGTGGTTGTACTTAATCTGGTATAGCATAGCTCTAATGGTATAACTAAACTTCAGAGTAGCACCAGAGGGTGTAACTTTAATATGACTATGTGTCTTTTTGGAGGAAATGTTTGCACGCCTTTTAGTGTGCTTCACTTCGAACTGCTCTAGCAATGCAGGCAGTGTGTCTGTATGCACATGATCCTATAGACCGAGAATTAACCAGTCAAAAATATTCAGTGTCCACAATGCTGCCATTAATCTCCTCTTCATTTTCTATCTGGCACCATAATCAAAAGTTTTCATTTATCCAGTACTTTTCCAGTAGCAAATAAAATTCATCTTAAAAATGGCATAGTGTAAATGTATAGTAAAGTGGTTTTAAAGAGTCCAAAAGACAACTGCATGTAGATCAGTATGAAGTGATGTTTAGTTCCCTGAGCACTCACTGCAGCTGCACTGACAGCACCTTGCAGAAAAAGCTCTGAAAGAACACTTTGACCTAGACCAGACACCTGACACAAACCCACATACTGTCTCTGACAGCAGCTGTTCACAGGTGTGAACAGGGTGAGAAGGTCAACAGACTTTAGGTTGCAGTGCAGTGTGAACTTTGCTTTATGAGACACAACATTTTTAACTCTTTGGCATGTAAATCCCTCTTCATGTGTTTTTTCTGACAAAGTAACAAATGGATCAAAAATTTTAAAATCATTATTCAGTGTAGGATTGCTTCCATACAGTGCAGGGCTTTGATGAACAAGTGTGCATAAGCTGTGATTGTCCATCGAAACAACCATGGAAGTTAACAGCACGACAAATTGTGATTTTTTTTAATTGCGATGCTGTGACTTTACATCAAGGACACACACTGTCAGACTGTCAGACTCAAAATAATATTTTTCTTCAGAGTAGCTCTAATTGATATTTTCATTTAAATAATGCTGATACTTTTCAGGGTCGCAAGGGGGATGAAGCCGATCCCAGCTGACATCGGGCGACAGCAGCGTACACCCTGGATAAGTCACCAGTTCATCACAGGGCTGAGATGTCCGACCATTCACGCTCACATTCACACCTACGGACAATTATATAGGAACCAATTAACCTAACTTTAAAGGATAAGCGATTTTAGATAGAGGATAGATATAAATAATGACTCTAACAATGTTGATGTTATGATAGAGGTTGTTCACGACAGTTAATTGATCAACCGAAGTTTTCAGCTCATTCTCAGACAGACAAAGTCAGCTGTTTGCTGGTGAAAAACTGAGCTTAACCACATTGAATATTGGACTTTTATTCATTAGCTGGACAGAAACACAGGTTCAAATTAATGATTTATAGCCCAATATGTCCTGGATTTGTTAACAGACAACACTTTTTTTCACAATTTTGCATTATCAACTGAAACGATGATGATGTCAATATTGCGTTACTAGTTTGTGTTACTTGCACATAAAAGTTGCTTGATTTAAAATTGGATGAACTTGTGCACCATTACTTTCAAAAAGAATAATGCAGCCCAACAACCTCGGATCTTCTCCTCTGTCATGTTCACGTGCATCAAAGCCCTAGAACATATAGCCTATAGCTGTGATACGTTATAACATTGATCAAAAATGCAAGTATGTGTGTGTTTGGAAGGCAAATCATTGATACTACATTGCACACACACATTATGTATAAGCATTAGAGAGAGAGAGAGAGAGAGAGAAGGGGAGTGAGAGAGAGGACTGATTCAGGCCTCCTCATTATTGGCATCTGGTGCTAGCTAGCTAGCTGATTCCCTCAGGCAAGGCTTTAGCTAGCAGGCTAGTCTGGCTCAGTTAATGTTTTATTGCTAACAAAGCACACCATCTTGTGTTCCTGCTCTCCATCCACACCTGCACTGCATCACCTTCATTAGCCTAGCACGTGTTCCCGGTGTTCTTCCCAGCCGACCAGCTCCTTCCCTGCTCCCGACTCATCACCCTCACCTGTGTTTCTGCGCCTCTCTCCATCTGCACCTCATCCACTTATTAACTTAGTTTTTACTTAAGTCCAGTCACTGTTGAGTCATCTGAGGCTGTATTCATTAAGCTTCCTAGTGCTGCGAGTTGCCCCTACTCCAGTGAGTTAATGAAACACACAGTTTAGAGTGTGCAGGGTAATGTTTGTGGTCCATCTCATTAGAGGTCTGCTCACATCCTAACCCCCAATACAATAACTCTATAACAGCAGAAAATTAAAGTGATCACAACACTGAAAAATCCTACCCTAACTAAACAAATAAACTGTAAATATTTACATACTTGTATATATTCATATCATACCCAATATCACAAAATTTCACTTGTATTCACAGCTTTTAAAACAATGTGTCACACCTGAGATAAAAGTTTTGATCCCCTTCTTGCTCAGAGTCGGTAGGACTCCTTGCTAGAAGTTTTTCGGCTAAGTTGAGAGCTCACTGAGAGAATTCTCAGAATACTTTGTGATTGCTGATCCTGCTGTTCAGTTTTGCTGTTCCTGTGGTTTATTTTGAATAAGTGGTCTGCGAGTGATCTGCCGGCCCGTCGTCTCCTTGTGTTTGGGTCCATCATCTTCTTCTCTCAGCTTAAGAACGCCAATTAATACAACAAACATTCCCAGGGCACGGCTTTACATATGATAATAGCTTCGTAAATCATCATAAACTCAACTTATTTTAAGGCACACCTGGCCAGCTCCTTCCCCCTGATTACACTGCATTAATAAACAGCATTAATATGCTGATTGAGGTTCATCTGTTGCTGCATTAAGTACGGGCTCATAGCTCGCATCCAATAGTGTTGCAGCCCACTGGGAAAACTGAGCACTCATGACTATATACTTCTATGGGATGAAATACTGTAATAATGGTTTGCTTTTGTAAAGTTTGATATTGCACATTGTTGTAATTTAATATTTCACAACCCTGCACACATCACATTTATTTCACATGTATTTTATGTTGCACACGTCATAGTATGTTTATTTTAATTATAATAGTTTTTATTATATTTCTATTCAAATAGAAGTGAGTGAAGTGAATCATTCTAATGACCCGGACAGGAGAGAGGGGGAAAGAGGAGGAACAGGAAGAACAGGAGGTGAGTGTGTGGAGACACGAGGAGTGTGACACACTGAGGAGATGCTGGAGAGGTGAAGAAGAGGAGAGTGTCAGACAAAGAGTTCACATTGTTTGTCACACTTCAGATGTGTTCGTTACATCTTAAATCATCTCCGTAAATTAGTTATCGCCTCCTTTTGCGATCATAAAGGGTGATGACTCATCCCTCTTTTGTGGATGATCAGGACATGAGATAGAGTTGTTCAGTGCTGTTGTGGTGGAGCAAAGAGACAAAAATTGCTTTTCCTCACCAAAACACCAATGAGAAAGGATGGCAAGAGAAAAAAATATATTTCATATTTTAAGCCATTTTGATAACTGTAACTTTTTGATGAAGAAATAAGATAATGTAGAACCGCCTGGAGATCTAAATCTTTTCTTAAAACCCACCATATCTCATGGCTATTTGTTAAAGGAGGGTGTTCTTTGTAAAAACATTACATTGTTCTACCCTGTTTAATATATTAGATTTTGTGTTTGGGGATTTCTTATTTTAAAGCACGATGTTCCTTTGTTTGAAAAAAGTTGGTATATGAATAAATGTATTGTTGTTATTACTGCACCCTGATTTTTATAATCAAAAGTACCATGCTTAAATTGAAATGGCAACTTGTTGATCGCTGTGTCATGAGGACAAAAGTACAAAAAATGCAAAAAATGGAACGAGAAAAAGGAATGGAAGCCCTCATCGTGAGCTAATCTTCAACACTCTCTACTGTGGCAGCTATAATCAGAATCAGTCCGACCTGCTCTTCGTGTTTCTTGTCTTTATATACAGTATATATTGTTGTCAATTCCCTCTCCTTTGCTGAAAGTGTCTGAGCAAAAGTCAACTTATTTAATTTCTACTCTACAAGATGGCAACATTGCAGTGATTTCCCAACATGCTTCTTTGGGAAGACTTCAGTCCTCCACTGGGAGAGAAAGGCATACTGAGGAGTGCAAATGTTCCAGCAAAGTGAAATATTGCTTTAAGCCTTGGAGAAAGAAAAGTGACAAGCAAAAAGTAGCACTGGGCCACTGTGTATAGGCTACTGCTATCTACATGAAAAGCAGTGAAAGCAGAGAATCCCAGTGGCTCTGCAAATAATGCAGCAGAAAACGGTGAGGAGCTGTTAGCTACAAACAAAGAGTGACTTTTTATTCACCAAGAGCTGAAAAAAAAAGAAAACCGTTTGAACACATAACACACATTCAGTATGGAGGCTACCCTCTTAAAACAAGCTCAGAACAAACATACTCCTCCTCTGCATCAAGATGTCAGGATGAATTGTGTTTGTTCAGCTATGCACTGACTTGAAGAATTTGGGAAAATATATGGAAGTATGTTAAGGACAAAAGATTTGATAGAGCACAAAACTAATCTGTTACTCAGTGCAGGTCAACATTTTAGGCACAGATTCTTCGAGCAAAGTCACATTTGTGGGTGCCATCTTATACACAAGCTTGTGTCTGTGTTTGCTCTCTAAATTTCCCCCACTGAGCGAGCAAGAGGTAGACTGCCATCTATTTTGCATGCTGCAACAGCACACACACACACACACGCATATAGTTGTTAGGGTTGAGTCTTATTGAAAAATAAAGACCTTGTGATTATGTGATATATGCACCATCAGTGTTGTACAGTTGCGTCTTATTATTATTATTGTCATTAATATATTTTTTTAACCATCACTTTGTCCCACGTGACATTAGATCTGATCACATTAAACCAATCCACCCCATATCAGACTCAGCTCACAAGTGACCATGTGTAATATTCATGAACCTTGTTTTGTCTAATAGTCTTAATGACGTTCTGTTAAAATCTCCCTTCATAAAATGGAAAACATTGCATTCAGAAAATCATACCAGAGATAGGAGTCAACATGAAGCTAAAGTCACTGTAGCTAGAATAAAATATCAGTTTGTTATACATGTTTTCGCATTTTTCATCCCAACTGTGCACGCTAAACATGCTGCTGACAAAATGACACTAAACCGCTTTCAGTCTTTGGGCTCCTCAGCTTTGTGGATCCTATAGCCACTAGAGGGCTTCCACACTTGAATGTTAATATGTAACTTTGAAAGACGGATGTCTTGCAGTAGCAGTTTTTGAGTTCAACACTAAATATTTATTTGTGATCAATTAAACGTTGGTTAGGTTAGGTTATGTTCAGCAGAGCATAGCCTGACGTGGTAGAAAAGCAGGATTTTCAACTGGGCACAACAAGCATATTCTGAATTATTAACTTATCGTTGGAGCAAGTCTTTTACTGATTTTGCTGAGTGTTATAGCCCAGTGAGTAGTTCTAGGACCTTTTTGTTGTTGTGGTTTACAGGATATTGTGCAGAAATAGGGCACCAGCTTTCCAGCACCCAGAATAAAATATCAGTTTGTTATACATGTTTTCGCATTTTTCCCAGCCACAAAAGGTGATAAAGAATCCAGTTCGGCATCCTCTTGACTTTCAAAAGACTGATTCAGATTCCAACAACCATACATATCCAAATGGTATCATCTAAAGGTGAATGAGCTTAGAACACAGTTTTTACAGATTTTTACACAGGGGAGCTTTTTGCTCACTTACATAACATGATGCAGTTGGTTATCCATATGAGGCATTTGGTTTGCTGTTCCTGAGCAAAGAACAAACAGATTTTGATGAGTGTGAGTTACCTCAAACCTCTATTGCTTACATGTACAACTTATCCTAACAGTCATGCTGAACTAACACAATATCTGCTGTGAAAACAAAAGGATATTATGGTGTTGTATGCGTGAAAACTAGCAGCCGACTACAAGTGAACAGTATTTAATTTATACAGCAGACTTACAAAAGTCAAAATATAAGCAGAAATTAATCAAAGACGTGTGGTAGAACTTATCCATGGCTTGCAGAATTGTTATGTACATTGCCAACAAATTATTTTGGTTCAGGTTAATTCAGTCATGATGGTAGAACGCAAATATGCATTTGGGATCTTTTAAGATCCGCGGGCTTGGAGCCTCAACAGATGAGACAGTGATATAAGTATCACTGTCACAGTACAGAATAGATCTGGAGCACAGTTACAGGAAAAGCTTTTTAACAAGGTGCTACAAGTACTATATGAACAAACAGCATGTCATGTCAGGGTTAAAGCTTAGAACCATGCACTCCAGATGCCTTCCATCCAATGTAATGAGTCCCAGCTTACCCACCCCGACTCTCTGTGGAAAACTGGATGAAAACACGCAAGTTTACACACATAAACCTGGACCTGATATCAAGATTTCTCAGAAACATGATCCAAATTTAATTTTACCATTACGCTACTCTCAGCTGACCAGAGCACAGCAAGACTGCACACAAAATAAATGATAATAGTACAATGGTGTTCTCTTCCTCAACAACTCAACAACTCAACTACATTCTGTAGAACAGAGAACGGAGACTGTTTAGTTGTTGTGTGTGTGTGTGTGTGTGTGTGTGTGTGTGTGTGTGTGTGTGTGTGTGTGTGTGTGAGAGAGGTGGATGTCGTTCCCCCTTGTGCACTCAGAGGCTGGTAATTGGAGAGATAGAGAGATTGCTGACACATGACTTGTTCTAGCTGGGAGGGTTGGATCCTGCCGTTTTTATTTCAGTCCTTCATTTTATTCATGTCCACTGGGCAGAAGAGCACAGAGCAAAGCCCACTTTCTAGCTACTCCCACTTAACCAGCCTTGGACTAAATTGACTCTCAAGTTCAGTCAGCTCGGAACACTGGCAGAGGCCACGACTCACATAATAATGACAAGGCCTTTATCTGTCTGAATTGCTTAACTGGATATAAGAGGCTGTATATATTTTTTCTTTATATATTTAAATAAAAGGTCAATCAGAGTTGTTAAGGTAAGGGTACCATTATGACAAAGTGTGCTCTAACTTGATACAGGAAGTTAACTAGGAAATTTGTGCATTTCTGTTTGCTTATAAATAATATTTCAAAAAGATAAATAATAATAAATAAAATATTCTGATTCTGAACCACTGGATCAGAGGAAATAAAGGTCTGATGACTGAACAGAAAACATGGAAGAGGAAACAGAAAACTCAAACATCTCTCACTATTTATATTACTCCACTAGAGGAGCAATTTAAGAAGTGACGCTAGCAACAAACATAGGAGTGTATGATCACTGACCAGGCTGTTGTATTTGATGCACGGGGGGTGAGAGGTTGGCTGGTAGAGGTAACGTGTTTTGTGTTTCTTGCATTTAATTTACAGTAAGGGTTAGGGCTAGCATTTTTCATCACAACTGTGCATGCCAAACATGCTGCTGACAAAATGACACCAAACCGTTTTCCTGATTTCGCCTTATAGTAGGAACTCTAATGAACAGGAAAACTGAAAATCAAATCTTACATCTTTGTGTCTGTTTTTGTGCATTTCAGCATTTCTTCATCATTCATGTGTCCTAAGACAGTTGTGGCAGGCAGAGTAAGGCTACATTGCCTGAGCACACAGAGCAAAAAGGATGAACAACTTTTGTAGAGAGTTCTGATTTGCACCAGAATAACTCATCCATCCATCCATCCATCCATCCATTTTCTTCCGCTTATCCGGGCCCGGGTCGCGGTGGCAGCTGCCTGAGCAGGGACACCCAGACTTCCCTCTCCCCGGACACTTCCTCCAGCTCTTCCGGGAGGATCCCAAGGCGTTCCCAGGCCAGCTGGGTGACATATTATTGTCCCATCTTATTCTTTCGGTCATGACCCAAAGTTCATGACCATAGGTGAGGGTAGGAACGTAGATTGACCGGTAAATCGAGAGCTTCGCCTTTCGGCTCAGCTCTCTCTTCACCACGACAGACCGGTACCGATCCGCCTGTCAATCTCACGCTCTATCCTTCCCTCACTCGTGAACAAGACCCCAAGATACTTAAACTCCTCCACTTGAGGCAGGATCTCTCCCCCAACCTGGAGGGAGCAAGCCACCTTTTTCCGGTCGAGAACCATGGCCTCGGACTTGGAGGTTCTGATTCTCATCCCAGCCGCTTCAAACTCGGCTGCAAACCGCCCCAGGACATGCTGGAGGTCCTGGCTCGAGGGAGCCAACAAGACCACATCATCTGCGAAAAGCAGAGATGAGATCCGGTGGCTCCCGAACCAGATCCCCTCCGGCCCGTGGCTACGCCTAGAAATTCTGTCCACAAAAATAATGAACAGAACCGGTGACAAAGGGCACCCCTGCCGGAGTCCAACATGCACCGGGAACAGGTCTGACTTACTGCCGGCAATGCGAACCAGCCTCCTGCTCCGGTCATACAGGGACCGTACAGCCCCTAACAGAGGGCCTCCGACCCCGTACTCCCGGAGCACCTCCCACAGAATGCCACGAGGGACACGGTCGAATGCTTTCTCCAGATCCACAAAACACATGTGGACTGGTTGGGCAAACTCCCATGAACCCTCGAGCACCCTGCGGAGGGTATAGAGCTGGTCCAGTGTTCTGAATCCGAGGTTCGACTATCGGCCGAATTCTCCTCTCCAGTACTCTGGAATAGACTTTCCCAGGGAGGCTGAGGAGTGTGATCCCCCGATAGTTGGAGCACACCCTCCGGTCCCCCTTTTTAAATAGTGGGACCACCACCCCGGTCTGCCAGTCCAGAGGCACTGTCCCCGACTGTCACCCGATGCTGCAGAGACGTGTCAACCAAGACAGCCCCACAACATCCAGAGACTTGAGGTACTCAGGGTGAATCTCATCCACCCCCGGTGCTTTGCCACTGAGGAGCTTCCCAACTACCTCAGTGACTTCCGCTTGGGTAATGAATGAATCCACCTCTGAGACCCCAGTCTCTGCTTCCTCTGTGGAAGGTGTGTCAGTGGGATTGAGGAGATCCTCGAAGTATTCCTTCCACCGCCCGACAATGTCCCCAGTCGAGGGTTAACAGCCCTCCACCTCCACTGTAAACAGTGTTGGTGGAGGACTGCTTCCCCCTCCTGAGGCGCCGGATGGTTTGCCAGAATTTCATCGAGGCCGACCAATAGTCCTCCTCCATGGCCTCCCCGATCTTTTCCCAGACCCGAGTTTTTGCTTCTGCGACTGCCCGTGCTGCCGCACGCTTGGCCTGCCTGTACCCGTCAGCTGCCTCAGGAGTCCCCCAGGCCAACCAGGCTCGATAGGACTCCTTCTTCAGCTTGACAGCATCCCTTACTTCCGGAGTCCACCACCGGGTTTCGGGGATTGCTGCCACGACAGGCTCCGGAGACCTTACAGCCACAGCTCCGGACAGCCGTGTCAGCAATGGAAGTGGAGAACATGGTCCATTCGGACTCAATGTCCCCAGCCTCCCTCGGGATCTGGTTAAAGCTCTCCCGAAGGTGGGAGTTGAAGACCTCCCTGACAGAGGGTTCCGCCAGACTTTCCCAGCAGACCCTCACAATACGTTTGGGTCTGCCAGGTCTGTCCAGCTTCCTCCCCTGCCAGCGGATCCAACTCACCACCAGGTGGTGATCAGTTGACAGCTCAGCCCCTCTCTTCACCCGAGTGAAGTGATTTGATTTGAGTGTCCAAGACATATGGCTGGAGGTCAGATGACACGACCACAAAGTCGATCATTGACCTCCAGCCTAGGGTGTCCTGGTGCCATGTGCACATATGGACACCCTTATGCTTGAACAAGGTGTTTGTTATGGACAAACTGTGACTAGCACAGAAGTCCAGTAACAAAACAAAGTAATAATTCAAATACTTGCAAAAACAATAACTGGTTGAACTACAGAGTGTTCACACTGTTAAGTGAATTATTAAAATGAGCCTTTCTAATAAAAGTTTACATTACGGATTTTCTCATATAGCTTTCTTTATGTTTTCTCAATAACTAATACACATTAAAGAAAAATGTGGTATGAGAACAATATTGCACACCAGGTTGTGTTCTATATAGCTTTGGCACTGGTGTACTGCAGTTTATCAGCAAACCGGTGCCATTACTGTAGCATGCGACAGTGTATATTATTGCTTAAAGCACTGGTGAGAATGGTTAATTGGTGAATTTAAAACAGTCCAATTTGTTTAAAAGAAAATTAATCTTAAAAGAGTGGCAAATGATTTAATTTTGGAGGCATTGCTGAGCAGTGTTGGTGTTTTTTATGCACCCATTTCTCTCAGGTGATTGTCAGAGAGTTGAAGGTGAAAGAACGTTGTCGAATTGTTCAGCCTCTCTGTCACTTTGTCTCAGAATGAGTCACCATCCAGGCATTAACACACAGCAGATGATATCCCACTCAGCCTGACAGGAATCTCTAACAATGACAAATGCATGTGTTCATTATACCCCCTCCCCTCTTATTCCACCCCTGCAGTACTTGACTTGACCCTTGTTCTCACCTGCTTTTATATCTTTCAGCCTCTTTATTACTCATCTCATGCTCCTATCTATTTCAATCTACTTTCTGTCTGATACTTCACTGTTCTCCCTCTCCACACCTGCCTGATCCTCGAGTGCCTTCCCTTACATCTGACGCCATTATGTATTGAGACATTTAACTTGTGCTCTTATTTATTGGAGTGGCAATGCATAAAAAAGTTTTGTTATTCAATGTTCAGGTCCTGTGAGATTTTCTTTCTCTATTTGCAATTTATCCATTCTCCTTCAGTATTCATCCATCTCTTTTACCTTCGTCCTTTTTACTCATCTGTCGCTCTCTCTGCCCTCTCACCCACCCTGTCTCTCCCTCTCGGTCTGATTCACGGTGTCAGTGTCTGTCCTCTCTCCACTGC
The DNA here is from genome assembly GCA_903131615.1 of Diplodus sargus. Classification (NCBI taxonomy): domain Eukaryota; kingdom Metazoa; phylum Chordata; class Actinopteri; order Spariformes; family Sparidae; genus Diplodus; species Diplodus sargus. The sequence continues at coordinate 2,399,680 of CAEMYA010000202.1, forward strand.
AGCCTCGAGGCAAACATCACAAACCTTCCACTCTCCCTTGCTTCACAAACCTTTATTTCTCCTCTTTACCTCGCTTGATCCTATTTCCTCTGTTGTAGTGATGCAAAGGCCAGGAACTGTCCAAAAATGAAGTTGGGTTACTGTGGGTGCACCACAGAAACATTGGAGGAAGAGAGAAATGCAATAAACAAAATCTGTAATGTTGGAAACAAATGACTCCAATATCTTGTTTCAGTTGGCCTGAGGTAAAGAACAAGACTAGGGATATGACAGATTAAAAAGGCTTTCTGTGAAAATATAGAATAAACAAATAATGAACTAAGGATATAACATGTGATTTCACATTCGAATTACATATCTTATATGTTCTATGTATGAGATTTTGAAAATTAATATTGAAACATATACATATATATATAGGGCTGTCAAACGATAACATTTTTTTAATCGCGATTAATCGCATTTTGTCCATAGTTAACTCGTGATTAATCGTAAATTAATCGCAATTTTTTGGCACATTTCTTTCTGTTCTAAATATAGCTTAATGTATTTTTTCATGTTCTTAATACTTTTAAGAAACTTCTGTTCTCCCAGAAGTTCACTTATGTACCTATATTACAAGTGAAAAAGTACTTCAGTTAGGAACCTGATTCTGTCTGTCTGTCTGTCTCTCTCTCTCTCTC
>CAEMYA010000202.1:2406451-2422177 GCA_903131615.1 Diplodus sargus
CCACCGGCATGTCCAAAACCGGACTTAGGGTAAATAATGTCCGCCACGCTTTTTCGCGAACATTGCCGTCACGTTTGCTTTGTGTCTGGTGCAGAAGAAACGGTAAAAAAACTGGCTTTTGTCACTAAAGTGTCCAAGCAGCAAGTTTGGTTGTAGAGGAACAGGAAGTTGTGGAAGGGATGTCGGCGGATGATTGACAGGCAAGGATGGTCGGTGTACAGACAGTGATATTGAGAGTTCAGAGATTTGTGACATTTAGCGTGTTTGGAGAGTATAGTTAGTGTGTTATATAGCGTTTGGTTTAGTGTGTAGTGGAGTCGGTTTTTTGTTTAATGAGCTGAATGTGGAGCAGGCAGTGCAGCTCTTCATTCAGCTAGAAGGAGCTCAGGCAGACCTAAGCATTGCCTGCATTTAAATGTAAATAGTTACACAGAACTTTGTACATTTTTAAAATGTATGCACATATTCAGCAAACAACCATTTATATTCGCATTATGAGTAATACAAAATGGTTTGTTAAACATATTTGTGGTTTTCAGAGTAAAAACATCTCACTTTTTCTACTTGATTTTATGTTGTTTTCTTTTGTGATTTTAGGTCCAATGTGTTAATACAGTGTGTCAAAATGAAAAAAATAACTGGATAGTCACACATGTGAGGTTGTGCTGAAAATAATGACACCAAGCAAGGCAAGGTAAATAGTTTTTAAGGTGAAATATTATGGCAAAATCAAACAAAGTCAAAAACAGTCAATTATACCCTGGAATATCCGATTTCACAATAAACCTAAATATCCCTGATGTCCCACCTTCAAACAGCCTAATTTGGCCATCAATGAAAATGCTTCTAAACCTCCCACTTTTCTATAGGAACACATATTTCCTACGGGCAATGCACTAGTTAAATAAAGAAGCAATGAAGAAAGGAGGATAAATACTTTAACATAAAGATATCTTAATGCCACAGGAGAAAAGAGGGAGGATTGATTCCTGTCAATCCAGCTTAATTTGAGAGCTATTCAAGTCCCAATGTGTGACTATTACTCTGGTTTGTGTCTGGTTCCTTAGAGATACAAAACGTACACCCAAACTGACTGAAGCAGAGAGACACTGTTTCAGTTTTAGTAAAACACTCTAAGAAAAATAATGTCCACAACTTCATTTCGAAGAAACAAATCATAAGAAGTTCCTTTATATAGTACAGCTCAAGAGGTAGAGCAGGTCCCTGGTTGGAATCCCTGCTCCCCCTAGCTGCATGTCAAAGTGTCCTTGAGCAAGATATTGAACCCCATATCACTCCTGATGAGCAGCTGGCTCCTTGCATGGCAGTCTCCGCCATCAGTGTATGAATGTGTGTGTGAATGGGTGAATCTGACGAGTGTTGTAAAGCGCTTTGAGAGGTCAGTAGACTGGAATAGTGCTATAGAAATACCCTTCCATTTCCAGCTAAAACGATTAGAGTTTTCCAAGGTGCTGTACAAATTACTCAGGACCAAAGGTGTCACAAACAGTTCAATTATTGCAATGTGCAATTCAGTTTAGAAATATGAATCTGTGGTGATTAGGCCCCATCGTCCCCATCTATTATATTTCAAGAGGGACGGTGAAGCCATTAGCTAGTAGACACCGGTGATGGTGATGGGAGGAAGATGAATGGCTCAAGATCCCGATGCGATGATCACAACCCATGCACTGATATGATGAACTGGAGATGACTTGGGTGGAGTAGAGTCGCAACGGCTTTGCACTGAAATGACAGTGGATCATCATCTTCTTCTTCTGTGGTGGAAATTCATTAGAAATGGTCTTCCGTTTTCCATTCCTGGAAGTGTCAGAGATACCGCTGTGTTTGTGTGTGTGTGTGTGTGTGTGTGTGTGTCTGCATTGCGCGTATGATGCTCATTTGGCTCAATAGAAAGTGCAGCCTTTCTCACATTACCACACTACCCAGTTGGTGATGTGAATTTCAGTCAGACAGTTCATGTTTTCAATGATTATTTGAGCAGCAAAACATAGTTAGAGGTTGGCGTCCAGGCTCTGATCTCATCCCTCTCCAGATATGTTTACGAATTGATATTTAGGAGTGATGAGCAAAGCATATCTGCCAACACATCTCTTTCAGTCTTCGCTCCGTCAAGTGTGATAGCAATGATACATACAAATGTCAAATGTCAACCAGGAATGAGGCATTTATGTGTCAAATTGAATATACTTAACATAGAATTACTGTTATTCAAGAAGAAGTTGCCACATATTGTTTTACAAAATTAATGTAAGGGAGAGTCATTTTATCATCACATAATTTGTGTCACTGTCCTGTCTTTGAGCAGCCTGAAGGAGTTATCCCAGATGTTGTATTTTGTGTGTGTGGAAAAAAGATAACAACCAGGCACTGTGTGTGTTGCTGTGGGCGTGGAATGGGGTGGATGCCAGTCAGTAACGTAATGTCCGATCTTTCCTTAGTCTGTTCAGTCGTGTTGTGTGCCTCCAGTGCAATTCAAAAGACAAGCTGCAGGCAGTCAGTGGTTTGCTGTGAGCTTGGTGCCTGGCAGATAACATGACACCTCAACAATCCCCATCATGTCAGGCTTTTATCCACAGCTAACAGTCTCACAAATCCATCCTGTCCTCACATGCCCAGCAATCAAGGATGATTCTCAGTCGGAAGTGATTCAAACATCGTGATTGTTTGATTACTGGTCTGTCACTTTCAACTGTTGGTGACTTTTGATTTCAATCTGTCTTTTTTGTGCCACTCACTCTGCCATTCTCCTTATGTGGAAATCCTGATGCTGCCTTCACATTTGTTCAATCGACTTCACAAAGTATTAAATATGATCTGGAATGAATGAGGTCCAAAGGAGAGATGGGACTAAGTCATTGTTTTGCAAGCCTCCAGTCATAGCTACCTAATGTCAAGTCAAGAGCAAATCTCAACTACATTTTTTTTTTAAAAACTGATCTAAAAATGCCCCCCCCCCCTCTGAAGGCCCAAAGCTTGCTCTAGCTGCACAGCTAACTGAGCTAACTTGCAAACGGCTGTTATAGTTAACAACAGCTAGCAGTTACTATGGTTGTTTGCAGTTGCCTATTTTTGTGGACTATGCATTCGATAGATGGCCAATTCTTACATATTGCACCATTAAACCAACAAAAGATAAAAGTCCAGTTAACTGATTTTTCAGTTTCCAAATGTGATCATATGCTTGAACTCTGCAAAGATAGCTTTCCCTCCTGCATGCACAACATTATTGGGTGCCGTAGATTAGTTGACTACAGTGTACGTTAATATACACAAGGCGTGGGTCCACGCTTCAGCCAACACCTATTCTCATATCAGACCAATAAACGCTGATTAAATGGTCCAGGCAGAGAGGCATTAAGATAAACTCTTGGCTAATGGTTTGAATCTCAGCAGGTATCATTTAAAAATACATGCAAAAACCCCGCCCTGCTGCGGAAGCGTATAAATACATTCAGCGCATTAGCTTCGGAGGTTTTTCCGCTTGCTCTCGAGTCTTGGATAGCATCTCTTAGAATAGTTTGCAGCGAGCTAACCAGTCAACCAGTCAGCTAAACAGTCATGTCTCCTCCACATCGCTCCTGCATCTTTCCTGGATGCCACAGTGTGCAGGGTAATGCCGCCGTTAGCTTATTTAAGTTTCCTAAGGACGACAACGCAAGGAAACGGTGGATCGATTTGGTCAAGAGGAGCTACTGTGGAGAGTTAAAAATCACCATCAACACCGTCTCTGCAGTGTTCACTTTACCCCCGATAGTTACAGCAAACTGTCACCAGGTAAAATCTGGATCTCTGAAGAGTCCGTTGACGCTGGTCAGTGGGGCCGGACCGACCCTCTCTGTCCCCAGCTTGCATCCTCCTGTCCCCCCGACAGCACATGCTCTCATCTCCGCTGCCGGCATTATGTGCCCGCCTGCGACCGTCCCGCCGAGAACAGGTGCTCTCATCCCCGCCACCGGCCAGACTTAAGATTCTCTGCCCGAGCCCAACCATGACACAAACCGGACCGCGGGCCGGGCCCTTGATCAAGCATTTGTGTGTGTTTTTGTAATAACTCAAAAAATAATTACTGTATTTCCAGCTACTAAAGGCACATCTCTCTCCTCCCTCCATGTTGTTTGTGCCACTGCGTGGTTTTAGACGTGAGTGAGTGTCCTCGTGCAGAAAACGTGACTTCTTGCGCACGTGTCGTCACTCCCTGAGACGCAAGAAGAATGCAAAAATATATTTTTTTACTAAGGAAAATGACAAAAATAATAGTAACGCACAGTGATTTGAATAAGTAACTTTAACGTGATTAGTGGTTTCGAAATATTACCACATGGTAATAGCTTGAGAACATCCGTTATAACAGTCCACATATTAAAAAAACGTTGGCTTTAAATCGGGCTCGGGCTCATAATTACAGTTAATGTGTCGGCTGGGCTGGCTCGAACACAACGTGCACGGGCTCGGCTTGGACTTGATTTTTTTGGGCCAGATCTAAGCTCTAAGTGTAAGTGTGTGCTTATGTATATTATAAATATTGTACATTTTGACAATTAAATGCATTTTGCTGAAGGTGCAAATCCTGAAACTGATTTTACATTGTGCATTGGTCATGCCCATGTAATGTTAGTAAATGTTATTGCATTTAATAATGACATGATTTGGCCTCATTCCCTGAGCGGAGTCCATCTGACGGCACAATGATAATCCACAGGTTATATTTTACTGCGAGGAATGAGGCTGAGCACTATCAGTGTCTGATTCAGAGTCAGTTTCTGGCTCTGATGGCTCAAACAGGTTGGGCTGGGTCCATCCGATGATGCTACTAGCTTCCATTGTTACTGTAGGCTGAAAATTGGATCATATTCAAACAAGTTTAAATACTATACACGGATCGCTGTCTACACTTGGAGTTCAAGTTTCAGAGCTTGAACATAGAGTCAGCTCTAATGAGGACAATATATCAGACTTGGAAAAACAGGTCACAACACTGGAGAAAGAAAATTCCTACCTGAAGGACAAGGTGGAAGACGGCGAGAATCTAAGTTGGTCCTCTAAATCTTCGCTTCCAACAAGTTCCTGAACAAGCTGAGGGCCGGGACATTCGAGGCTTCATGAACCAGCTGATCCCACGTCTCCTTGGTAAGGACAACTTTCCAACTCCGCCAAAAATCTAGCGAGCTCATCCTTCTCCTACAGCATGCCGACAGGATTTTGGAGCTGGTTTAAGGCCAATCCTGGTGAAATTCCTTAATTTCCAGGATAAACTGAGGATCCTCCGACTTGCTCTGGTGAAAAAGGAACTCATGTTCAATGGTGCCGAGTCCTCATCTACCCGGATTTCAATGCTGGGTTACTCCAGCAACGTCAGCAGTTTGATCCCATTAAAAAAAAGCTCCGTGATCTGGACATTAAATACTCTCTACTGTATCCTGCCACGTTGAGAGTTATTATCGATGGTGATGCTGATGCATTTTTGCTTGACATCCCCATGAAATCTCTATAAGTCCACCGATGATCAATCTTCCTTAATCCCACTCCGTCTAAGTACTGTTTCTCTTGTTCCTGTCACTGATTTGTAGTGATAGTACGGCATGTTTTTTGAGTTACTTGGACTAATAACTGACTTTGTTGAAGAAACTTCTGCGGCATCTGGTGGAACTATTCTGCGGAGTGAACTACTTTTCTTCTGTTTGTTTGCCGTAAACCACAACGCAAGGTGTCAAGACAATGCAGTGATCTGTCGTAAAGCCTATGGTAAAGTCATGCTGTGAATATGACAGATGATATCCTTGGCTGCATTTGTTTATTCGGAAGGCCTATTTTAATGGGAAGTGAATGATTGAGGAATATAGGCTATGTGTGTAAATGTGTATACATAGTATATGTATGTGTAGGCATGTGAGTGCCTGTGTATATGCATACATATGAATATGTATATATATGTATGTGTAGGCATGTGTGTGAGTGTGTGAGCATATATATATATATATGCACATTTACTTTTTCTCCTTTGATCGTGACCTCTGAATGTTGAATATTAGATGAGATACAATATATTAGCTCCAATTATTCAGGGTAATTTATCCCTTGATAAACTTGCAGACTGAGCTCCGCTTTGTCTTTATGTTTTTGTTTAGCCAGTTGGTCATGATTTCTATGTGTGTGTGTGTGTGTGTGTGTGTGTGTGTGTGCGTGCGTGTACATGATTTGTTGATGCACTTATGCGAATATGTGGTTTCTTTATTAGTACCTCATGCATAATTATCACAGCTAAGGTTTACCTGTTATTCATTTGAATATTAGGAGCTTACCTTCTAAAATTGATCTCTTAAACTTGAAAACTAAGTTTTGTACAGAGCTGATAGGGGTGCGAGAGGAGGAGGAGTGGCTATTATGGTTCTTCAAACTTGTCTTCAGAGCTTGCTATACCAAAAGAGAACCCAATGTATTTTGATGCCTCTTTGTTAATAATAATTATTTTTCATGAAAACAAACAATTGACAATAGGAAATATATATAGACCACCAAATGCTCCCCCAGAATCTACAAAGTGTATTTTGTCTACTATTAGCTCTTTAGATCGTCCACATGAAACAGTAACAGTAATTGGCTAGATTGTTCATCTGCTGTCCACTTACATCTGAAGGACACAAATCATTTCTTTGAGGAAAACAATGTTAACATCTTGGCCAGAGAAGACAGATGGTTTGAAAGAGGAGTAAAGTAATCTATCTATGTCAAACTGGAACGACCGTCTTTGAACAGAGGAGGTGGCCTAAGACATTACTTATCACCAACCTACAATACAGTACTGAGTTCCCTCCCAGAAGGCTGAACAACCATTCAAACCTGGGCTAACCAAGCCTTAGGCCCCATCCATACGGAAACGCTCTTTTGCGAAAAACGCACATGTATTGCATCGTGTTGGCCGACCGTCCACACGGATCCTGAAAACGCAGCACCTGAAAACGCACTTTTTTGAAAAGGGGTCTCAGGGTGGAAAAATCAGAAAACGCAGCCTGCCTGTTTTCGTGTGGACAGCAACTCCGCATACTTTCCAAAACGATGACGCCATCGCCCCACCCCTCGACCTCTTGCCTCCGACCTCTGTACCCCGTGACGTCTCATAACAACAACAACAATGGCGGACTACATGCTCGTGTTGGTGCCGCAGAAGATATTGAACCTTTCTTGCAACTAAGCTGCCTTGTAGTTGAGTGTGAGTTGCAGCAGCAGTTTGACCTCATTATCAGTCGAGACAAACGATTCCGGTATCCTTGCACTCGCCATTTTCATCTACTTGTTGTGTTCAGTTTCTCCGTCTACTGTCTGTTTATTTACAGCACGCAAGCTTAATGCGCATGCTCTGAGAGGATGGGCAGCTGAGAAAGTTGGTCGCCAGATCTTCTAGAGCAATAAACACCCAAAATCATGTTGGAATCTTCTCTGATCTGAAGCCATTTATGAATACTGTAGGAGCAATATGAGGAGGTGTTTATGTCCTTTAATGTTGAGTGAACTCGAATAAACTCATGGATTTCTCTGGTTTTGAACACTGTTGGAAACATTTGGGATAATTTGAGTAACAACTCAACACCCGTTACAATCCAATGTTGCTTGGAAACAGCTGATGTTGGAACAATTATTGTCAAAACACAACAAAAGATTCACATTAAAACTCATTGGCATTACTAATTAAAAGTCTTGTTTCAAAAGAAATTGAGACATTTTGCATAAACTATTGTGGTTCTGCATCTAGCTTAGCTTTTGTCATTAACCCTGTACTGAGGTATCAGACGAGGTATATATCAGAATAGTAGAATAGTATATATATATATATATATATATATATATATATATATATATTAGGGCTGTCAAACGATTACAATTTTTAATCTGATTAATCACAGGGTAGCTGTGGATTAAAACATTCCTAAATATGACAGAAGATTTCACATTTTTTCTGTATATTGTGGTTGGAATGGAAAGATAAATGACAGGTGGCAGATATATATGTTTAACATTTGTTTTGTATTCATGACAAATCCAAATGATGTTATTACTGAGATTGAAAAATAACTCCATTTTACCAATCTTCTATGCCTCTTAGCGTATACAGGATGTGTTATTCAGAATTTATTTTTTTTTTATTTTTTATTTTTTTAAAATCAGACTCAAAGTTAACCTTCATTCTAAACAATTGGGCATTTTAGCCATTGCTCTTTTGGATGGATGAAACTTTTATTTTATCCACTGCAATTTCACACAATATGTCCCTTTTACCTATTCTTCTTTTAGCCCGTTGCTGAGGCAAACTAACTGGTTAATATTTTCTGAATGTAAAGCTGACCACCCCCATAGAGTTTGTGGATTTTAGTCATTACTGTGCCTCTTGACGATGGCTTGCAGAACACGTCGAGAGGTGCACATTTCAGAACTTCTCTGCACCTTGTGTCCTCGACAATATTAATCGGTCTACAGAGGGAGACTTACTTAATGCCCTGCGTTTGGTGAGGGTGGTCTGCCGCCAGCCAGACGTTACACCTGAGGTTGAAGCTCCGAAAAAGACATGCTTGGCGTTGAGATGATACTTAGAGCTTGAGGTGCTTCGGTGAACCGTAACCTCCTTCCTGCAGTGTGTGTGCAAATTCAAGATTCAAGATTCAAGAAGCTTTATTTATCCCGAGGGAAATTGCTGTGCAACAGTTACAATATAAAGTGGGAAGAAGAAAATAGAGAAAGTAGAGATAACATAAATAAAATAAAATAGAGTAAGATAAAAATAAAATAGAGGCTAACTTAACATAAATCAACCTGGTGGAGAGAGTGAGCGATGTTGTCCAGGATACTGTGCAGTTTACACAGCATCCTCCTCTCAGACACCTCCACCAAAGAGTCAAGCTGGACCCCCAGGACGGAGCCAGCCTTCCTGATTATCCTGCTGATCTTGTTGGTGTCTGCTGCCCTCAGCCTGCTGCCCCAGCACACAACAGCAAAGGAAAAGGTACTAGCTACCACGGACTGGTAGAACATCTTCAGCATGATGTTACATACATTGAATGACCGGAGCCTCCTCAGGAAATAGAGTCGACTCTGGCCCTTCTTGTAAACAGCCTCAGTGTTCTTGGCCCAGTCTAGTTTGTTATCCAGGTATACTCCAAGGTATTTGTAATCCTGGACAACATCCACAGTCACACCGTTGATGGAGATGGGTGTGGGGGCAGAGTTCCTCATGTGAAAATCCACCACCAGCTCCTTAGTCTTGGTGGAGTTGATGTGCAGATGGTTAGTTGCACATCACTCAACGAAGGAGTCCACAACGCCCCTGTACTCCTCCTCCTTCCCCTCACTGACACAGCCAACAATTGCAGAGTCATCCGCAAACTTCTGCAGGCGGCAGGAATCAGAGCGGAACTGAAACTCTGAGGTGTACAGGGTGAGCAGAAAGGGGGAAAGAACAGTTCCATGTGGAGCCCCAATACTGCTGACCACAGTGTCAGACACACTGTCCTGCAGTCTGACACACTGTAGTCGACCCGTCAAATAGTCTGTAATCCAGGAAACCAGAAGAGGGAGGATGGTGTTAAATGCACTGGAGAAGTCCATGAACATGATTCTCACAGTGTTTCCCGGTCTGTCCAGGTGGGCGCAGGCACAGTGGAGCAGGAAGGTGATTGCATCCTCCACTCCTAGTCTCGGCTGTTAGGCAAACTGAAGAGGGTCCAGTAATGAGCTGACCAGAGGCCGAAGAAGTGACAGGACCAGCCTCTCCAGGGACTTCATCAGGTGAGACATCAGCGCCACTGGTCTGTAGTTGTTGGGGGTGCTGGGACGCATCTTCTTCGGAAGTGGTACCAAGCAGGATGTTTTCCACAGCACAGGGACCCTCTCTAGACACAGGCTCAGGTTGAAGACGTGCTGCAGGACTCCACTCAGTTGGGTTGCACATGCTTTGAGGACCCTCGGGCTGACATCGTCGGGACCAGCTGCCTTTCCTGGGTGGAGTCTGTACAGCTCCTTCCTCACCTGCTCTGCACTGATACCACTGATACTGATACTAATACCACCTCCTATTATCTGGCTGCCAGATGGTTTGTAGCCAGTGATGGTCCTCATGCCTCATGCAATCCTGGGGGTCCAAATCATGACGTGTTTGTTGATTGTTTCATCCTTTCTTATACTCGAACTTGCCAACAGGTTCTGCGGATTCCTCAACCTCGTTCGAGTCACTATCAGCCTATAACGTTCGAGCGAGTATGTCTATGGTAAGATCACCAACCTTATAAGGTATCTTGATCAGTAACTTTGGGCCACTGCTCATCTCCCTGTGCTGCTGTCACTGTTGGCAGCCGCAGAAATGCAGTCATGCAGTAGTGGTGGCAACGTTAGATGGCGAACAAATTAGTCCATGAATTTGATGTCAGATCGAGCTCTATGTTAGTCATGTTATTCAATAAACCCACTTGACAGTTAGGTTCAGGTAGTTTGCAGAAATGTGCAATAAGTTACAGTCATTGTGTAAAAAGTACTTTGAGGGTTTTGCACCATATTCACTCTGTACAACATGTCAGGTTACTAACCTGATCAAAATCAATTCCATGAGTTTGCTCAGTTGAGCAGATATGTCAGCTCTGGGTCAGTGCACTGCCAGAGCAAATAACCAGCTGTGTTGATGTCTCAGTGCTGGTGGTGTTGTACTGTGCTGTTTGTCTAACAGCTGAGAGTGTTATTGACCCGAACCCTGCCCCCTAAACTTTCTGTCACCTTATTGATTTCTCACCTAAATAATTCCTCACAATAAAACGAAATTGTAGCAGAATGCTTGTTTTTGACATTTGTTTTCGCTGAGCTGTGGTAAAAAAGTAACTCCCTAGAGCATGTGATCCAGTTAGCAGCTGTCAGATTAGTGCTTGATCTAAAGGCTGCCAAATTAGCTGCAGTTTAATAACCGCTATTTTAAGGTAGCAAACAACATACCGGGAGCTGTTTACATCTGTGCCATTAAAAGGCAATGTAATGCAACATGACTGGCATGTCCAGATACACTTTGTCAAAATGGTTTACCCTCAGGTGGAAGGTCTGTGGCTGTGAGACTACGAGAAGTCATGTGGGATCATCTCCTGCAAGTATCACAACTTTCAAAGACGCAAGGTGTTCTGAAGCAGAACACTAAATCTCTTCTAAAAATACAGATGTTTTACAAATAAACAATGTCAGAAGTAAAATAGAAATGGAGGAGTACGTAAGTAAAAGAGTGTATGTGCATCTAACAGTGTGCTTGGCAGAGACAGACACAGAGAAGGAAGGAAACAAGGAAGAAGAAAACAGACTCATTGTGATAGATGCTTAAAAGAGCCCCCAGCTGATTTACACAGGAAGAAGTCTCACTTTAAAATAGACATGTGTGTTCACTAATCACACTAATGAGCATCAATGTTGAATGAGGCAGGTTATTCATCAGGGTCTGAATTCAGTAATCTCTTTGGACTGCTAATTCTGTAACCCAAAGTGTAACTCGTTCACACAGCCATTTGAATAGGCTTTTAAAAGAATCCTGTCACATACACATACAGTAAGCATTTATACTTGTTTAACTTTAAAGAAAACATACCATGGTGAATGGCCTTGGATTTATACAGGGATTTCACAGCACAACCACTGACGTCATCTGGACTATTCTTGAGTCACAACTTTAATGATGATAAAACAAAATCATAAAAGACACTGGAACCTCAACACAGAATATGTTTCGTGAAGGCTTTTGCTGTATAGTTGATATATAATCAGAATCAGAATCAGAATCAGAAATACTTTAATAATCCCAGTGGGAAATTTTTTTTGTTACAAGCTCCAGATATACAAATAACATATATTATACAAGCAACATCTGTTAAGAGCAAAATATAAATATAAATATAAACATAAATATAAATAAACGTAAATATATATATATATATATATATACACACACACATATATATATATAAATATACATACATACACAAAAGATCAAATATACAGTTAAATAATGTGCAAGAAGTACAAAAAAGAAATGACTGTGCATGTTTGAGTCAGGTTACAGAAGGAGGGGTGTCTGACTCTCTTAGGGAGGCGTTATAAAGTTTAATGACCACAGACAGGAATGATTTCCTGTGGCGCTCGGTGGTGCATCTGGGTGAGAGGAGTCTACCGCTGAATGTGCTCACCTGTTGGGCCAGTGTGTCGTAAAGAGGGTGTGTGACATTATCCAAGATGGACTGAAGCTTGGACAGCGACTATGAGGAACTTTTAAATGTTTATGAACAGTCTCATGATTTCTCTGATGATTAAAAAATGACCTGGTACAGCAAATGTGACGAATCAGCAAAAAACCCACTATTTTTATATAGTTATTATTAACGCCTGTGCTTAAGTCTAATCATATATCACATATAAAATCACATATAAGTACATAACCTTGCTATGATCCGTCCTGCGGTCTCTCTGTCATTCACTTCCAAAATAAATGCCACCGGCATGCGCTAGCAAAGATCTTTACAACAGATCAGACCGCTTTGGTCCAAAGGGGCACTAGGTTTTAACGCAAAGTTAACTAAATCCCATCACCCTGACTTCCATTCCATGAAATTTAGGCCCTGAACTTTGAATGTACTGTACTGCAGAAGAGATACCTGTTTGAAAATGCACCTGTAGATCTCAGTATCAGCATCCTCGCAGGAGTCCATGAGCCGTCAAACAACATCAGTCCTCACGCTAATCAGATGTGATACTGCTGCAGATTCTCCTTTTCTGCCCGGTAGTCTGACAATCCCACATCTATCTGAGACAACATACAGTGGGAAATGCTGGTGCTGGATATACTCTCCAGGGGGCGAGAAACGATGAGGGGGAGCTAAGAGCATAGATACCACAGAGAGAGCGAAAGAGACAGAGAGAGAGAGTGTGTGTGTGTGTGTGTGTGTGTGTGTGCGTGTGCATGCGTGCGTGCATGTGTGTGTGTGTGTGTGTGTGTGTGTGAGAAAAATAAGGTAAAAGTAAAACGCTGTTGAGAAATGTGGATTCAATCCTCTGTGTCACTTTGCATGGGAAAGTGTTACCCAGTGGTAAAACTCACACTTGTCACATCTTATATGCTTTCAGAAGCCAAAAAAAGCAGATCGCACACATCAACACACAAACACCAAACTGACGCTTTAACATAAAGCCATTAACGGCTGCGAGTATGCCAACAACACCATATTTATTCCGCAAATTGAAACCCTTAGAGTATAACAGGCCAGCCAGCTTGTCACAAAACTTAAATGCTTTCACAGACACACACATATAGGCTGTTGTATGTACACACACTTCATGCTACACTACACAATGTTCCAGTGACAGAAAGGGACATTTGAGAGGCTACTGGAAGCCATGTTGTCATCACTGATAAATCAACTAACGCAAAGCCTGTGTGTGTATGTGTGTCAGGTCTCCATTAAGTAGGGTGAGATATACACAGAACATACATTAGCAGAACTGTACATTTAAAGGCCAAAGTGTGGTCAACTGTCAGGAGATTAAACATCTCACTAATTTAAATGGGAATAACATAATTCACCCACTCTGACAGAATAAAAACATGTACACACATGTCCTACTTATAAAAGATGTAATGTGACAGTTTATCAGGTGTTATACTTGTGCTTTTACCCTAAGTAGGGTTGTTCAATAATACACCAACTGCCGGCTGACACGCAAGCATCTATTACACTTTCACTTTACAAGAATGTGCGTTTGTCACTGCCCTTTTGTTTCCACATGTATAGTAATTGTATTCACACTCATTGAGCAGCAATGAAGAGTCTTGATGGTGGAGTATTTTGACTCAGTAATCACCTTTTACCCTCAATTACAACTTTGGCTGCTTAATGAAAACTACATGCTGTCATCTGGGGAAATTAATAATTCCTTGCTCATTTTGTTTTTCCGTCTTTCCGTCATCCCACCATCCATGATACCAGCAATTCAGGACAAGGCTCTGCAGGCATTTTCTACTCTGCCTGATTACACATTTGCCAAACCATTCATTCGCCAGGAAAAATGTTGGCATAGTAGGGGAGACTGGGGTAAGTTGAGCAAAAGGGTAAGTTGAGCCACCTCTTGTTGCTGGGAAACGGTAAAAACATTGATCATGTGACCAAATATTTAGGAGGAAGGCATCATTTCATGGAGTCTGTGAAGGTAAGAACCTTACGGATAAAGTGGTTAGATATTAATTTCCAAAAAAACATTTTTCACTCTTGAAAGTGAATTTTGTCTATCATAAGTTTCATGAGAATTGTGCTTGGACGAAAGTAGCTAATTTTAAATTTGTTTTATACAAAAACTGTGGTATCTATGAGCTACAATTTGAGGTCATAAACCTAGCATAAAAGTGCACCATTTTAGCTGTGGGGACTAATAAAGTTAAAATGGCAGCTCTGGGGTAAGTTAAAAGGGGAAAGGATACGGCTCAACTTACCCCACTCCTATATTCAGCTTACTCCTTACCCTTACTTATGTTTACACTCATTCTGTTTGTTTGAAGGGATGCACAACATCCTGAATTATATTCAGATATATTAGTTGGCGACAAAACTATGATTGCATCGATGTAGTGATCCTAAATATAAAAAATGGCTCATCTTACTGCAGTCTCCCCTACATTTCTACAAGCTGCAACTTCACATTTTTTTAGGTTACTAAATTATCAGTTTCGTTAGGCATGTGTTGGAAAGGAATGGTATATATCATATATGGGCCTCACATGGATGGCAGCATAGATATATATGTAGGAGACAATACCTTGATAGTAATGTAATAATTAATGACTGGTAATTAATTATACTTTGTTCGTTATACGGGGCACCACCCTTTTATTGATTTTATCCGAATAATGAAAGGGACATTTTATTCGGAACCAATTATACGATTGGAATATCAATTTAATCAGTCTGTTAAATTTTAAATTTATATTTGATCTCCTATTCTGAAGCCGTGAATTCTTTCCACGATCCCATCGATTTCCCACTTCAATTAAACGTGCACAGACAACGACATAAGATTAAATATGTTTGTTAACTAAATAAATGCAGATTAAAATACATGAGATATTAATAAAACAGGTGACAAAGTAACAGAAAAGTGAGGATTGTGAATGAATTATTGAATAGACGGATTCCTGACAATGGTGGATTTTAATGTGCGGACCGTTAAATTCACTACGGGATTAATTTATAACGAGGTTATATGAGAGATGTCTTTGAATTCACGATATATATATATTTGAAGCTTTCACAAACACCAACTCTGATTGCATTCAGGTGTGACTCTTGTCGTGTGTGGAGTTTTCAGCCTACTTTGTTGAAGAGGAGAGTTCTCAAAATCCGGTTTCTCTCAGTCAGCTCTGTCTCAGCCTGGATGCAGATGTAGAGGCGGTGTAGCCACTGGATGATGACGAGGCGGCTTTCCCGATGATGTCGTTTACCGGCACAGCGGGGATTCCGTCTGAATGCTCCGGGCCTGTCGGCTTCGGAACCGCCGGAACTCGATGTCGTCTCAGGTCGAACTTCCTCTGCCCAGCGAAGTGTCTCGCTTGAGATCGTTGGAGGCGGTACTGGCGAAGTTGGCTGTCTTTTGGCTGCAGGCTATCTTTCTTCACGGTTTCTTGAGCAGCTAAACTGCACCGACTTTGAA
>CAEMYA010000202.1:2435866-2448451 GCA_903131615.1 Diplodus sargus
GCATCTTGGATCTTGTTCCTGCCCTGAGGCCGGTGACGTAGATACACTAACTAACCCACTTCAACTGGAGGACAGTATACTTTGTGTTTGTCAAGTTCAATCCTTTCTGCTGCTTTCTTTTCAGCGTACTCTTTGGCTCAGGGTTAGGGTTATGGGCTTCATTTAGACGTTCCTGATGCACCACTAGCCAGTCATGTGTCTTATTCTGTACTTGGTCCCGCCCTAACAGAGCATCTACAGGGAGGTGTGGATGGACTCCAAAAAGCAAATAGTACGGAGAGTGACCTGTAGTTGCATGAGGTGTCACGTTATAGGCATGGACTAACTCAGCCACATGCTCAGGTCAACGGCGCTTCTTCTCTGGTGGCAGTGTATGCAAGAGATCATGCAGAGTCCTATTGTACCTCTCACATTGTGCATTCCCCTGAGGATGGTGAGGTGTTGTGCAGGTTTTCTTTATACCATAGAGCCTACATAACTCAGCAAGTACGTCACTTTCGAAGTTTCTGCCCTGATCTGAATGTAATCTCTCAGGCACACCATACTTCATGAACCACTCTCGCAGAAGAACCTTGGCTGTAGTGTCATCTTTCTGATCACGAGCAGGGAAGGCTTGTGTGAACTTTGTGAACACATTTGTCACCAATAAAACATTCTCTCGTCCATCTGAAGCAGGCTCTAAGATGGTGAAGTCTATTGCAACTACCTCTAGGGGCCGTGCAGCTAAGAAAGACTTCATAGGAGGGTGTATCTTGGGCTGTGGCATTTTGGTGAGTACACATCTCTGACACTTCTTTACCCACTGCTCTACATCATCGTACATTCCCCCCCAGAAACATCTCTGTTTCAAAGGTTCTGTGTTCTCTCTATCCCCTGATGCCCCATACAATCATGCACACTCTCAAGGACCTGTTCTTTCAAACAGGCAGGTAACAGAAGCTGGTGACATTCACTCACATGGACATCATCAATCACGCGATAGAGTAAACCATCTATCTCCTTGATCCGGTGCCACTGTCTGAGTAAAGACAATATAGGCTTGGCCAACCCTATTCTCTCATGACAGGTGGGTTTTTGTTTCCTGTTCCAGAACTGTCTAAGCGTGCTTAGTGTGGGATCTGTACTCTGACACTGGCGTAGCTCTTCCTTAGAGTAGCCAGGTAAAGTCGGAGTGTTATCCTGCTCGTCAGTACCCTGCTCAGCCTCTGAGGTACGAACCTGTCTCACTCTGCAGCACTTGGTCCCTGCTGTTCCTAGCTCCGGGCCTAGCACTGTTCCCTTCCTGACATTGCAAATGGCCACACAGCCCTCAAAATCTACGTCATCTGGGTGCGGTTGGGGCTCCCCTGCTAATGGCTGCCTAGAGAGGGCGTCTGCAGCAGTGTTACAACGGCCTGGGCGGTACTTGACTTCAAAGTCAAAGACTGCTAACTGAGCCACCCAGCGCTGTTCAATCACCCCTAACTTGGCTGTGTTAAGGTGACAGAAGGGGTTGTAGTCTGTTATGACTGTGAACTTAGAGCCTAGTAAGTAACCTCTAAATTTCTCAGAAACTGCCCACTTAAGGGCAAGCAGTTCCAGTTTCATACTGCTGTAGTTTCTGTCATTTTTCTCTGCATTCCGCAGTCTCCTGCTGGCATATGCTATCGCTCTTTTCTCTTTTCCCTGCTGTTGATACAGGACTGCGCCTAACCCTGAACCACTTGCATCTGTCTCAACAATGAAAGGAAGAGAAAAGTCTGCATAACCTAACAAAGGAGCACTGGTGAGTTTCTCTTTCAGTAACTCTAAAGCCTCCTGACACTCCGTGGTCCATAAACTTTTAACCAACTGTCAACCATCTTAACTCCTTCACTGTGCTTGGAACTTTCCATTGCTGCACTGCAGCAATCTTATCAGGACCAGTACCTATGCCCTCAGCAGATATCTGATTACCAAGAAACCGCTCCTTGACTGCAAAAAGTGACACTTCTCCACCTTGACTTTGAGTCCTGTCTCTTTCAGTCTCTGCAAAACTCTCTCAAGCTTTACTAGATGCTCCTCAAAAGACTCTGAGTATACCAACATGTCGTCTAAATACACAAGCATGATCTGCAGTACCAAGTCACTCATCGTCACCTGCATCAGCCTCTGAAAAGTGGCTGGCCCATTACACACTCCAAACGGCATCCTAGAGTACTCGTATAACCCAAAGGGTGTTGTAAATGCTGTCTTATGGCGATCATCCTCAGCAACCTGATGATACCCACTAGCCAGGTCGATAGTCGAAAAGAACTTTGCTCTGTGCAGGGCATCAAAACATTCATCAATGCGGGGCAAAGGGAAAGCGTCACAGCGAGTCTTTTAGTTTAGCTTCCTATAGTCCACACATAGTCTTAGACTACCATCAGTTTTTCTGACAAGAACCACGGGTGAAGCATAGGCACTAGTACTTTCCTGGATGACACCCTTCTTTAGAAGCTTGGTGATGTGCTCCCTAACCTCATTATACTGTGTGGGGGGTATACGGCAGTAGGACTCCAAGCGGACGCTGCTAATCACTTCCTGTTTCTGGTCCGCGATTTTCACTCTCTCTCATGTGATCTCCTACAGAGCATCTCACAGTCTGGGGCACAGTGCCATCTAGTGGCTTTAGTGTGAACTCTTATTTCCACTTGGCTACATATAGGCTACACAATAAAACACCTGCTGCCACAAATACGCGACACACACACACACACACACACACACACTGCTATGTCCTCCTCTGTAGAGATGGTTACACCCATCAGTCAGTTTGCTGCTGTTCTCACCTGTCTGAGCATTGAGTTGAGTTGACTCTTTGTACAACAAAGTCCTTTATGATCTGCTTCAAGTGGAACTTGGACTATAATCAGTCCTCTCTGTCCCGCTGTGTCCTAAAATTCAACTGCAAGTTTGGAGTTCAATGAGAGGCCAAAACCACAACCTGCACAGGTGTGTATTTCAGCAAGAACAGCAATAAACAGCAAGAAGACCTTACACACCTTACCAGGATATAAGTTCCTGAGTATAAATAGCATTTCAGCCAGACTTATGTGGTGTTGATCATTAAAAATGGGTGTGTTTGATTTGGCTCACTTATGCTTACCATTAAAACACTCATTCACTAGAATGCCACTCAGTGCATACCTTCACAAATGGCGAACAGTCCCCTTTTCATTCAATCAAGCCTAATCCAACATGTAACTCGATATTGCCCTTTATCACTCATCATAATTTTAAGCTACCATAACTGCTGAACCATGATTAAAGCTCACCAGGTTTAGGATCTTCATCAAATTGTACTCAAAAATACCAGCCACCTACATATGACAGTTAAATTAATGAAAATGACGGGGGGGGAAAAATATGTTAAAAAAGGTAAAAAGGTTCCTATTTTGGACTATTCTGGGCCAAGACACATCTTCCATCCAAATGGACTTCAGTGAAAACATAACCTCCTTGGTGGAGTTTTATTTTTTTGTATTTTATTTACCTACATGCTTTTTTTAAAATAAGCTTAATTTGTAACCCTAACCCTGCAAATTGGAATTGTACAACAGAAGACTATGAATAGAATAGAATAGAATTACTTTATTGATCCCAGACTGGGTAATAATTTCATGAGAGGACAGAGCAAAGCCGGGGGGTAGGCTACACACAATACATACTGTATAATGCATCCACTACACTTAACAATGCATAATACTTAAGGACATTAAGATATTATATGTTTTTACAACTTTTTTTCTGTAAGCAACAATAGACATTTACATTTTTTAGCTTATTTAGTTATTATATTATTTATTAATTTTACATTTACATTTACAAAGTAACATTTGTCATTACCATTACTATGTCGTAGGCAGGAACCTATGCTGAGATACTGTAATGCATAACACATAATGATATCTATCAATCAATGACTCAGGGGCCCATCCCAGGTATTACAGCACCCACAGACTATCACACACCATGGAACTCATCACTTACTTGTCATTTTTTGAATCCAGTTTTTATTCTTACATTGTAGTAGCTGCAACATAACATGCAGCAAAGCACAATACAAAATCCACCTACCAGTAGATAAAAGAACAACTTTGTTCCCATCAGGTGGTCAACAGTAATTTCTCACTTCCCTCCCTGGTTAAAGCCAGATGCTACCTTTACTTCTGAGGTCAACCAAATCCATACAAAACTGCAGCTGTGCCTCCACTGCAGGTTTGTGTGTCTTAACTTGTTTTTACAGAACAACAGTCCTGACCAATATCAAGCTGCCTTGACAGTTCTGACCTTAAGGGAAAGAACAGAAAGCTGAAAGTCCAGCTGCCACTTTTGTGAATCACAACATCCTTGGAGCCTAAGGATTTTCACTTGGAAAAAATAAAAGCTCATGAGACCAAATGTAGAAGTTTGCACAGCTGATATAGAGGTGCTAATGATGGACAAAGTGTTTTCTATAAACACTCCAAACAATCTATTAAGATGTATTATCCAAACACTCGACTGAGTTTGAAAGTTTTCATCCCAGCAGCGCAGCAACATTCAGAGCAACAACAGCTGCTCAGATGACTGTGGTGTTGTTAGATTGTATTGTCAATGAAATTGTTGATGATGCGGGTGTGCAACATGGATCCATTTCTGCTAACTACTTTACACTGAAATGAAGAAGGAGCTCTCAAAACCCACAAAATACAGAAAACTCTACCATCCTGTGTGAACCATATCAACATCTTGGCAAAAAACAAATTCTGACCTTAATCCTAAAAGGGTTAGGTTAAAAGTCTTTTTATCCTTGTGACTGTGATTGTTTATGTCCTGAAGCAGATTTCAATGTGATTAAATGAGAGCACAGACACACAACACGTCAAATATCCATTCATCTGCAGTCTGCTTAATGTGAGCCCAATAAACACTGCTTTAAATCCTATGATTATATTAACTGTGAAGGCAGAGAGTAAAGGGGAATTCAAAGATGTGACTGCTCTCCAGAACTTAGGAGAAAAAGCACAATCAAAGATTCTCCCTTTTCCAAATGTGTTTTGGCACAAGATGTAGCTAATTATTGAGTCCCAGAACAGCCTTATCATCTTTGTAGCACTGTCTAAATTAACCGTGTCGCCATCTCAGTTTACCTTCCAGTCAGGGGGGCTGCAGTAGGACACAGAAATATGCAAATATAATCAATTACTTTCACTTGCTTCTTACGTAAAGAAAAATAACCAGAAGTATTTTTTGTTGAACTTTATGTCCATTTTGCTGCGTTTGATGTACTTAACTCTCATCGATGCACCACCCGAGTGACTGCTCAGTACATGATAACTACAAGCTGTCATGTAGCTTGTTCTAAGAAAGAAAATGCACAAATTGTGATGAAGAGAGTATTAGTGACTGTCATTATCATTATCTCTCCTGATTGATAAAAAAATTATAAACCTTTATGATAACATGAACTGCAGAATAACATAGATGTGATTGTGGCTGTAAAAGGTGGGCTCTTACTCTGTCTTTGCCAGCACTGCAACTTAACTCTCAACATCCTGAAAGTGTCCAAATTAACATTATTAAGGGGCCTTCAGGGTGACCAATCAGAATTCATGTGTAGACAGGAGATGTTAAATAAAAACCAAGTCTAAAATATGTTACTGTATTTTTTCCTGCACTACTAGTGGCAATCCCTCGGAACTATCTCGCAACTGCCCTGGGGGTCCCGACCTTCAGGCTGAGAAACCAGTGCAGTTGAGCACCGTCATATCAGACCAAAACAAATGCATTGCTCATTAACTCAATAAAGTTGGGGCCAATAATAAAGCAGAATCTGAACACACTGCTCATGAACCTCTGACCAAACTATCAAAATCAAGAATCTACTATTGCAATCGACAGTGTTCACGCTGCGGTCATTTTCCTCTGACATCACAGGTCAGGGTTGGGAGCTTAAATGTGTATTGTTGTGTGCAAGTCCTAAAATGTCTGGCATCATTTCACCACTTCTTGATTGATCAGCAACTCAAAGGACAATGGTTAATGAAAATCTGGAGGGACATCGGACCACATTTTCAGGTAAAACAACACTATTAGCTTCCGTTAGACAACAGCTAATTTGTCAGCCATGAACACTACTAGCATGCACCAAAAAGACTACAAATGAATGAAGATGTCACTCCATAATGTGTAAGCTAGTGACTTTTTGCTAACAAATGCACAAAATCAATTTAAAGGATAATAATTGTATTGGATGAATGCATCATTGTTAGGCGCCTTACTATGAGATGAAATATCAAACAGGCCACAGACCTTCAATATAAAGCAGGTTTCATACTGAGCACCTCCACTCTCTCTCAGATTAAAGTCCCCAGCTGGCTCTATCTCATACGCTTTGTCATATTCTGCTAGATTTCTATCAGTTGTTACTGAAGCCAGTGCTTGACACAAGGTTAGATGAGAAGGGAGATGGGGTTGTGGGAGATGAGAGGACACGAGGACACAGTGATGAGTACAGCGATAACAGACCAGACATTAACCTGCAGCATGGATGATTGGATTGTAAGAGGACGGAGCCAAAAGCCATATAGATATGTACCCATGATGCACTGAAGGTTGAAGCGTTTGTTTAATCAGTCAAATCTGCTGATAGACAATCTTTCTTGTCAAATTGAGAATATTAGGGAAGTATCTATATGATGAAAGCATTTGTTGGTTGGGGATCTGCTTGTTTTAAAGTTGATTACCTCACGGAGTGGTTGATGCGGTTAACGAGTTGTTCTGTTGTGAATACATTAGCTGCCAAGATGTGTTCAGGGAAAGTGGGTGACAGAAATTATATTAATATAGTCAGGTTAATGAAATGGCAGCAGGCTCAGATAAAAACAACTCTGGGAAAATATCCTGATGGGAGAAATAAACTCAGTGTTTCCTATTTAAAGGATGTTAATATAAAAATCAACATGGGATTTGACTTGCAGAGGTCCCCAGCAGGGATCAGTGCCGGGGTGTTGAGGTTATGTGGAATGTGCCTTTACTATTCTAAACTAAACTGCATGAACACACGCATGGTCTAATGGCAATAACTGGAAATATCTGAACATTAAGGACGTTATTATCTAGAAATCAGAAAAAAACTAGGACCTTTATTTAGTGTGTCAAAATCCTTTTTGGAATCACCCTGAGAGTTAGAGGGGAAATCCAGTATTTTTAAACCTGAGTCCTATATGTATACATTTTGTTTTGTAAATGATTCATTCTTTGCAAAAGTTTTGGAATTGCTTCTGTAGATCACCACAGTTACAATGACTGTTATGTAACCATAAAAAAGAGGAATCACGAGACTGTTTCATATACACTTTTAAAGTTCCTTTTAATAAAACGGAACTTTGGCGGTTGGAGTTGCCACAAAGGATTACTGTCTAGCCAGTGCAGCCATGTCGCTGCTGCCAGCTGAGGACCAATTACAAAACTTCTGGTTAGTCTGAATCATTTACAATGCAAAACATGGAAATATAGGGCCCTGGTTTAAAAATATCAGAGTTCCCCTTTAATGTACCCCTAATAATTATTTCCAAATCTCCCTATACTTACAGCAAGGAAAATGATTACTGCTATGACAGATTGTGTCATCACACAGGGCAGCAAAAATGAAATTATGATGACGTTCTTTGCTGGAACTACTGGTTGTGATGAACCCAAATCATTACTGTTGCCACAGTCATCCAGCTCCCTTTTACCACAGGCTACTCTCTTTTAGGTAGGTTTTTGTTCTGAATGAAAGGGATTTTGGTAACTATGTAGTTAAGAATCTGACAGTTTAAAGGCAGAGAATCCTTGGTCAGGGTGAAGAGGGAGGAGATGCACAGACAGGATGATTATGAACAGAATCAGACATATTACCATACATTAACATTTAGGTTGAGGATAGAAGCAGCTGTTCTGAACTGCAGGAAATTGTACGTTTCTCACCACAACCCCCAAGGCTGCAGGTAGACCTCAGTTAAAAATATGTCAAGATTTTTGCAAAGCTCAATTTTTGGTCCAAAAAAAGCACAAGGCTGTATGGACCTTCGTGTTCTGTTGTACATCTTACACAAGATAAATCCTCAAAATCAATCAATTTTTGAAGGTATCTTTTCATAGCTCTTCTAACAAAATTATTCTGCTTACTGCCATCTTTTTACAGGTTTGGACAGCTCTAGATCTCTCCTCAAAATTTAATACAATCTGTGCTATGGGATTCATTAAACTGGTTAGGACTTCTTAAAAATAAGTGATACATACAGCCCCTGAGCATGTCAGCGGACAGAATTTGAGGGAATGCTTGACTTTGTGGTCATCTTACATGTCACAAAATCACGATACACTAATTTTTTAATGAGAGAGAATCTGGTGTTATAAAAGAGCCTTGGCTTAGAGTAGCTCCACTGAGTGATTTAGACTGATAAAACATGTATATTTAAACATATAAATGTATCCCTTTGTAGCTTTAATGTCAAGTGTAAATCAGATATGGCTCAGTCATACTATATAGCATAATATGCGTGTTAGAAGCAGGTGGAGAGGAGGCTCAAACCGAAGGTGGATGGAGAAATGTGATAGATTGATGGAATGGATGGAGGGTAAATGTAGGTGAGATGAGGAAATTGAGGAGAGAGGGAGGGACGGAGTACGAGAGCTGGCAGCTAATGCTGGCAAAACATTTTACTGGCAGCCAGCAGCAAAGTGCAGTCAAGTGGCGAAGAGAAAGATGGAGAATGAAGGGGATAAAGAAAAAAAATCATTAGGGAATAAAATATAGATGACAAAATATATGACAATGATGCACATTGCTTCCGCGTGGAAAGATAAAAAAAAAAAAAGATCAAGTGGGACAGAAAGGTTGAAGAAAAAACATGCGAGATGGAGGTTGAGGCAAAAAGAAGAGATGATGAAGAAGAGGAGGGTCAGGCAGCGAGAAAGAGAACTGGATTAGCAGGATGTGATGAAGAGGGGCCACATGATGGTTGAGAAGCAGAGGAGATTTGGTGGCCAGAGATGAGAAAAGGATGAAAGGGGATGAAGAGGGGATAGATAGGAGGATTAAAAAAGATAACTGGAGTAAAGGAGGATGACAGGAGAGGAGGTGTGGGCCTGCTGGAGAGAGGGCGAGGTGAGCAATTTTAGAAAACGAGAGGGATGAGGAATAAGTTCGAGAGAGAGCGAGTGACAAGATGACGAAGTTGGAAGGAGGGTGTGATGAAAGAAAACAGAACAGGGAAATAAAGAGAGGGAAGATGGGCTGGATTAGACAGAAAAAAAGAGAGTGGAGAGGAGAACCGCTGAGCTGATTCCCAGCTGATGGATCTCGGCCATAGCTCCAAACACCTACACACTGTTTTACACACGTACACACACATACACACACACACACTTGTTCTCTCACATCACACAGAGGGACAGAGAGAAATTAAGTGAAGTTGTTTCTACCCTGAGGAGCCCATTTTATCTTCTACTGAACATCAATTCACACACAACAGGCCACAGGGAAGATATGTCAGAGTGTGTGTGTGTGTGTGTGTGTGTGTGTGTGTGTGTGTGTGTGTGTGTGTGTGTGTGTGTGTGTGTTTGTGTGTGTGTGTGCGTGCGTGCGTGCATGTGTGTGTGTGTAAGAGAAAGAGAGAGTGCTGATCATAGTCCTCTCATCTCATAAACCCACCAGTGGCACCTAACATAAAATTATGTAGAGACCAAAAGTTAAACACATTTTTAACTGATACTTGACTTCATAATGTAGCTTATATTTTTAGTTAGTGAGGAGACAGAGGTAAGACTGGATCTTTTACAACTTTATGACAGCATGATGAGTCTGGGAATGGTCTTTTCCCCCCCCTCAGATTGTGTAATGAGCATTTTTAGAAAAAGAAGTCTTGAATAAAAAGTTTCAGTAAATTCATCTTCAGCAATAAAAACACAGCAATTGTAGCAACAGTAATAACAGTAATAACAGTAAAATATTCATTTAAGCAGTTAAAGTAATATTATTACGCCTATTATGTCCACTAACGTTACCACCTGACACACAGGGTCGCTGGTGACCCATTTAGGCTAGTTCGAAGTTGCTCATAACAATATAAATGTTTTAACTTGTGTCAATATGGACATGCTATATATGGTTCAGCCCAGTGACAGCAAAACTGGCTGTTTTTTCATGGAGACCTGGTAAGCTGCCTCAGCCTCACAGACTGCTTTAGGGCCCTGTCAGACTGCAATTTTTGCCATCAAAATCTTTTTCCAGTTTTTTAAATGATAGTAAAAGGTTGTATAGTCAATAGAGATCAGGTTAATCTGAGACTATAGTAGTGAACCAATATAGATTTTATCAGTTTATAATGCCTAGTCACACTTCTGTGGTTAATTTGGAGAAAATGTAACACAAAAGTAGTGTAATCAAGCGACACGTTACTCCACACAGACAGTAACATTGTAATGTAACTCATTAATTAGAGCTGACAGCATCTAGTAACATTTAATTTTAAAACAGCAAAGAACCCCTTCTGAGCTAAATCTTTACATTTATAGATCAATGTGTGTATATAAAGAAATCATAAAATACTTTTAAAAGCAATATTTGCTCCGTAAAGGTGAAAAATCGACTGGTATACATCTTCACAAAGAGCTCACCAGCCGTGACTGATGACTCTGCTCCAGCCATCTTGTGTGCCCAGAGCCATAGATCAGTGTGTGGGTGTGTGAAATTACAGTCCTTGGCCAGAGTGGCCAACAGACGTGCTAAATGCTCTACTGTGCGAAAGGACCAAGGACTTAAACCCATATATAGTACATCTGGAAGCACTCACACAGACACACGCGCGAACACACACACCTGGTAAGCATCTCATCTGTCAAGAGCAAATCATTTATTCAAATAACATGTCCAATATTTAAATTCTTTACCTCTTCCTCCAACATACACACACACACAGCACAATCTATATGTCACATATAGCTGATCTATTGCCCTTTCTCTTTCTTTTCTAATGGATTTCCATGTTAGGGTTCCCATTCCTAGTGTATGTCCACTAGAGTATGTAAGTTGTACATTTAACTGTGATTGGTTTAGAATTCCCGGTGATGTCATGAAATCGGTGCCCATACGTATGGGCCATAAACTCAAATTCAAAAAACTGAGCATGGAAAAACTTTCCCCCTTCAGCAGTTGAATGAGACAACAAACTCTTCAGATACATAATTCAGTTGAATGAAGTTCAAACCTCCAACTAAGGTAATGGTAAGCAAAACACATTGGACTCAATGGGGAAGACTGTTATTTAACCCAAACCACGATTGTCAAACTTGGCAGACAATGAATTGTTGGATGAAGAGTTGCAGGTGACAGCTTACTGGTTTTGGTGTCTGTGAACATCCATCACAAGGTCTACATAATGTTTACCAGATTGTTTCAGTTAAAAAACAAAGCACACAGAGTTTTATCACAAGCGCCGATCATGATTACTCACTCTACCAATGGAAATGTACTCCACCAACAGGGATGGAGCTGATGCAAAAGACATTTGCCAACTTGATCTGTCAATGAATTTATTCTGTTAATAGAAACATTCACTTAGTGGTGCCACACCACTTTTATTTGAAGGTCCCATACTATTCTGTTTTTCATCAATTCACACAGCTATCAGAGGTCCAACAACACTGTTTTTGAAATGCATTGCCCCAAACCCATCCGTGGTCCTGAGTTTCAGGTGTCTAAAAGTCGCTCAAGGTGAGCTCTACTGAGAGCAGGCTGTTTCTGTGCCTGCACCTTTAAATGCTAATGAGCTCCGTCTGTCAACGCCTGCCTTGCCTGCTACTCATCCCTTTCAGGGAGAGGATGCTGCTTACGCTAGTGGTAGCATGCGCTAATGTTTATGGTGGATGTATCGCTATGGCTCTCCAAGATGCTGTCGTTCAACCATACCAGTTTGACCCAGAATCGGACCCAGAAGGAGAGGCTCCTGAAAAAGTACAGACTCTGCGGCTGCAGCAAGATGTTTCAGAATGGTAAGTGTGTCTGAATATGTTACTTACCGTAGTTTGTTTGTATGTGTTGTTACAGTCACTATCGTGTAGCTAATGCTAATGGCGACACTTACCTGTGGCTCGGGTGCAGTTGCTGGGCCCGGTATGGTTGGGACTGATCCTTTTATGAGGGTCAGTGTCGAGGCAAAGCCAGCTTTGCACTGATCCTCATTACTGAAGCAGTCCGATATGAAGTGGTTGGCATAAACATACAAGCTAACATGAACTGCAGCCGGCAAGTTGTCATTAAAAATGAAACACAACCACTGTCTCTTCTGTTGTTCTGTAGCTGGGACAGAATATAGGCACTTATGTTGATTTTTACAACCAACAGCAGAGTAATTTTCGCGTCTCACTCTGAGCGATGACATTGCGAAACGCTGCTATCTTACCGCTGGACACACCGAACTTCACCTCGGGGATGAACGCCTCCCTCTCGGATATCTCCTATCACCACGCAGAGGAGGTCGGCCTATGAACATTACTATCTATATATATATATATATATATATATATATATATATATATATATATATATATATA
>CAEMYA010000203.1:4223-27262 GCA_903131615.1 Diplodus sargus
ACCTCCTGCAGACCAACATTCACTGAAAAGAGAAAAATGTTGGAGAGAATTTGACAATCTGGGATTATTTTCATGATCAATAACAATCCATCAGTATCAGAATATATAAAGTTTGAGTCTCTTCAGATCTTTTCATTGACTTTGTGTGTAATGTAGACCAGTGGTTCTCAACTGGTCTGGCTTCGGAACCCACCATCCTACTTATTGACAAGCTGCGACCCAAATCAAGGAAAATGTTCAACTTCTCAAATGTATTCAACGTAGCATAACACTTCAGTAACTGTACTATTAAACTATTCAGTCACTTAGTCAGGCAATTAAAAATACATGAAAAATAGATTAAAAAGTGCAACTATAACAACCAACACTGCACTATGGAATAAATTCAGTTTCTTCAGTTTTTATCCACAAATTCAAAATAAGTTAAACAAAGGAAGCTCTGAGAAGGACAGGAAGAGAATCAACAAGCTGGTCAAAAGGGCAGACACAGTCTTGGACTGTCCTCTGGACTCCATTGAGGAGGTGGGTGAGAGGAGGATGTTAGCCAAGCTGACATCAATCATGGACAACCCCCATCAGCCCCTACATGAGACTGTGGGGGGCTTCAGCAACACCTTCAGCAACAGACTGCTTCACCCACGGTGTAGCATTCTGTTTCCAACTGCTGTCAGACTGTTCAACAACAGTAACCCTTAATGGAGCACCATAAGCACCTGCTTACCTTGCACTACTTACATTTCTACCTCTGCCATCTCGTGCAATTACCTGTGCAATAATACTATTTAATTTTTTTACATATTCATATTCACATACTGAATCTGTTTATTTTCAAACACTTTATTTAAACACTGTTTATTTATGCAACCAACCTTCAATAAGGCACTACTCTGACACTTTATTTAAATGTATATAATGCACATTTTTGCCTCCTGTATATAATGCACATAACATAACATAGTGCTTTCTATGTTTTATCTTTCTCTCTTATCTAAATATTTTTTAGTATTTTTTTTTAGTATTTCTAGTCTTGTACTTATTGTATTTCTGTATGTCTGTCTTTGTGCTACTGTGACAAGTGAATTTCTCCTATGTGGGATGAATAAAAGTCTAAGGTCTAAAGTCAAAAAGTGTAATTCAAAAAGATTCAAGTATACAAAATCTTTCTTCTGATTACCTTATCAGTAGCTAAATTAGGGCCAGCTCTTGCCCATTTGGTGTCCTCGGCGAGATTACTCCCCCCCACACCAAAAAAAGAAAAGAACACTGTCGTACAATTGAACAACATCTGAACCATCTGAACACTCACAACAGTTTTATTTGAACAACAACAATGAACTTTCAAGTCACTCTTTCCAGCATGTGTATTAACTAAATTTCAACTAAATTCTCCACGCCTGGACTTCCTTGCAGCAAAGGCATCTATTGTGTCATTAAATGACACCTGCCTAGAGACCTCGCGGTTTATGCTCATCAGTGCAAGTGCAGTTAAAACATGGTGGAATTTTTTGATGAGCTTCAATTTAGAGCAGCTCCTCTCTGCAGCAGCAACTGTCACTGCAAGCAAATCAAACACACATGCAAATATAGATATTAATCCTTCAGTAAGGTCACACAGTGATTTACAAATAACAGCACATCTGAAGCATTAATTATTATTAACCATAGTATTGTTCAGTAATGTGACTGCAGCTCTAACATGCAGTTACATAACTAACCTGCTTCAAACTGACTTTCAGAGCTGGGCGGTGTGGTTGATGTGGTCGCGCTGCTGCTGCATGATGCCGGACGTGTAGCTGTATTCAAACATAGAGTACATCCATACTGTTTGTTGTGTCATTCTACTTCATTTAATGAAATAATTAATAAGGTTTGATATAAAATAGGTACTGTACAAAAAACTTTATTTTATTTGCCTAAAACCGAAATTAACTTAATTGCTAACAAGCTTGTACCATTCAGTCACACCAACAACAACATAGCAGTGTGTAAGAGACCACAAACAATTGGCTAAACATACATGCTTCAGAGAGTGGTGTGGATGCTGCATTAGAGGTTTCCTCTCCAGCAGCTGTTAGGGGCGTCTAGAGAGATATAAAGTAGATTCACTTAGTACTATACACCAAAAATACCCTAACCCTACAGCAGTCAGAACAGGACAAACAACTGCTGCAGATTGCAGCAGTTGTTTGCAAAACTGGTGGGTTCAACATAACATTTATAAATACCTTATGGTAAAAGATTTACTACCCTTGTTTGTCTACTACAAATAGCAATGGTCTCCAACTATAAAACAGAATTCATTATGCAAGGAGTGCCATTGTTACAACCTACCCCACTACCAGGGTGTGTTGTGTAGTTTCTGGGCTCTCAATTGTAACAGTAAGATTGAATAACTAAAAACTGAGACCACATCACAAAATATGCATCTATATAAGTTTATTGTGTATGTGCTAACACTAAAGCATCTTCCTGTGCCTCACTAAAAGATAAATAAGTCCTCACTGATGGCTAAATGAAGAACAGTGTCAGTGGTGTGTAACGTCGGGAGAGCTTTCCTAAATAATTTTTTGTGATAATACCTATGAATGCTATACACATAAAAATGGAAACCTTCAGCAGGAGGTCAGAAGTAGCTAGTAATGCACGTAAAGTCACATGAAGATGTTTGACAATTAGTAAAGCAACAATCGTGCACACTGTGTCTGTCTTAAATGATAAAACATTAACCTGAGTGTGTGTCTGTGTGTGTTATCCATCTAATGAGAGGGATCAGAGTCACAGTGCTGACAGATGTATGTAGGTTTTCCAGCAGTGCAGTTTTTTTCTTGGTTTTAGAAGTTGTAATTAACACTTTTCTTTGGGTTTTGGAATTTGCTGTGCATCAAAGACTTTTTGATTGCTGTGATCGCCCACACTGGGCATCTTACTTGAACCTTGTTCTCTGAGGGTTTTTTCCTTGCAGTACCTGCTCAGTGTCACATGGCAGATGGTGTAGTCTCTGATGACTGGCCTCACTTCATCTGATGGAGCTTTAAGTACATGTGAAGACACAGACCCTATTCGTTTTCCTCATACACTGTCTTGGGATACTGAAATAAAAAGGAGTAGTATAAAGAAAATATGTGAATTGTGATTCAGGGATGGTTGTAACATTTTCTTATAAGGTGTTACAATCATGCCCACCCCTGTCAGACATTGTTTAGCTTGCATCAGCATGGTTGTTTGAAATTAGCATAGATAAAATGACTCATATTGTATGTAAGAACCTCCACTTTAAACTAACGCAAGTTACCGAATTCAAACATCAACAGTATCAGTACTAAAAAGTAAAATATTTCTTTGTTACCTGAAAATTGAAGTTTTGCTCTAAAATGTGCATACTTCTTCTCACAGCCATGAAAATTAACATGCAAGATCAGGGAGGGAGTGGTTATACATGAAATTGATGACATGACTCTTAGGTTATCCCTTCTCGGTGAAAGTGATGCTGTTACAACTATCCCTCTGTTTCCACCAGACCCGGTCTCCCCTACAACCAGCTGCATCCGGACGGGTTGGCCTCTACTTTGATTCATGATTCATTTATCCTTCTTAGTAGCTATCAGTGTCTTTGTCTAGCGTGTTAAGCCAGCATTGTTTTATTTCAACCTAGCTAGCAAGCTAATACAATGAAATGTCTTTACACAAAACACCATTTAAAAAAAAGATGACATAATATTACCTTTGCAGTGGGACTTCTTCTCCTCCTCCTCTTTTCTTCTCTTTCAGTACTGTGCAGCCGAGGGCTTCGACGGCCGTTTCATCTTGCAAAATATCAAAATATATCCTGTCTGTCACTTGACCTCTGTGACACCTATCTGACCCTCTAAGGTGCGCAGGGTGCATGTTTTTCAGTATTTACCGTAAATACTGAAAAACCTTGTGCTTTGAAGAAAATTAAGCAGCACTAACTTCAACCTTACTGGCATCATCAACCTGAGTTTAGAGGAGTTCATGGGAGAACTGGGGATGTTTTTTGGCCCTGACAAGAGTCTCAAAGTCTGGAGTAGTAGTCGACAAAGCAACTCTAAGGTCATGCTCAATGTCCAGTCTGTTTCTGTGTTTTGTCTTCAGCTGAAACAGAGCTGAGAAGCCACACTCCCAGAGATAAGTAGTGCTGAATGGTAGAGGGATTTTTACTGCTCGAGTGGCAAAGGGAGGATACTCACTCATCACAGTGCTGCACTAGTGACGCGCGGTGAGGTTCATGACTGGTGATGCACTGACTAGAGTCGGATGTAAAAATATATGAACCCAAAATAGAAGCTTATACAGTGGTACCTTGACTTACGATTGTCCCACAGTGAACGCCACAGTGAACACCGTAACATCCGCCAAGCACCCCGTGTCACACTCGATAGCTAGACTGACATGCATGTTAGCAAATTGATTTGACATACGAGCTCCGTCACGGAATGAATTAGACTTGTAAGTCAAGGCACCACTGTGTTTCAATTTTGACTTTAATTGAAACATTTAGTTGTTTTAAAAGCTTTTAATTATGCTTTAATCAATTCCACACTGTTCAACAATTCAATAGCAACACGGCACCATCGCCCTCTGCGTAGAAGAAGAGCACGCAGCAACGTGCGCTGTGCGTATGGAGCTCCGCGCTGCAGTGCGGCATCCAGTCGTCATCCCTCTGTTTCTCTGGGAAAGTAGCCAGTAAACCGCTTAAACAGTTTATTCAGATGTGTCGTGATCATATTCCTCATTACATTTTTTCCTGCATTCGGAGCTCTGTATTCTCCGCACGACCCCCGAGTTTGTTCCTGTCATGGAGGCAGCACCATCAGCTGTGATATCAATACACATGTCCCAGCTTAGGACCACTGAACTCAAATACAAGTCCACAGAGCTGAGAATGTCCTCTGCAGTCGTAGTAAGGAGCTCTCTTGTGCAGAGAAATTGCTCCTGTAAGTCTCCGTCCCACAGATGTCTCACGTAAACGAGTAAAACGGCTTTGTTTGTTATGTTTGTAGATTCGTCCGTTTGTAATGCAAAATGACCACTTAATGTCTTAATGCGAGCTGTGGTCTGTTGTTTGACGTCATCCTACATCAATTCGCTTACTCATAGTGTCATTTGGCAGAGGTATAGTTTTCAGTTTGTCCGCTGCAGATTGATCCAACACCTCTCTGATCATGTCCATGGCTGCAGGTAAGATAAGACCCTCTGCAATGGTTTGGGGCTTCTTTAACTGATCAAGACTCTGCAGATTTGTCCTTGGTTGTCCTTTTCTCACTCACCACTATACAATGTATAGGAGACCTAGATGGCAATCTCTAAACGTAAGAAGGCACATTCACTGGCTTCAACTTATAGTTAAATATCTATTTAAATTATCCTCCTTATTTACATCAGTATCTGGTACCTTTTACTTCAGATTTCCAAGTTCAGCACTCTGCTCAGCTCTATTTCTACGTCCCTCGTGCTAAGAAAACAATTGGCAAAAGAGCGTCTAAGTTTAAAGCCCCAGCAGATTGGAATAATTTACCTGTTGATATGAGATCCATTTCTATACTTGGTATGTTCAAGCATGCCCTGTCTTCTCACTTTAAGATGGACTGCTCTTGTTATCAATGAAACTGTCACTGACTATACTTACTGTTTATAT
Source organism: Diplodus sargus (assembly GCA_903131615.1). Taxonomy (NCBI): domain Eukaryota; kingdom Metazoa; phylum Chordata; class Actinopteri; order Spariformes; family Sparidae; genus Diplodus; species Diplodus sargus. The sequence continues at coordinate 9,880 of CAEMYA010000203.1, forward strand.
TAATGTTTACACTTGATTGTATTTGGTGATCCACTCACACATTTTGGCCACTACTGGTAGTGATGTTTTGATGTATGTGGTTTGACTTTTGTTTTGTTGTTGCTTGTTGGATGTATCTTGTCTTATTGATAACTGCATTTTTATTTTATTTGTATCTTTTTTATTATTTCTATTTTTATCTATTTAATATTTCATTTTATTTTTATATCACGTCTCTGTAATGTGGTTATTGTGTTGAATGTTGGGATCCCCTCGAAAACGAGATGGTACATCTCAAGGGGTTTTATCCTAATAAACAAACTTGATTGATGAGCCACCTGGTAAGATGCACGGAGTGCCTGGTCTTGCTTGGAGCACGAAGAAGTAAGACACTTTTGTGATGTCCTCAGGTCTTGAAGTCGTCTCAAGTACTCAACAGGTTTATCTTGTTTGGTTCTTCAGTTTTGAAGGCTTCATGCTTTCTTGTGCCAACACCTCGCAGCAAAAAACACTCAGGTTTTTGTCCTCTGTTGTCCTCAGAGTAGGAGAATCCATATTTCATATATTCAGGGTCATATTTACACTTCACCATGCTCAATTAGAATTTAAAAACAAACCTTATGAGTCTTCTTCTATGCTGTGAAATGGCAGGTATCAATTAGCATTACAGGGCATTATCGATACCTACGGTTAAGGAGTGTGAATAGACGGCACTCCACTGGATAAAAAAATCCTCTTCAAAATAAAAGCACAGGCTTTTTTCCTTAACACTTTTTTTGCCCAGGCAAAGGCCCGCGATCCACTTTTGGGTCGCAACCCGCCAGTTGACAAACCACCGATCTAGACAACCTAGTAATTTGTCCTGGTGTTTGGTCTGAATGCCTCCGAAGTCTCTAGATTAATGTAATGACATGTAGAAGCTGAGATGTTTAAAGCAACATGATGTAACTTTTGGAGGTTAAAGCAGCAACTTCAGAGTCGTGTTGATGGTCAGGTGTGTTGTAACAGGTGAACGGTGTCTCTGTCACTTGTAGGATCACAGCCTCACATACGTGTTCACTTCAACACGTAACACTGTGATGATGTCATGAGTTGTGTTTGTAGTCAGCACCTATATTACGTCTGACAAACTGTTACACACCTGGGATTTGTTTTTACTACAGTGGTGTTGCACTCAGAAACTGTGGGGGGCGCCAAATCACACAACATGAGAATTTCTCCATAATGTGGCTTTAACATGTTGAGATGTTCAGTGTGACTTGGTACAGTTTGTCTCTGACTGTCTGTCCACAGTCCAGCTGTTGTTCTGGGTCTTACCTCCACACTGGGGACAGGAGGAGTCTCCTGGTGAAGCAGACTGGTCCCAGTCTGAGGTGATGCAGCGTCTGCAGAACCAGTGTCCACAGCTGGTAGAGACCGGATCCTTCAGGACGTCCTGACACCAAACACAGCAGGTGGGCTGCTTCTTCACAGAGACATGACTCCTCTTCCTCTCTCTGTGAACACATTTATTTAGAACTACAATGTTTTGATGATTGTTGTTAAAAACATCCAGATTTGGTCGACACTGTTGAGAAGCTCAGACGCTCACAGAGAAAAGTCAAAGTGTGGATACTTTTCATCTTGAATTCAGCATTTAGTGTGTCATGAAGATGATGTGTAAAGATTTTCTCTCAGAACAAAACGTGTCAGTATCAGAAACTCGTGTCTGTCACAGAGATTATTTTCTGCAATAATCCAAAATCCAACTCTTTGTCTCTGTCTGATCTTAGATCAGATCACAGATAGCAGACACACAGAGGAACATGAGGCGGGAAAAGTCTCAACTATGAACACAAAAGACATTTTAGTGGAAATCTGAATACATGAACACAAAATCAACTAAACAAAAATTAATCATCACTGAAACATGAGTCATATAAATGGGTCAATATCAGTCATCTTACTTTGTGTCTGATGGTCCAGGTTCAGTACTGATGAATCGAGGATCACCTTTGGACCAGTCACTCTTCAGTGACGGACAGATGGATCCTGCAGGTTCTGCTCGGTCCTCCTCTTCCTCCACACAAACACTCATCTTCAGCTCTGAGAGGTGAAACATGAACTGTGAGCTCAGAACACATGAATCAGGAAACAGGTTTGTTCAACAGTGATGCAGGAAGAGAGAACAGGAAGGAACAAACACTCTGTCTGACACACACAGACACACACACATGCACGCACACATGCACGCAAGTTTGTGTGTGTGTGTGTGTGTGTGTGATGCTGTTTTATATAAAACGATGTATTTTAATGATATTTTTGACTATCATTCCCATATTTGAGAAAAGAACCTTGTAGTCCTGCATGCAGGTCTAATTTATCTCCACAGCTGTAGACTCACAGCTGGTGTCTTTGGATTTGGGGGGAAAATACATATATGAGGCTATATGATCGTTTCAATTTAATCTTCTGATTTCCAGAAAATATAAACATTTCTCTGATTGTACTGAGAGTTGTATTGAGTCACACAGTCTGCATGCAGCAGAAATCTTCTCCTCTGTTCCTCCTGCAGAGCAGGAAGGTGAGAGTTCCAAACTACTGACCAAAACATTCTACTTTAGCGATAGCTGAATTTGAACTGTATCATATATAAACATGCATATGCTCTTTTTATTTCAAAACTGTTTTAATGCATTAAAATCATTCTGAAATAAATTATTTTTTTATTTAATAGGGGGCTGACAGACAGATGCTTCTGCTGATGCTGCACTTGACGTATCAGTTGGAACGACAAGTTTATTTTAATTAAACTCTGCCTCATTGATCATTATGTGAGAACATAATTTGTGTTTGAATTTCTGTCATTAATAAATATTTTCTTTTCTTTTTTGTAACAGTAAAAAGAGCAAGAAAGAGAGAGAAATCCCCACAGACTCCCTGCAATGATGCTAACTGACATGTCATGAACACAGTGTTGCTCACCTTCTTCACTGGGACAGGGAGGGACAGGTGTGGGCAGACTGGGACAGGGAGGGACAGGTGTGGGCAGACTGGGACAGGGAGGGACAGGTGTGGGCAGACTGGGACAGGGAGGGACAGGTGTGGGCAGACTGGGCTGCTGCTGACTCAGCTGTTGTTAAGTCTGCTAATAGGAGCAGGGACAATGATTTAATCTGAATATCTTGCTAAATGTTTCCCTGCACTGATTAAATGTTGATGAAATGTAGGCTAACACTAGCCTGTAGCTAGCTAGCTTATTTCAGTATGGACATTAAGTCAGCAGGTTAATACACTGACAGACTGAAGGCTACCCCCCTTTACTGGTGAAACACTGGTTCACAGATTGATTTCCTTTGTCTTTTCTCTCTTTCCTTTTTTGAAAACCAGATTTTGATTTAGGCAACATTTTGATAAATGTAGTTCTGGCATCTACTGACTGACTGCAACTAAACACCATCACTGATAAGTGCCTAAGGCAGGACCAAACCATTTCATGCAGATGTTGGGGGGTGGTCGGTCAATATGGATGTTTACTTAATGGGGATATTTGACTTTTACTGCCAAAAACAAGTAAAAACAAAGCAATCCTTGTTGAGTGGAAATTGTATTATTTCATTATTAGATTTGAAATATATACCCAATGATGATGGTTTAATCATTTCATATTATTTTTTTTTTTTGGAATTGTCCTAACTTTTCCCCCATAGGGCGCCACTGTGTGTGTGTGTGTGTGTGTGTGTGTGTGTGTGTGTGTGTGTGTGTGTGTGTGTGTGTGAATAGGGTGAATATCTTGTTTAAAGATGTATCTGTATAACAATGTGCTTTAATAAAAAAACATTTGACGAGGCAGGAGTAAATGTATCTCACCTTTTCTGACACACTCCAAACTGGTCAGTTCCCAGTAAAATGAAGCTAAAAGAAGTCACAGCGCTGCACAGAACTGAGACAAACACACTTCACAGATTACAGCCTGTTTCTCTGCTGCTGCAATTTTACAGAATCTAATAAAAACTCTTTGTTGACAGACAACAAATTCATCAATAAATACGATTTACTGACTGACAGTCGATACAGATTCAGATCCAACAGATCAACATCTTCAGCAGTCGCTAAAATACTGAAGAAACCACAAGCTGCTGAGACCAAAAGAAATATGCAGCTGGGGTCATTTATTGATCTGAAGAAAGCATGATGTGATCTATCATGACAGATGGATTAATAAAGGTGAGCGGTGTGGTACCAGAGGGCTGGTTCTGACCCGGCTGAGAAGCTCTCTGGATAACAGGCAGCAGTCTGAAGATGGTGAGGACATGTGGTTCTGTTTGGACAGTGCTTGTGGAGTCCACCAGGGGTCAGTGTTGGGGGCACTTCACACTGACATTAGTGACACATGTCAAACAGAAACATTAGGAAAGTTTGTGTTATTTGCAGACGACACAAATATGTTTTGGATTTGCAACTTTTCCTGAAGTTGATCACATCTGAAATGAGCAAATTAAAAAGGTGCTTTCACAGGGTTAGGGTTAGAAAGAAGATCAAGTTGTCTGGAAACTGAATAAAATAATCAAGTAGAGATGAAGATGGATCGTGTTAATATTGAAGTGGACGTAAATACATTTGTGGGTGTGATAATTGATAAAAACATCTGCTGGAAACCTCAATAGAAGCTGCTGAATGTAAAGAAGCAGGAAGCATCTCAGTCCTGTGAGACAAAGTTCATACTGGATCACAAACCACTGCACATTCTCTCCTGTTCACTGGTCTGACCATGTTTAAATGAAAATACTTTGTAACATACTTTTCATTTAATGATGCTTATTTGTCAAACTAGTTCACAGCAGTCTGAGCTCGACTGTTTCACTTTATTAATATCATATCATATTTAATCTTTGCTGAGATTTTACAAATCATTTCAGTTGATTGTTGATGCTGGTAGATGAACATATTTTCCCTTCTGACTGCAGAGAACACTCTTATAGTGACATAAACATCATATTTTGTTCTCTCCTAACATGATGAAGCCCTGTCACATGTAGACACAAAATGCTTTTCAAAATGTGTACACTCACTGGGCAAAGGAAGAAAACTAGTTGCATGTGTGTAATTCTTTCGGGGTCCATGCCGATGATATGTCGGTGTTCTGGTGCATCAATAACGTCCTGTTCTGTTGTCAGAACCAGAACAAATCTGCAGAGTCACTGTGTGTTCAGCATATCAGAGAATCAGAGACAGAAAGAAAACAGAGCAGTTCAGACTGCAGCACTGACAGTCTTGTCCACTTGTTGTGATTGGTCCGTCAGTCACTGCTGGATGAAGCTCTCCTCTCCACTCCACCTCCCAGTAACACGGCCCAGTCAGAGCCTCTCCACCCACCAGCTGATGGTGCTGCTTCAACCTCTCTGGATCATCAGGACACAGCTGATCCTCTCAACACCTCCACCTTTCTCATCACCACCACCTGATAAGATAATGAGAGAGAGCAGAAGTGATGCATGAGTGTTTCCAGAGACTCCCTCCATCAGCTGTCAGTCAGTGATATAAAGACCAGCAGGACTTCAGTCCTGTTCAGACCACAAGTGGAGCGGCTGTGTAGCGTAGCCAGCTTCCTTTCAGCTTCATGTTAACGTGTTGGAGTGAAGCTCACAGGTTTACTCTGCAGGTTTCACTCAAGTACACAGTGAAATAAACTGCAGAGTCCCTGAACGCATCATCGCTGCAAAAACACTTTAATGATGATTGACAGCTGTTAAAAACCAGAGTCTCAGTCACACCTGAATATTTCATCTGCTTTGAAACATTCCAAATATGTAAATATGGAGTCTGTTGTAAAACATGTGGAGCAAACAGAAGACAGATGGACAGATGAATATATGATGTTATAGCTAGGGTTGTCAGGCGATTAAAAAAATTAATCTAATTAATTACAGGATTTGTAATTAATTAATCTAATTAATCGCATTTTAATCTCATATCTGCTAGAGGTACCCAAATAAAGAATTTGAATTCTAGGACATTGTCTGATAGTATTCAAGGTGCAGTATTGTGGAGGGCGTGTCTGTCTGATGTCTGTTAACTGCACAGATCCCTCACTCAACTTAATACAGAGAAATGTCCCACAAAACAACGTTACAGAACCAAACTAAGGTAACGTAGTAACTGTAACTGTCTTTGGCAACAAGTTAAAAATACCACAGCTGTAGGTGGAGAAGCGTCCTTCCTCCCGCCCGTCCTACAGACTCCTCGTCACATTTCTGCCCAATAAACAGCGTCTGTCACCGGCAAAAACACTTCACCTCACTGAGTGTTTCTGATGAAAAAAAATCTCCGCGACGGTCAGCCCTCCGGACCGAGACTTCAGTGAACTTTACCCCGGAAGACAGTCTCCGTCGGTTTTGAGTGATAGGGGAGACACCGGGGAAACCCCTTGAAAAAACACACACGTCATCATCATGACGTGTACCGTCACGTCTGTTCAGGAGCCGCAGCGCCGGCTTCTGTGTGTAGCGGTTCGTCTTTACAGCAATGTTTCGCTCTGTGTGAACGAACAACGGCGGAGAATTGGCGAACGACCGCTGCGGTGTTAATGTGGTGTTACTTACAGCTCATAGGGCTGATCTGGACTGGAAGTTGTGTCGCGATTCTGCTTTCTCACAGCGCGAGACAGGTTCGTGAATCTGAGTGTCGCCATTTCAGCTACGTGTATCGTTACAGCCCTACTGGCGATGCAGGTGGGAAGTGACAAACGCGTCCGGACGTTCCTCGGTGACATGCCACTGCCAAGTAGCCTACAGGTCATTCAATGGGCCAAATTTAAAATGCTCCTGCATTGAATTGCCACTCAGAATCTCAGAATTAATTGCGTTAATTTTTATAACGCGTTAATTTGTGGTGTAATTAATTAATCTAATTAACGCGTTAAACTGACAGCCCTAGTTATAGCTCCTACATGTTCATACACAGACTGACAGTCAAACATCAGCTGTGGTTACTGGACTTCAGCACAGCTTCTGCTCTGTACAAACACCACATGGTTACTAAATGCAATGATGCTTCTCTAAAAACAGAGCAGCGCTTCAGTCACACTGATCTGTACGGTGGCCCTGAAGGTCAAAACACATCAACAGAATAGGTGGGACAGCGCTCTTGGTTGTTATAAGACAGAACCAGAGTCCCTGTCCACAGTTTGATGTTTTGTGAAATGTTGCTGTGTTTTGACTTTCAGGGCCACCGTAGACCTGAGAGCTGTGACACAGATCAGCTGATCAGTTCTTTAGTGTTTTAGAGAGATCACATGTGATGAATGAGGACGACTGTCTCTACACATCCTGTGATGCTGTCAGCTGTAATCCAGCTTTACTCCCTGTAGACATGAACACAACAACAACAGTCGTCTTCACATCAACTCAACACCAGATCACAACAAGCTTCTGGCTCGTCTGATTGGCTGACTGTTCTCTCTCTGTCTTTCTGTCCAATCATGAAGCCTGTCACCATTCTCCTCTCACAGCTTCACTTGATACTGGCTGTGTTCAGAACAATACTGCTGAAACCAGCGTGGACTGACTCCAACCCTCTACTGACCTCAGAGTCTCCAGTCTGCAGTGTGGACTGTCCATCAGGTCAGACAGCAGCTTCACTCCTGAATCCTTCAGCTTGTTTCCTCTCAGGTCCAGCTCTCTCAGATGGGAGGGGTTGGACTTCAGAGCTGAGGCCAGAGAATCACAGCTGATCTTCGACAAACTGCAGCGCCACAATCTGAATAAAGAATAAATGATGAAGATAAAAATCCATTTATAATCCAATCAGATGTGTTCAGGTTTAAATGTGCAGCTGAACATCACTGTGTCCTAATTAAGGGCGCTCCGATTGTTATCAGACGATATTGGTTCTGAATAGTTTGATGGGTGGTCTCTAAAAGGGCCAATCAGAAGAGCCGATCAGATAAACACAGGAGACAGTTTCACTTTAATACCTGCAGCATGGAGAGAAGAGCCACAGTGTTCTCTGCAGTCTTCCACATTGTCTTGACTTGTATCCAGCAGAACAGTGGTTCCATACTTTATGACAGGTGTTACCCATGCCTTCCCCAAGGCAGTGACCCTCTGATGTTTGACTGGACAATAAGTGTCATCCTAGCTGCCTTCTGTTATCATCCTCATATGAACTCCTCACCTGTTCTATCCCTGACACCTCCCCACACCTCAGGGGAAGGGGAATCTCCCCTCCTCTCACATCCTGACATCTTGTCTACCATACATTGATATTTGAATCCAGAACTGTTTAATTCCCACCAGTTAGAACAGTGTGTAACTTAAGTGGCTGTAAAGACGGACTAGTGAGTAGATGAGTCTCCGTGTTCGCTGTGAGGACGTTTAATGTCCCCAACAACCTCTGTAGTCTCATTCAGACACTCGTTAGCAACCGCTAACTGTTTTTAACAAATGAAGAGCTTCAGAATTACACTGTGGGACATTTGATGATGAATAAAACGTGTAAATATGTTCAGCCTGTGGTGACCACACACCTTATTTCACACATTTAACTGGAAAACAGATTCAACACACTCACAGACTTTGAGATCCCTGCTGAAAAAAACAGCATAGACCAGCACCAAAACACAACATATGATATGTATGTGACATATGATCATATGTTTTTTCTGCAGGTATGAGGGAACAGGATATGCTAACATGCTAACATTCTAACAGATTTCTGGCTTTAGGTAGTGTTGAGAAAGTTCACTTTCTGCATGAATTCGTTCAAAGTTCATTTCGCAGATTTTAAAATTAACTAGTTCAGTTCATAATTCAAAACTTTTAATTAAGTTCCCAGTTCCAAAAATGAACTAGTTAATAGTTATTTTTTTATTTCAATATGTTTCTACGAGCTATTATTTTTCAAAATTACAACATACTGCATAACCAGGTTGTCCAGCTGCGGCTGGAGATGAAGACAGCGGAGCCAATGCTGTACACCGTTAATGTGATTTGGGTTAGTAGAGGATCTTTTTTGGCTCACTGTTGCCGTGTTGTTTGATTTTTTATTCACTCGCATGGACCTTGAAAGGCTTAAGTAATCATACGAGGGTGCCGTATTAATGGTGGAGGCAGAGTCTAAGGTAGTGCTGCTGCCTCCACTTGTTTTTGCCTCCATGTTTCGCATGTTGATGACGTATGCACCGGTGCAACTCTGTGGTGGCTGGTGTTGCCAGATTGGAAGTCAAACTGTGAGAGAGTGTCGTTCATGAACGCCAGAATGAACGCGTTTACAATAATGTTCACCACGCAGAAATACAGTAAATTCAGTTCACGTTCGCCTAAATAAGCACAACACTACCTCTCCTCTCCTCGCTTAGTAGTACTGGTAGTCAAAGCAACGCAGCGCGGTAGAGAGCAGATCTGATGAATTAGAAGCCAGGTACTTTTCACACCTTTTCTGTCGGTTTAGTCTTCAGATATTGTTTACATCAACACATATTAATAACTACAATTACAGTTTGTGTGCTAGCATGTGTGAGTATGTGCGTGCGTGCTGAAGCAAATTTAATACTTATGTTCTTTATTTAAATTTAATAAACAGAGAAAAAACTGACTTCAGAGTCTCCAGTCGACAGTGTGGACTCTCCAGTCCAGAACACAGATGCTTCACTCCTGAATCCTGCAGCGTGTTGTTACCCAGGTCCAGCTCTCTGAGATGGGAGGAGTTGGACTTCAGAGCTGAGGCCAGAGAAGCACAGCTGATCTTTGACAACCTGCAGTGACTCAAACTGAATAAAGAATAAATGAAGTGAGTTTAGAAGACAATGTTCCTGCTTGAAATGATTCAGTGTTTAATCATCTGTTCAGGGCTGAACAAGTTTAGAAAATGAAGCTCCAAACACCTGAACCCAACAGGCTGCAGGTCCAAAACAGTCAGATACACAAAGTAAAAAAGAGCTCTCATCAATATTAATGACAACTTGCTGCTGCTTCAATAAAGACGTAGTGACTCCACCTCTTAAACTCTGCAGCTCCACCAGAGGCTCCATCTAAACAATGTACTCATGTTGTGCAGCCAAACAGAAACCAACAGAAACGGACTGAAGAATTGATTCTACTGTTTCAGATCAAAATCATCCTGAGTTTAAATATTTCAGTCAGTATAAACGTCACATGTCATCATAAAGGTTCTGAACAAACATGTTTGTTCGTCTGACAGAGAAGAAAACACTGGTTTCTGTTTCGATTCACAGAAGCACAAAGGAATCAAATGATTAAGAGGTTCAGAGAGAATCAACCAGTGATGAATGTTTAATGTTATATTAGATCTGTTTTAAATATGAAGCTGAACAAGACGCTCAGAGTCAATCAGCATCAAATCTATGAGGTCAGATCCTCTTCAGACCTGATGACATGAACACTAAGATTCACAAAGTTTGGACTAATGTTGTAAAAGTGGGAAGAAAGGTTTAAAATACATGTTAAGATGTGATTTAAACATGTGAAAACAACATGTGTGAAATAATGGTGTCACATTTATAACTGACATCAGCAGTGTAATATCTTCAATGTTCTAAAGTTTGTCTTCAGAGTTTCAGACAGTCAACACGTGCAGTGTGTTCAATCAGAGATGACATTAAATTACATCCATGTGTCTTTCATCCAGCGTGACTTTAACATCATCAAAGCTCCTTTTTCAAAGATTCAACACTTTCTATTGACAGATTTAAATGTGAGTGGGGCCACACCTTTCTGATGTCACATTAGGACAGTCTGTGTCCAACAGTGTCTGTCACTTTAAAACCAACAATCCAACATTAATACACACCTCACTGTGTGACGGGTCACCTGAGTGGAGGTGAGAAAGGAGGCGGGGTTTGAACTTCTCTCTCAGCTTTTAGTTCTTTTGTTACACAACTATTTCTGTCTCTGTTCATATGAACAGCTGAGTGAAACACTATGAACGTCTTCAGCAGAGACTGTCTGAACATGTGACACGTCTTCTCCATATTTAAACCATTGTTGTGTCTCCAGCAGCTCTTCTCTCCACCTTTGGCTGTTTGGAACAGCTGTGAACACTTTGAGCTCCAGGTGTGTTCAGACAACACGTCGTACCACTGAGCTTCTTTCTACAAATATCCCAGCTAACAGCTCTAATAGAAAACCAGTTGAGTGGATTTGCAAACAGAAGTGAATCCAACAACCTGCTTCTGTACGCTGCAGGCACAGTCAGCATAAGAGCCAGGGGGTTGGCAGCCAGGGTGTGCATTTATAGCAGAGGAGACACAGGTAAATAGTGTCAGAGGTTAGTGAAGTGACATTGACTTTCCCTGTTTGTTTATTGATCAGTCAACATTATTACTAAGGTAATAATGTCCTCTCCTCAATATTGAGAAAAAAATCCCTAGTCTGCCTAATTTTACTTTGATCAGCATGGTAGATATATTAAACAATTAAAACTTTTAGTGTCTTCCATTGTTAGACACCGAGGCCTCCCAAAACAAAAAGGACACTGTAGCGCGTAATTCGGATCGTATGTGTTTCGCTGTTACCGCGCACTGTTATGCGGACGGAGATGAATGTTTAACTAGGTCTCCGCTCACCGCAACACAACGCGCACCGTAACCGGCAAACTTTTGTTTTATGACGCTGAAGACTACACAAATACACACGCATAACAAATGCACATGGAGGAGAGGAGCTTTACCAAAACAGCAGAAAAGCGACCAGACTTGCACATTAGTTCCTCTTTACTATAGCTAGCTAACGTCATGTAATGTTAGCTCAAAATACATCATGACATGTGTTTACAGGCTTATAAGGCTTTAATGTTCATTGACCAAAAAATAGTTCCTAACCAAGCTAAATATGCTCAAAGCATAGCCAGCCAATGAAAAAATCTATTGTTTTTAGCTAATATTAACATTACCATAGATGTTTCGACACTCGTACTTCTCAGCTGCCTCAGCTCCAAATCCATCTCCGCTCCCTCTTTATCATCACAACTTTAAGCTGCGCCTTCGCGCAACTCGATTGATGTAGTGAATGGCCAATCATAGATCAGCCCTCGGGACTGGCTGACGTGTTTTTGTTTCCCCCCCAGTTGTACTTCATTGGTTTTGCTTAGCACAGGTCAGGAAATTTAAATCTTCCGTTCTAGATTTAAATTTAACAAAGAAAAAAACCCATGAACTGACTCCAGAATCTTCAGTCGACAGTTTGGACTCTCCAGTCCAGAACACAGCAGCTTCACTCCTGAATCAAACAGGTCGTAGTTTGCACTCAGGTCCAGATGTGTCAGATGTGAGGGGTTGGACTTCAGAGCTGAGGCGACGACTTCACAGTGAGTCTCTGAGAGTCGACAGTCAGTCAGTCTGTGAATACAGATAATAAAACATTTAAATCAGGTAAAATCTGACTCTTTACTATGAAAACAGACTCTATACATTTTGCATCACAAAGCACAAGAACATGAGCAGCTGTAGCTCAGCTGGTCAGCTGTTCGGCCTGAGCTGCTCAGTCAGCGATCACAAGGTTTGTAAGTTTGAAACTTGAGCTCCTCGGCTCCACATGAGCCTCCAGACTTTGACCTGCCTGAGGAGATCAGCTGGGCTGAATCATTGGCCCATTTTAAATCCCCCTCAAAACACACCTGTATAAAACGGCTTTTAATGGCTGATGATTTCATCTTTGTTTTATTTTGGTTTGACATATTCGTTTTCTTCATTCTGCCATCTTTATATTTATATCTGTAATTGCCCCTGTAATACTTTTCTTGTTGTCATGATTCCATCATGGCAGCCCTGCCTTCTCCATTGTGTGTGTTTTGTGTTTCCCTGTCTGTATTATTCCTCCTGTGTCGCTCCCCCCTGTCTGTTCTGTGTGTGTGGGCATGGCTTCCCTTCCACAGGCAGCGCCAGGTGTATCCACTCCACTAATCAACTTCCTATAAAGTCACTGGATCCCCTCCTGCTCATCGCCAGATTGTTTCGTCAGTCACCGTGGTTGTTTGAATCCCGTCTGTATTTTGCCTTTCTGCCCTGTGCTTTTGCTTGTGTTGCTAATTCTCCTGTGTTTTTTCCACCTTGCCTCAGATTGCTGTGCAGTCTCATATTTTGCTTTCTCCCTGTCTGCCTATTGTCAGCCTTCCTGTGTTTCCACTCTGTGTGAGTGGCCCGGAGAGATGGACCTCTCTGCACCGTGCCGCAGCACCTCCATCGCCCTGCAGCAGGCGTCACATCACGACACCCTCAGCCTCGCATTCACTGGTGACTTCACAAGCCACGTTTGCATCCCGGGACAATGCACCACCCCTGCACTTGTTTTCACGTTCTGAACATTTAAGAACTTGGTTTTTTTACTGTGAATCAGTTGTCTGGGTCATGCATTTTGGTCCCAAGTATATACAAAACATAACACTTGTGACTCTTTCATTGTTGTGCTGTTTTATTTGTGTACAACAAACTGATGTGAGTGCTTTTAAAGTACCACATAAATAAACAGAAATACATGTTGAAGTGTCCTTGAGGGATATGAGGCAGAAATGACAGTTTAGGACAAAAGTGTTGAAATAAGTGAGATGTAAACGTCTCAGATGTTAGTTTACAGGCTGCTGTGATTTATATTGGTTCAGCTTCATGTTCACATGATGATCAGTGAACTGTGAAGTCACTGTAGGTTGGAACTAGGGCTGGACGATTATGGAAAAAATACTAATCACGATTATTTTGATTGATATTGAAATCACGATTAATAAACACGATTATTCATTGATTTAAAAAAAAGTATTTATTGAGCCACCAAAACTCAACTTTAAATATAACTTTTAGAAAAACAACCAGAAATAAATTTAACAAGTAAACAAGTAAAATAATAATAATATTTTAAATAATATATATAAATAATAAAAAAAAATAATAGCAATAAAATCAGGGAAAAATGCAGTCTGGAGACATTTTGTCTTCATGGTGAAATCTACATCGATGTAACGCACGGTGAGGGATGTGTACGGCTCCATAGTGCGGCTTGACCACAGATCCTTTGTGGTGGCAAAATACTCGGCAGCGCGACATTTATTGTACAAAGCAGGCAGTGCAACTCTGCTGAAATGTTTGCGTGATGGCCAATTCTTAACCAGTGTCTTGAAGCCTGGGTTGCTAACTGTACTGAGAGGGCACATGTCCTTAGCTAGCATGAATGTCACAGCCTCCGTTATCTCTCGCTGTCGCCGGGAGCCGGTGGGATATGGAGCGGCATTGTAAAGAGTGTCCTCAATGGAGGACTGTGTTGCGGTGCAGTGCGGTGGCTGAAGTTGACTTGCACTTTTTTGGGTCTTTTGCTCCTTCAATACTTTGTCATAGACCACTTTATGGCTGAACTTTAAATGGTTAGATAAATTTGTCGCGTTGCCCTGGGGTGCAGACACGACAGCGTGACAAACTTTGCAAGCAATCTCCTTCTGCTCCACATCCGACGATTTGAAGCCAAAATGTCTCCAAATGACCGAAGTTGTCCTACCTTTCTTTTCAACCAAAGGCTCAGGCTGCTTTTCTGCCATGTTGTCAATCGCTCGTTCCACAATTGACCCACACACTCACTGCTGCAGCTGCATGCGACACAGGTGCGTTCACTGTGCTTTTACAGCGCAGTAATTTGCATAGACGCCGCGCAGCGGCACATTAATCGTTTTTCTTCGATTACAGTGTTTTCATGATCGTGAGTAGCCAAAATCGAAATCGTGATCAAAATTCGATTAATCGTCCAGCCCTAGTTGGAACCTCACTTAAGTGTTTGTGTATATTTTCTCAATCTTTGATGCATTTTATTCAGTCGCTCCATCTGTTTTTCATCTCCCATTTCATGTCTATAAAAGCAAGGAATCTCTGTCTGTCTGTGTGTGTGTGCCTCAAATATCTCTGCGGATCACGATCAGACTGACCTGAGAGTTTCAACATGGCTGCTGCTTCGTTCAAGGGTTTGCAACATTGCAGTTATTTGGACTGCAATAATACCGTTAATAAATTATTTCATAAATGCTTTACAAATTCCGTGAGCATTGTCCACCAGAGCCACCACAGTCACGTTCGCACCAGAGCCAATCACTGCAGAGCGCAAGCCCACTACATACGTTAAGAAACAAGCAGATGTATACCTGCAGCGGCGCGTGCTGGACCGGGATTTTGCCGGCGGTTCAGTCCCGTTCTGTTCTGTGCATCTAAACTGACTGTTGTAGACTAATGAGACTAAACGAGTCCGGACCGTGTCTGTTCGGGTCTGAGGAGATGCGGAGATGCGCGGACAACAAAGTGGAATCGGAATCTGTGGATGTTCGTGTGTAGTTAGCGGCTAGCCGCTAGCTAACCCACACGGCCCACCTCCCGAATCAATGGACCGGATGCACTAGCACATCCAAAACCGGACTGAGGGTAAATAATGTCCGCCACGCTTTTTCGTGAACATTGTCGTCACGTTTGCTTTGTGTCTGGTGCAGAAGAAACTGTAAAAACGGGCTTTTGTGAGGAAAGTGTTCAAGCAGCAAGTTTGGTTGTTGAGGAACAGAAAGGTTGTGGGAGGGACGTCGGCGGATGAGTGACAGGCAACGACGGTCAGTGTAGAGACAGCGATATTGAGAGTTGAGAGATTTGTGACATTTAGGGTTAGGAGTGTATAATTAGTGTATAATTAGTGTGTTATGTAGTGTTTGGTGTCGGGTGTTTAGTGTGTAGTGGAGTCGGCTTTTTGTTTAATGAGTCAAAAAAATGAGAAGCTGAATGTGGAGCAGGCAGTGCAGCTCTTCATTCAGCTGGAAGGAGCTCAGGCAGACCTGAGCATTGCCTGCATTTAAATGTAAATAGTTAGATAAAATTTTGTCATTTTTAAAATTTATGCACATATTTAGCAAACAACAATTTATATTTGCATTTTGCATTATAAGTAATACAAATGGTTTGTTAAACATATGTGTGGTTTTCACAGTAAAAAATAACTTTTTCTACTCGGATTTTATGTTATTTTGTGATTTTAGGTCCATTGTGTTAATACAGTGTGTCAAAATGAAAAAATAACTGTACAGTCACACATGTGAGGTTGTGCTGAAAATAATGACACCAAGTAAATAGTTTTTAAGGTGAAATATAATCAAAAAAAAAAGAAAGCAAAATCAAAAATAGTCAAAAACGACCAATTATACGCTGGAATATCAGATTTCACAACAAACCTAAATATCCCTGACGTCCCACCTTCAAACAGCCTCATTTGGCCATCAATGGCCCCTTCTCTATAGGAACACATATTTCCTACGGGCACTGCACTAGTTCATTTAATGCAGAAACACAAGAATTACAACTAAACATTGTGTTATTATCATTTTATGGGTAATAATTTAGTAGAATGTCTTTGAAACAAGACGACTTCATGTCATTTCTACTCTGAGCTTGGTGATGATCATTTATTCAATCAGCAGGTTTGATACTTGTTTTGGTAAACGTGTATAGTGTTGAGGTTTTATATTATTCATGTGTGTAAAGTGTTGATCTTTAATACTGAAGGCTTCAGCTTTACCTCATTTCATAATGTTTAACACATCTGGACTTACACAGCCTTTCTACAGTTCCTCACAGCTGGAATCAGTCTCCATCGTCCCTGTGGAGATGTTCTGTACTTCATCAGGTCCAACTCATCCAGAACCTCCTCTGACATCTGCAGCATGTAGGCCAGAGCTGAGCAGTGGATCACAGAGAGTTCCTTCTCTGATCTGTTCTCTGACTTCAGGAACTCTTGGATCTCCTGATGGACTGAGTGGTCGTTCATCTCCGTCAGACAGTGGAAGATATTGATGCTTCTGTCAGGAGAGATGTTATCACTGTTCATCTCCTTCAGGTTGTTGATGGCTCTCTGGATGGTTTCTGGACTGTTGTCTGTCTGACCCAGCAGGCCTGCTAAGAGTCTCTGGTTGGACTTCAGAGAGAGGCCATGAAGGAAGCGGACAAACAGGTCCAGGTGGCCATTTTTACTGTCCAGGGATTTCATCATCGATCTCCTGAGAAGGTCACTGATTTCATACACCCTCCAATCTCCAAAGAGGTCCATCACCACCTTTTTGTTCCTGTTGATGTGACAATGGAACGTGTAGACTGCAGCCAGAAACTCCTGAACGCTCAGATGAACAAAGCAGTAGACTGTTTTCTGGAAGATCACAGTCTCTCTTCTGAAGATCTCTGTACAAACTCCTGAGTACACCGAGGCCTCTGTGACATTAAGACCACAGCTCTCCAGGTCTTCTTGGTAGAACATGATGTTTCCTGTCTCCAGATGTTCAGACGCCAGCCTCCCCAGCTTCAGAAGAACTTCCCTGTCAGCCTCCGTCAGCTCCTGTGGACTTGTCTCACGTCCCTCATCGTACTTCTGCTTCTTCCTCTTTGTCTGAACCAGCAGGAAGTGTGAGT
>CAEMYA010000203.1:35274-49740 GCA_903131615.1 Diplodus sargus
CACACACACACACACAGAGATACACACACACACACGCACACACACACACACACACACACACACACACACACACAGGGTAAGGCCGGGGAAACGGCCTTTTATTAATCTCTAATCTCTGACATTACATATGATGAGACACAGAAAGCTAAACTTTGTTCTGGCTTCAGCACCAAACTTCTGATTTAAATGTCCGGTTCAGATGTTTGACTACAGTAAAGTGATGAACTGTGTTTCTCCTCCAGCTGGTTCAGTCTCTCCACGTTCTGTCCCATCACGTCCTCTTCTACAACCTCAGCTCTCCAGAGCAGATCCTGGAGGTCTTCCCGGAGTCTTTCCACTCCAGTCTGAAGAACCTGATCACCAAGATCCTGCTGGAGAACAGGTCAGCCTCCCGAAACTCTCATGGTACCGACTGGTACCGACCGGTCCATTTCACTGGATGTCAGTGTCCAGACGACGAGTCAACACAGACGATCTCTTCTCATCAGTTAGCCTCAGAATTAGTTTAACCTGCCACATGATCTGATTCTCATTTATAGATCAGATTATTCATCAACGTTTTATTTTACAGGGTCAGAATTTGTGAGAACTTAATTTGACTCTAATTAAAGCAACAACTAGTTTGGAGGTAAAAACATTTTAAATCTAAGTAAATAATCATTTATTTGCAGGTGGATACGGCTTTAAAATATTATTATTATCATGAGATAATTGATCATTTACTGATATCTTGATATCCTGAGATCTTCCTATTGGTCGGGTAACTATGATGTCACTACAGGCTGTCATGACATCACGTGTCTCCTTCTGATGTGTTTCAGTTCAACATGGAGGACAGAAGCTGTCAGTAACCAGAGTGAGTCCAACATTCAGAGTTCATCTCCATGGAGCTCAGCTGTGTGTGTGTGTGTGTTAGGCTCTAAACTGTGTGTGTGTGTGTGTGTGTGTGTGTGTGTGTGTGTGTGTGTGTGTGTAGTCTCCCTCCCTCAGCTGAAGGAGTTGGACTGGCGGGTCGACATGGTGACCGGCTCGGACTCTGTCAGTCGTATGTCCGTCCCGACCTGCCTGGTTCAGTTCAAGGTGAGTACTGACCCGAACCTCAGCCTCCCTGTGCTGACGTCACGGTCATGTGACCTCCATTTACATCTACAATCGCATCAGAACCAGCAGAACACAGATTATAATCTTAAAGGAACAGTTCACCCAGAATGGGGAACTCAGTCACGTCCTCCATGCTGATGGAAGTCAGGTGAACTTTATACGGCTGCTTCATTCATCAGAAGACTAGAACGGTTGTTTTGCTGTAAATAACGGATGAACAAGAACAAAAATCAATAATGTCACCATCTTATTTTTTGTTGGAAAGTAACACCAGCTCCCATGATGGATTACAAACCTCTGGAGGGATTATAATCTCAGACGACGGCTTGTTGTGACTGCAGGACACTTTTTAAGTGAATCCCTCCACAACAGCTGCAGAGTTCTGACTCATCAGACGGTCCTCAGATTTAAAACTCGTCTCCAGCTGCTTCAGGTGTTTACTACCAAACTTTACCTGACTTCCATCAGCATCAGGTGAACTGTTCCTTTAAAGCCACAGAGTGCAGTGAGAGATGTGTCTGGAGCTCTGAACCAACAGTGAGCTTGCGTTTGACTTCCTGTGGATCACCTGTTGCTTTCTGTGATCGCTGGTTGTTAATCTGGTGTGATGTGTTTTCAGATGGAGGATCCGTCAGCAGGCGGCGAGTCGGTTTCCGCGGTGACGGTGGAGCTGGGCCGGGAGTCTCTGGACACCATACTGGACGGACTGGGACGCATCAGAGACCAGCTGTCTGTGGTCGCTGGGAAATAGAGACTGAGATCAGACAGCTGATTGGCTCGTTTGTATAATGACATCACAGTGGACGTTTGTTACGGACGGATTTGTTGTTTGGATGTTTGGATTGAAGCTGACGTGAAGATGTTCATGTTGATTTACTGAAACAGATTATTGTTTCCTCCTGAAGGTTTGTAGGAGTCAGTAACTCTCAGCTGATTCATCAGTGAGGAGAAAAATCTGCAGAATTAGACTTTGATAACTGAATTTTCATTTCAGTCAGTGAAGTTGAAACGATTACTAAACTTTTCTTTGTGTCTCATTGATTGACTTTTTGTTTTATAATTCACGTCTGTTCACATGTGAGGCTCATGTCATTATTTTGACATTTTGTACATTAAATAACTGATCAGAAGAATAATTAAACTGCAGATAAACATTTAAAGATTATTCTCTTTTCATAACTGCGAATATGAAAATAAAGTTGTCTCTGTAACAGCATCTAGTCGGTTATTTAAAGAACTAAGAAGAAAGAAAGTTTTATAGTCCACAAACAGTTGTGGAGAACAAAAACACCAAATGCTTTTTAGTATTTGTCAGTTTATTAAGTGAATACAGTTCAATACTGTTGATCAAACACTGGGCAGAATTTTACAATCTGTAGAGTCGGTGTGGTTTGTCTGTTCTGGGCTCCTGTAGAAACATGGCGGTAAGACTTATCGATAAACATTTAGAAAGTCTAGAGGAGCCACATGATTAAATGATTGTATCCCCATTAAAGTTAGCTGACCCTGAATTCAGTCAATAATAATCATCTGATGAAAACACGAGTCGTTGTTTCAGCTGATTATTCCCTCATAAAATCATTCAACTTTAAAAGTATTTAGCCAGAAAAAAATCCTGCTGCTGTAAAACACATGAACGTGCACTGCAGCCTGCCTTTACCCAGGTGTCACACCTGGACCAGGTGTGCTTTGAGCTAACATTAGCTGCTACAGGAGCGTGTTGGATTGGTTGAGGGTCTGTGTGGTGGCTGCTCGCTCGCTAACAGCTTCAGCAATACAGACGACATCCAGTCCGATTCGTCTCAGTCAGTCTGTACGAAACACAGACGGCGTCCTGTCCGGTCTGTTCGGACCGGCTCAGTTTATCAGAGGCCTGCAGTCACCTGGACGTTTTCTTCAGTTTGTCAGACAGATGATTTGTTGCTTGCTGTCAGGAGGTTTACAGATTTTCTACACATTAACAAAAAAGGCACAATTTACCAACACTGACTTAAATATGATGTCACACTGGACCTTTAAAACAGATTTGAAACTATGTGAACCCGCCAATCAGAGTTGAGTCTTCATCAACCACTCCAGCACTTTTACATTCTGAGCCACTTTATGCTCTTTGTGTCTTTTTGTTTTACATAATGATCCAAACTGCAGACGCCGTCCTGTCGCACTGACCACAGATTAATATCTCATACATCCTGACCTCAAAACACCAAAACACAGACTCCCTTTAAAATCTTCTGATGCCCGACATCAGATTTACACTTTATGATCATCAGATGAGACGTCATCACGTCTCCTTCTGTTTTAGGTTCCCTGGATTAAAATGATTCAACCCGTCCGCTCGCGTGTCCTCAGGACGGAGGCAGGACTGTGATCCCGTCCAAGTCCAGCTCCACCGAGTGAACGCTGAAGTCTCCCAGACCCTGAAAGAAAAGTCCTGTTCTTTAACACATCTGTCCTCCATGACTCGACGTCTTTTGTTTTTATTCTCTTCACATTTTTATTCACACAAACATCTGAAAGTTGGATTCTAGATTAAAAACGTTACATTCTACTGTACTAATAAATAAAAGAACTGATAACGAGCCGTCTGTGGTTTGATAACAGACGTGACCACATTCAGCTTCATGTAACTGATGAAGCACGTTTATACATCGACCTGCGTCTGAGTGACAGCTGTGATCTGATGTCACTTCCTGCTTTATATGAAACAACACACATTTACAAGAAGGCTCCAATGATTTAGAATTTGTTGAAGCCGTTTCACAAAGTTTGTTAAGTTTCTCCTCATGAAACAACTCTTAAAATCACTACATTTGTGAATGGAGTCTGGTGATGTTGTGGTGACGGTTCAATGGTTGGATCAGTTAAACAGACCAGACATCATTTACATCAGGGTCTTCTTCTTCTACTTCTACAGGACGTGAGTTGGCGTCCTGTCACTCTAACAGCGATGCGTCAGGTTACTTTATTCTACACCAACACTTTGTCACGTGTCACCATCAGGTGTGAACTGTCTCGTTTCTTACCGGCGTGTTGTTGAGGACCTGCAGCACCGCCTGCTGCTGCCGAGGCTCCCGGGTCAGCAGGTAAAGGAAGCCCCCACCTCCAGCTCCGGCCATGCTCTGACCCAGGACCAGCGGCACCAGGGCCTCCATCATGGTCCTCACTGAGGCCGGCTCACATCCAGGAGCCATCAGCTTCTTCTGCAGCCAGCACCGGTCCAGACACAGACCCAGTCTGGACAGAGAACCTGCAGGAGGACGGATTTCATCTTTTCATGTCTTTTGTGATCATTGTGGTTTTTGGCACAGGGCATTCTGGGAGATTTAACATTCAGTTTGAGGAGATCCAGGTGGATTGTTCCTTTAACCTGGCTGACAAGTATTTTCATCTTATGAGTCTCTGCTACTTTATAGTCAACTTCCACTCCACCACATTTATCTGATCTGGATCCAGTGATCGATAAAGAATAGAATAAACCGCGTCATGGTGACGTCTCACCGTCTGAACAGGCGCTGGCACACTCCTCAGAGTTCGCCACCAGCTGCTGGACGTTCTGGACAATCGACGGCAGACGGCTGTACCAGCTACGGAGCACATCCTGTAGACAAAACCATCATCATCATCATCATCATCATCAGAACATATTAAATGTCGTGTGTCCAAACAGCTTCACACTCGATGCTGCACGTTCTCGGGTCGTCAGTAACACTGAAGAAAAACGACACCTGATTGGCTGCTGCGTGTTGAAGTTATGCGTCTCTTATTGGAAAGGTCAAGATCCACTTAATGTTTTCTATCAATGATATTTCTTCAGCAGCTTCTCTGGGCTCCCAGCGACACACCGACCAAGTGTGAAGAGGATCTGATTCACTTCTTGAGATGTGAGTCGATTTCTTTCAGAATAATCTACTTTTCCTCTGATGGATGTGAACTGTTTTAATCTGACAGACTCTATATGAACAGGAAGTGAGACTACATGCAGACAGAAGGACGGACCTGCAGCAGGTTCCGGGCCAGGCGGGTCTTTCCGGTGTACACCAGCAGGAGGTGCTGCTCGAGAGAAACCAGGAAGTCTTTGGGAGGACTGAGCGGCTCCACCTCCACCCGCAGCGGCAGAGACGCTCTGGATCGACCCACGTTGACTCCACCCATCAGACCGCCCACCTGATCCTGCCAGCCTCCACCTGGAAAAACAACAGTCCAATCAGAGAGCGGCAGCAGGCTGCACTGTCTTCTTCTCTGATCTTTGACTACAAACAGGAAGGAACACATTAAGAAAATAAGAGCATCCAGATCCAACATGACAACGACTTTAAAGAAGCATTTCACCAGTGGGAACATTGATCTTTATTGAAAGAGGGTCATATTTGTAGTCAAAATGTAACATCATTTTTGAATTTTGTGCTTATTTGACTGAGAAAAGGCAGAAAGTGACTTTAGGGCGCATTTGTATGAAAGACAACAACTCCCACAATGCACCACAATGCACAGCTCTGCAAGCCACTCCTACTAAACCGGCACACCACACATATCTCCGTCCGCTGTAGATATTTCGTCGCGAAGAAACTGGCATCTCTGGAATTCACTGCAGCAGACAGAGTCCAGTTCGGTGTCCATAGGCGCACAGCGAGAGCACCGGTACCACCAGTCCGCCCCTGCTCGAGCCAGTCCGGGCTCCTCGTCCGGGACAGGCAGGTCTTCTGCCGCGGCTGCAGCAGCCGCCGCAGCCGAGGCAGAAGACCTGCCGCCTCCATCTCCCTCAGCTGCTCGTCGCTGTATTGTGGCTCGTACAGGTAGCCGCGAACATCTGACTCGAGCATCACGCTCTCGAAATCACTCTCTTCGCTGTCTGAAATATCATATTGCATATCTTCTGCCATCGTGGGTCAAACCTGGCTCCACAGCGTCTGTTCGCTTAGCGACCAACAAAGATGGCAGCTATGTATTTTCGTTTCTGCAAGTGAAGTCCCGCCCATTGGTCTGTGATAGGTCTGTAGCGTGAGTGGGTCCCACCTCGAGCCCCCACCCTTGGAAAAATGAGCGAAGCGTTTGTAGTCTTACCTCTCAACACAGATATAGGACTTCCTGCTTTCAATTACGTAAAATGACGATTTTTACATCATTGAAAGCAGGAAGTCCAACACTGAAATCTCTAGTTCTCCTGTCTCAGGGCAAACTGAGGGAATGATGCACGACCATTCAAAAACATGACTGTTTTCCTGAAGATACAAAGCTCAATGCAAATCGGTGAAGTGTCCCTTTAAACACTAGAGAAGTTCTGAAGAAGTTGTGGTTGTGAATGTTTCCTGCTGAGAAGCTGCAGCCAAACTGAACTGCTGGCTTTAATTTATCTCGTCTGAAGACAATGAAGCATTAAACGTATGAAGAGATGTTACAGTGAGAATGAATCAAATACTCTGAATGGGACTGAAAAGTGACCAGTGTTTGAACTGCGACTGTGCAAAAAGTATGAATGTTGTGAAAAAGTTTAATTGATGTGAGAAAGTCCTGATCTTTGTGAACGTTTCCCAGTTTGAATGGAGTTTCTATGAGAATGTCTGAAGGAGGGAGAAGAGTTGGGAAGTGATTTCTCACTGACTGCTGTTATAACTGCAATGCGACAAAGCTTCAAAGAAAGTTTAATATTTTTTAAAGTTTTAAAGTGATTTGAAAGATGAATACAACCTTCAGTAAAGACAGATTGTGGAATGTTTCTATCTGCAGGTGTTAACGACTAGATGAGTTTTGAAAATGCTTAAAAATTGTGAAAATGTGGGATTTTTTAAACATTCATGATTTCAATGAGAGAAACAGACACGATTAATTCCCAACTGAGACGAATATGTTGGTGTCTGAGTGGAGAGAACAGTGTAGAAATAATAATACGATGAGAAATAAAGAAGAACTTAATGAGACGACAGCACCTGTGGTGAGCATCTGCTCCAGGTACAGCACGGCGTGGATCAGGGAGTCTGTGTCGTAGGTCTGACCGGTGCACCTGTAGACTGCAGCCAGCAGCGCCCCCGCCAGGATACTGCTGGTACCTGCAGGACGAGACCGGATCACCCTCTGACCTCTGGACCAGCTCCCAGTAGTACTAATACTGCATTACAAGTGAAGTGCTGCACTAAAAATGTTTTTTCATTAAACACAATCAAACAATGTTCTGATTGTCTCAGCCCGTCATGCTGTTGGTTTCTCACCCAGTCCAGATCCAGTTGGCAGCGCCGACCAGCTCTGGAGCTCGATCCCTCCTCCCCACCGCTGCATCAGCTGCTGCTGCAAAGGATTCTGGGGGGACAGAGACACCAGACCGCTGCACACACACACCGCCTTCAGCAGGGCTCCTGTAACACACAACACAGCCGAGTGACGACACGCTGCCAGTTAAAGAACGTTTAATCCATTAAACACAACTTATTATAATCAGCTGCCATGTTACCTGAGCTCTCAGCATCACTTACTGCATGACCTCATCAACCCCAGCACACACACACACACACACACACACACTCAGAGTCAGTCTCCTACCAGGTGCGTGAGGCTGACTGTAGTCCTTCAGGTCGTCCAGGGTGTCACACACCGTCTCCATGGAAACGCCACTGTCCCGCCCCCCGATGTAGGCGACCAGCAGGAGGCGGGGCTCTCTGATGCGACGGGCGCGGGCACCAATAGGACGCTTCCCGTCGATCTTCACAGCGATGTTGGTCACAGAGCCGCCGTGCTCGAAGGCGATGGGCGGCGTGTCGCTCCACCCGCCTGAAACACAGAAATGATGATGTCATGAGTCAGTGGAGGCTCAACAACATCACACACAAACGGTGTCTTATGATTTTATCTTGTAAAATGTAAACACTCAAGTAAAGTAACTCAAAACTACTCTTCAGCGAAGTTTCTCTCCACGACTGCTTTTCACTGGACTCACCTGCCAGGTCGATTCTGGCCGGACACTCCACTTCCTGCCACTCTTCAAGGGGCGGGACCTCACCCTGGCCAATGGAGATGAACCTCTGTGATGACATCATAACCCGTCGTAGGAGCACCTGGCCGGCGCCCTCATAGTGCCGAGCCGCCCGGACCAGCAGGTCGGGCCTGCAGGAGGCAGTCAGACAGAAAACAGTTCGTCACCAACGTACATGAAAACACCAGAGGAGACACAAAGATGGAGCATAAACAGTCCTAACTCAGAGTCTGTGTGCAGCTGAAGGTTTCCTGTCAACAGTTTTACAGACTTTCTGAGCTGCGACATCACGAGTGGCCACCGGGCGAAATCAGAACCAAGGCTGTTTGATGCCGTCGTATCAGGTCCAAGTGGTACATTCACAGGAAAGTCTGACAGGAGACTGAGAGTGAGACTCACCTGCTCAGCCAATGGGCTCTCTGCAAAGCCAGGGCTTGGACTCCGCCCCTCAGGTCGCCCTCCTCCAATAAGGAGTAGGCGGAGCTCCAGGCCTCGTTGGCGGCCGGTCCGCTCCTCAGCCCTCCCCTCCCCCCCGCCATGCACACCAACACGTCGGCGATGCAGGACAGACAGCGAGCGGCCAGGCCCATCGCTGCACTTGGCTCCGCCCCCTGCTCCGGACTTCCTGCTGCGACTGAAACAAGACGACAAACAGGATGTTTACCAAACAAACAGGAAATGATGAATGTGAATGGACCTTAGTAACAGATCTGAGTCCTCCTGTCAACAGTCCAGACTCACTGCTGTCCAGTGTCTCCAGCAGCGCCCCCTGCTGGCCGCCCAGCACCGCTGCCCTGAAGCAAGGCAGCAGGCAGACGTCCGAGCGACTCCTCAGGGCATCGATCACTCCCCTCCTCCCTGCCAGGAACAGCAACTCCTCCCTCCACTGTAGCTCCGCCTCCTGGTGGGTGAGTGACATCACCTCCTTCAGAGAAAGCCTCCACACCTTCCTCCATCTCTGCAGGCAGCCGCCTCCCCCCAGCAGCCAGCCGACACCTCCCTGCAGACCCACAGCTCCTTCTCTGGGGTCCAGCACGGGGAAGAGACGGGCCTCCAGGAGGGAGCGCTGTTCTCCTGGGACCCACAAGTCCTCCGGCCTGAGAGGAGGAGGAGGAGGAGGAGAGGAGGAGGAGGAGGAGGAGGAGAGGAGGAGAGGAGGAGGAGAGGAAGAGGAGAGGAGGAGAGGAGGAGGAGCGAGATTAGATAACAGATAATATTTAAAGGCTGTCGGATAAACATCAACACCAAAGGTTTAGAGACACAAGTCAAAATCTATAATCATTTACTGGATTCCTGTTCTGCTGTAGAAGAGGCTCCAACTCTGGTTGAGGAAGGAGGCGCCGGCATCATCAGAGGAGACCTGAGAGGAAGGTGGAGGAGGAGGAGGAGGAGGAGGAGGAGGAGGAGGAAGAGGAGGAAGCACAGACAGAGGATTCATGTCTCAGTTCTCTGGTTTGAGACTTCAGGTGATGTGATTTCTTTCTCTGTATTTTGCTGTGAGGTGAATTCTTCCTGTTTTTTTCTCCGGCTCGACTTCGTTTTGTGACGAGCTGTAAAAAGTTGACTGATGAAGTCGGCAGCTCAGCTTTGCTCACAGATGAAGCCCGAGAGATGAGTGTGAAAGCTCTGGAGAGATAAACCTTGAGTGAACATTTTGTACCTCCAGGTCGTCCTGCGCTCCCGTCACCGTGTAGACGTTCAGCTTCAGCTGCCGAAGCTCGATGCGATGTCCCTGGATGATGATGTCATTGGCCAACTCCAGCTGCCTGATGCACTGTGATGTCATCAACTCAAGACCCGACAGTAAACAACCTGCTGGGACTTTGAGAGGACCCTGGTGGAGAGGTCAGAGGTCACAGTCAGGGTGGAATATAAAGCTTTTTCATTCCAAACCTTTCAGCTACACTCATCGACTCGACAGCAGCATTGAGCTCCTGACCTGCAGGTGGCAGTGCTGCACGACCGCCCCGCTCGCCACGGAGACGTCTCCCTCCAGAACGCTGTTGATGACTCGAGCTCGTCCGGTCACCTCGCTCTCTCTCTGAGGGGAGACAGGAATCAGGAGGCGTTAGCGAAGCAGCGGTGAGACGCTTTAAAGATGACACGTGCTGAGGAACAGGAAGTGTCACCTGGATGTGAGACAGAGTGTTTCTGTCCGGCCAATCACAGCTCAGCCGATCCACATGTTGCTTTCCAGACAGAGTCAGGTAGTCGTAGCGACCGCCGGGGACGTACGCTGTCAGAGCGAAGACAGAACCAATGAGACGAGGTCAAAGTCATTCAGCAGCCGAACACACTGTTTACACTGATGTCACCATTTACACTGTTACAAACAAACATGTTACAAAGACACTAAACAGGAACAATATAGGCTCCTTCTTTGTCCCCGTGGAGAAAGTCCCCAGACTCCCTTAAAAAATGTGTCAGTTTAGTGAGTTGTTGAGTTGGAGACACTTTATAAACTCTGTGAAACTCTGTCTCTGACTCATTCTCCATTATTTGGACCTTCTTGTTAATTCAGCAAATGTTCTACATGAACTTCTGTCTGTCTTGGAGTCTGGGGTCTGTCCAAGCAATGGACGTGTTTGTTTCATCTAAAGCAGGAAGTGACATCACATCACAGGTGGTCACTCAGACGCAGGTGTATGTAGCTGTGAACTGACAGACTGAGAGCTGAACACTGATTGGCTGACAGCAGGTGTGATCGGTGTCAGAGGCGGGAGCAGCAGAAACACCGACCCAGTGTGAGCGGAGTTCCTCTCAGGATCTTCCACAGCTCCGTCCTGCCGCTCCTCACTGCCGCCCCCTGTGGGCCGCTAGCAGAACTGCAGCCTGCGCGCTCCTCCGTCACAAACTGATCCAGAGTCAGATCTGAGCAGAGACACT
The DNA here is from genome assembly GCA_903131615.1 of Diplodus sargus. NCBI lineage: Eukaryota > Metazoa > Chordata > Actinopteri > Spariformes > Sparidae > Diplodus > Diplodus sargus. The sequence goes on from CAEMYA010000203.1 coordinate 46,226, forward strand.
TCAGCACGTCCAGGAACAAAGAGATCTGTTGAAGATGAAGGAGACACCTGAGTTAAGTACATGTACCTCAGGACTTTAACACCTGAGTGAACCTGGTTACTTTCTACCATTATGTGAATGCAAGACGAACAGTTACCTGGAGGGGCGGAGCTCCAGAATCCAGGCCCAGGTAGGTGCAGCCGTCCAGAGGAGGAGTGACGTGAGTCTGCAGCAGCTTCTCTGATACAGACGTGCTGAAGAACACTGGACCAGACACCTGCAGACAGACAGACAGACAGACAGACAGGCAGGCAGGCAGACAGACAGACAGACAGACAGGTTACATCAGAGTTCTGGAGTATTAATTCTTAATGCTATAATAAGTAGAGGTGGGTGCAATTCATCGATGTGGCGATGCATCGCGATGCCTCACGTGACGATTTGGCATCGATTAATTAACGTAGATGCTTTGCCTCAAGACCGGAACAAAAAACACGTAACCGGAACCTTAGCGCGCACGCCGCCCGGACTGTTTAGTGAGTGGGACCACAACAAACGGAGCAGTAACGTTAGTTTCGGTTAGTGATGCGCACCATGGAGCCGCGCTACCAACTCCCTAACTGATGAGTGTGAGTGCCACTCTGCTCTACTGTGTTGTGTTGTGTTCACCTCACTGTACTGAAGCTCCAGACTGAATAAGGGTGGGATCTAAACACGGAGCGGCGCTAATGTTTAGCTGCTTAGCTAGCAAGGACTCGTCGCGCTGCTACGTTACCAATTGAGTTTAGTCAACACGTGAGAACTCGTCTGACACAGAGAGTCTCCTGCTGTGTGCTACATGTGTGAAATAACAACTATAGTCTGGACTTTGTATGCAGTGTATCTGTGTAAACGGCTTCATTCAGCGTCTCTCCCTCCCCTGTGACACCGTGAGTTACCATGGTTACAGGAACGCCCTGAAACTTTAATGATCAATAAGAAGTTTTTGGTTAGTTTGACTGTACAAAATCATAAATGTTGCCTGATTGTAGCTCATTACAGAAATCTTGTATTATAACATATAGAACAAATGTAAAGCCTCAGAGCTTCTTTGATTACTAACAGTATGTTAGTGATGACAGAAAGGTGATAACTCGCCATCAGACTGACAAGGCTGCAAAAGTTGCTGTTTGTATGATGTATTTTTCTGTTAAACGATAAGAGGCTCACTTTAACAATATGATTATTATTATTAATAATTAATGATGATGATGAGAAGAAGTAGATAAATAGCTTGCTGAAAAGTTCTGTAGATGGTTGATTATTTGAAAGAGTAAAAGCTTGATTTCCTAGATTGAAAATTACATTGAAAAGACAAAAATCATTTTAAGTGTGAATAGAACAGCTGTTCAGATCATCCTCCTGTAAAACACTGTTGGTCAAATATTTAAACTCGATGTCTGCATTAGAGAACGTGGTGTGGGTTGAAGCTATAAATCTTACCTTATTTTTTTAGCACGTGTCAAGTAACGTGCCCTGAACATGTTTCACAAATTATAAATTGGGAATATGACTTGGCTATAGCTCAAAAAAACATTTCAGTCAAAAGATTTTTTTTTGCTTTAATCCATGAGTTCAGTTGAATTATGCACTTTTGTTCAGAAGAATGCAATCTGTTCCCTTGGAATATGGCAGTTTTTTTGTTAAGTTATCCTATCCATAATCCAGACTGAATAAGTTGAATTATTTAATTTTAAAGAATGCACTTTTGTTCCCTATGGCAGCTTTTTGAGTTAATTGATAGGCAATTACTACAAATGTAGCCACAGATGAAGACAAAACCAATCTTGTATGGAAAAAAGCATTAAAAATAGCAATAATCGAAGAATCGTGGCACAAATAATCGAATCGAATCGTGAGGTACCTTTGTTGGAACACCCCTAATAATAAGTGTTATTATGGTTATGTTGAATATATGAAGTATTTATTCTGCAGGTTTCTGAATCTTCTTGTCATATCAGAGACTTTTCAACAGGACAAGAATAAAATGCTGCAGCAGAACTGAGTGCTGACGGGCCTCCAACAGTCTGGTGGTTCTGACTGAGTCCAAACCTCAATAAAGGTGCGACAAGAAAACAACCGTGTGCTCACAGATTGTTTTGATTGAGGAGAGACGAACCGGTCGAACAGGAAACCAGGACGTGTGTCTGACTCACAAACTGAAAGTCATTTTAATATCACACAGATCGTCTTTGTGCCGCCTTCATCCACTCGTGTGTTTCATGTCGTCCAACATTCCTTCAGTCGGGCTGAACACCTTCACTTCCCCTTCACACTGTATGAAGAGCTGAAGCCAACAGGAATTATAGAGAATACAACCCTTCGCTTGTCCAAACAGACGTATATCCTGCAAACTTAAAGCCGCGGGCTAACAAAAGGAGCAGAGTCATCCCAGGCTTCACTGTAGGCCCGGTCCAACCTGCAGCCTGGTCTGACCCTAAGCCTGGTCCCACCCTCAGCCCGGTCGTGCAAAAAACTCCGACCTGGACTGTGAGCTCGCTGAACAGATAATCAATGTTGGTCCACCAGAACCTGAACCAGTGCAGTCAGAACCAACCAGTGGAAGACAGACAGAAGCACTCACCAGCGGCACTTTCCCATCATGCATCACTGCTCGCTGAATCTGATCCTTCGTCCCCTTGTAGATGATGTCTCTGACCTGACCCTGAGCGACGAAACAAACGCACCTTCAGACCCGCTCAGGATTCATGTTGTTACAGCTGCTTAACAACGACACGACAAAACATCATCAACATGTTCCACAAAATCACCTGCTGGTCACACAGGAAGACTCCGTGATTGGCTGCGTAGGAGAAGTCACCTGGTAACGCCACGGCCCGAACACCTGAGAAACCCTCCCAGGACAGAGCTACACACACACACACACACACACACACACACGCACACGCACACGCACACGCACGCACACACACACACACACACACACACACACACAAATAAAAGCAAGAAATTGGAACATCTAAACTGTGTTCAGCTTGTTGTTTCTCCATCAGTCAGTAACAGCAGATCCAGTTTCTTTTCTTTGCAGTGTAAATTTGACCAAACAGATCTGAGCTCAGTTCAACTGTGAGAACAAACAGATCACAATCATCTCCAACGAACACATTCAGTGACGGCACACCAACCGAAGTCAGCAGGGATGGTGAGGATCATGTCGGTGCTGCAGACCCAAACACCAGGAGGAGAACCAGGACAGACCTGAGTCGGACAGAACCAACAGTTTGTTTCATGGAGTCTAAACGACATTCTTTGTTTGTTTTCTCCATTTCTCTCTATGGTAACTAAAAAAATCAGTCATCTTTGAGTTTCGGACCTGGTTAGTGAGCTGGTCCAGCATCAGGTCCAGACAACAGACCGGCGCCTGGACTCTCTGCTGGGGTTTCTCTGAGGGCAGCCAGCAGAAGGCTCTGCTGCAGGAGCTCCAGGGGAAGTCCCGACCCTGCAGGAGGACAAGAACATCTGCAGGGCCTGAAGAA
>CAEMYA010000203.1:51145-64087 GCA_903131615.1 Diplodus sargus
CTTCGCTGTTTGCTCCTTGCAGCTTAAAAGTCACCACGCGGGCTTCCGTAGGCATTCCACAGACGCGTTTGATTTTGTCCACCGGACCTCCCGGCGGGGCGGTGAGCCGAGCCTGCAGCACAGTGAACGTTAATACACCGCCCGGCCATAAAAGGTCTCCGCCTGGATTTAACTGATCAAACAGAAGAGAGTCTAACAGTGTAATTACATTGTCCCGTGATGCACTGCGGCCCTAAAACACTTCCACATAAACTAACATGGTTAAAGAAACTGGAGGAAGATTAAAGTTGGAGCGCAATTAGAGAAGAACTGAGACTTCTTAGAGAACAATTTGATCACACTTGGAAAACATTTCATTCATACCTGCAAACACCTTAATGTGCAGCTCCACATCAGATGGAAGAATGAACTCAAAATATACAAAATAATCTTTGTATGTACATAAACAACCCAGAGACTCTTTTATTGGACCTTTTTACCTCCTAGAATAAGATTCTCACATTGTTCTTTTCGTTCAACATTTTCAATCTTTGTATCACAAAGGTGCCTTAATTGTTTGTAATTTGATGATACTTCAAATAAAATCAAATCAAAACATTGTAACGTCTGTAACACGGAGGATAAACCACAACACGACCCGTCTCACCATCACAGTTCGAGCTGTGAGGTTCAGCAGTTCAGATCTCTTAAATATCCCTAAATGACTGAGTGGTTTATATAAAAACATTATATGTTCTAAGTCCAACAGTCAGCTCAGAACTTTGATTTCTTCTGATCATCAGACATCATGAATCTGAACTTCAGCAGCTTCAACACATTAAAAATGAAACTCTCCAGGTTAAAAACATTAAAAGTTTATTGACTTATGTAAAAAAAGAAAGAAATGGAATTAATCAGAAGTATTTACAGATGTACAGCGACATTCAAGCATTCAGCAACAGGACCAACAGTCAAACAGATTCATTCATTCGAGACGGCGTTCAGTCCTCGTCCTCGTCCTCAGCGGGCAGCGGCCTCGACCTGCAGGAGACATCCGTCAGCAAACCACTCTGACAAAGTGTGAACAAATAAACCTTCACTGTTCAAACAAGAACAAAATAATTATGGAATGTAATTATAATCTATCCAGGAACATTTAGATTGAAGAGATTAAAAGACAAGATATTGAGAACGTCTCGATAATCAGCCATCAGTAACTGTAGAGCCACAACGTTACTCCACCAGGAACCAGCTGCTCTTTAAAATCTCCTCATAAACCAACAGGAACTTTGTTATATTCCTTCAGAAGAAACTGAAATGCAAACAATGTCCACAGTGAGACCCGGTTCACTCAAAATACAAGTCTGAATATCTGCATCGACACCAGCAGGCTCGTCGCTGCCTTCTGATCCAGCAGCCTGTAAACATTCTGCCACAGACCTGAAACAGTCACTCCAATACTGACACGAGTCTGTGATCAGATTCAGTGTTACACAAACTGAGTGCTGAAACGGCGATTAATAGAAGACTGATGCCAACTACTGTGGTAAGCTATTAATCTTTATCTGAGTAAAAACTGCAGCTACTCAGATTTCAGATTCTCAAAGTGACAATTTGATTATTTTCTTTGTCACACGACAGCGAACCGACATCAGGGGTTAATTATTCCTTTTCACAACCCGACAGTCAGTGTAACAGAAGATAAATCAGAAACAATAAAGCAAATATTCAACTGCACGTTCAGATTGTTCAGTGAGGAGCTGAAAACAATCAGACTGTTGAATGAAAACTGGTTTCGGAGCTTCAGTTTCTGCCATTTCACAACTCGACTGATTAATTGAGAAACTGTCAGTAAAAACACCACGTCAGTGTGTTGGAGGATCAGCGGTGAGCCTGACAACCTGAACTAGAATGTAACAGGACATACTTCCTGCTGGCCTTCGACATCCCGCTGCCTCCGGCCTCTTCATCGTCCTCCACCTCCAGCGGCCTCTGGTTCTCCTTCTCAGGCTTCCTCGGGGGGCCGCCGAAGAAGTCTCCGATGCCCTTCTGCCAGGTCGGCGTGGGGCGGGGACACACTGGGTTACCACCAGCGTATTTACCCTTTGCTGTAAATTATATAATAAAAAGAAACAACCTCAGCATCAACTCATGACACCATGTTGTGTTTAACCTATGAGTTGCGTCATGACGGACCAGGTGTGGCGCACTGGCTGCTGCAGGAGGAGGAGGAGTTCGCTGCACTGGAGCCCAGAGACTTCCGGGGTGCAGAAGCTGCAACAGCTGCAAACACAATCACACACACAGATGAGTTAGTGTAACAACATCAGAGTGACAGTGAATGCAGCACCGCCATGTTACAACTGAGCTGAGTTAGATGACACTGCTGGTAAAGAGAAGCAGGCAAAGTTACGCTTCAGGTAAACGTTAGAAATAAGACTTAAAAAGCCCTTTAAAAACAGCATGTATGAAAAATATGAAAGGTTAAAGCTTGAAAAAGTTTACCGAACTCTGCATCCAAGTGGTGAACGTTATCTAAAACGGGTCTTTAAACGCAACGATACCTGATGCTTTTTTCCGTTTTGTAGTCACTTGAGTGTTGAACGTTGGGTCAACTGTGTGCCGAATTTACGCGAAGATCTCTCCGCTAACGAAAATATAGTCCGTGTTGTCCTGTCACACATGTTGCCTCCATGAATAACAACGACGCTTTAATTGGTGTGTTTTGTTAATGGGGTTTGACACGAAGTCCGCACAAAGACACGGCGCGGCGCTCAAAACTGGCGCCAGTTTACTGAAAGCCGAACACTGATCTGTGGAAAACATCCATTATGTCATCTCATCGGACTGAATGAACACACGAATCAAGAATCACGCTTTCTGCTGATATCACGAGTTTGATTTGTTTTTTAATAAGCTCGCAGCTGCTCAGGACGGACCGGGAGGGAGCGAGCCGCCTCCATGTTGGCGGGAGGCTGTTGTCAGGAGCAGCAGTCCGGGTTTAACGGGGCGACATGTGCCTGCTGTCCGGACATGCTGCTGTCCAGGTTATTAAAACAGATACCAGATGTGTAAAAGAACCAACCGGGCGGGAAACGTCTTTCTTACACTTACCCCGCTTTGTTTGTCTTAACGTTATACGAACGTGCTGCCGGCCCGCCAGACTACATGATAAAATAGCTATACTCGTGCACAGATGAACTGTTTTATGCTGTATTTGTGATAAATGTCTAAATTGTGTTACTGTACCTTTTCTGTATGTTCCGGGAACACTGTCGGCTTTAGTCCTCACCATATTGGTATCGACCTGTACAGTCAAACGATGTTTGGACTCCAACAACAGTGGCAGAAGTGAAGGCAGCCGAGTCCCGCCTTGGTTTAAAAAGAACAGCGGATGGGGCGGGAGAATTCTTCTTCTGCTGTTTTACTCCAGTAGTCTACACGCAGATGTGACGTAATGCTGCCCCCTCAGGTGAATGTGTGTAACTACAGCCGTTCAATGTTTTCCAGTCAGTACTCGGTCATGAAGTTGTTTATCTACATTAGCTGCTCGGTTTCCGTCTTTAGTTCGACACATGAAGTTCATCCTGCACCTGATTTATATTATTAAAACGTCTGCTGATATTAATCGCTGCACATTAGCATTACGTGGTTACAGTAATGTTCACTTCGCGCTCACAAAGCTAATATTTGATGTTTAACACAGAAATTCTGCAGCACTTACACGTTTATGAAAATTATAAATATTGATTGTTGTAGTTCTGTTACCTGATGGAGACTGGATGGTGTTACAGCTGTTACAGCTGGAGGTTCTGTCAACAACTTTAGACCCACATTCACCTACAATGATCCGCCTACACATCAGACTGACACCGGCAGAAAGTAACTAAGTACTTTTACTCAGGTCATGTATATAAACACTGTTTTGAGGTAATTGTGTTTTTAATTTTCTGTTTTTGCAACTATATAGTAAATGTTGTACTTTTTACTGCAATACATTTATTGACAGATGAAACGACTCGTTAGCTTACACCAAGATCTCACAAATATTTATAAAGGAGTGATACTGTGCTATAGAATACATTATAGAATACATAATATATATTATGTATTCTGACAGATAACTAATTTACAAGTCGAATTACCCGACTGAATGCACACTTACTCTGACTGACACAATAACAGTCTGCAAATGAAAGAGCAAACGGAGAGACATTTTTTTTGAGAACAATCAGATTTCCAGGTGACATAAAGTGTATTTTTCAGTTTTGTGTCTTAACATTGAAGGAACTTGTTAACGACTAAAGAAAACATCTGATTCCATAATTTTTTCAATATGAATAACTTTATTCTTTAGACAAAATGTTTCTCATTAATATAAACATGATACAGGCACACGTGAACCGTCCAGCTGCTGCTGATGTGACAGACTGACGATTAAACTCATTAAAATCAGTTTTTAAACATACGATTCCCAAAGATGTTTAAATGAGTTCATGGACATTTTATGACACTATCTTTGTTCTTTAACTATAAAACACACAACTTCACTCAAATCTGTGACGCTGCAGTCGCTGTCAGCAGCAGGAGGCACTGCTGGTGTTCAGCCACCCGTCTGACTGATGGAGGCAGTGATGGAGGAAATAAAGCAGCTCTGTTGGTCCTCTTCAGTCAGCAGGCAGCAGCGAGGGCGACAGGAAGGCAGCGTTCTCCACGCAGCTCTATTCTGACTGAAGACTTTCTGGCCTCAGGTTGAGAGACGACCATCAACAGATTCAAACCACATCCCCTGACCGTGTGTACAATAAACATAACCTCCTGCAGGAGGGACACAGTCCGGGATGAGGCTCGACTGAGGGCAGCACAGTTGAACATGCTCTGAATGGGAGAGTCAGTAGTTGGTCTTCAGCCGGCGGTTCTCCTCTCTGAGCCTCTCCACCTCCTCCACCAGAGACTCATTCACTGAGTATTTCTCGATCAGACCGTGGATCTCATTCTGAAACGTGGGACACAAGATGGACGTGCTGTCAACTCTATCCGTCACTAACAACACTCGATGATGATCTTCTCTTTTCATCAGATTAAAAACCCCAAAACGTCCAGTAAAAGGTGAGAGAGGTCAACATGGAGAATAAACAGGCTGAAGGCGGCAGAGATGAAAGAGTCTGTGATGGTTCTTACCAGCTGGATGTAAAACTGTCGGACCATCTCCACCTGCAGGTTGACAATGTCTCTGTGACAGACGTCTCTGCAGAGGAGGAGAAACATCGAGACCATTAGGATCCTTCATGTGTCCCTCAGACATTTCATATTCATCAAACTGCACTAATAGTCTGAAGGAAGAAGACAAAAGTCCGGCACCGACCTGAAGTCCTCCAGAGTTTCATGAATCATGTTTTGGATGAAGTGAATCTGCAGGGAGGTGAGCGGAGCAGCTCCTGCCTGTCCAACCACGTCTGCGATGTTCTGGGAGAGCGAGGAAGAGACGGCTGCCGACAGAGCTGCACCTGCAGGTTCAGAACATCTGTTAGAAACTCTGTTTACTCCCTGACCGCCAACAATGTGACTGAATCCTGTGAGCTGTAACCTTCAGTCAGGTTTCTTCTGCTGCAGCAAGTTTATTCTCAAACTTCACGACACGAAGAGCCTCATCAGCACATTTTTCTATCTATTTTTAAATCTTTTATCTCATCAAAAGCAGCGTGTTGTGTGTCAAACTGAAATGAGTGATGATGCACCGAGTGGGAATCAAACCCTCGACTCTGGCAGTGTTGGTGCCTCGCTGTACCTGCTGTAGATGTGGGTGGAGCTCCCTGGACAGGTGAGTCGTAGCTCAGCTGAGCTTGGATACCGTTGGCTCTCCTCAGGCCGGGCTCTGGAGTGAAGAAGGGTGGAGCCGGCTGACTGTGATTGGTCTGCTGGGATGATGTGGGCGTGGCCTGACCCTCCCCCTCCAGGCTGGAGCTGCTGGCCTTGTCGGACTGTCAATCGGTACATCACATTATGTGAGTCACACGTGCTCTTAAGATATATGTTAGTTTGAGAACAACAATGGCAGCTCGTCCAGATGTTAGTGCAGCTGCTGGAGCATCAGATCTATCAGAACTGGAGTTTATTTTATTAAGAGCAAAGAACGACGCTGAAGGATTTCTCTCATGAAAACATGTTTTTGGCTCAAGTTGGCCTGTGACAGACAGATGGCTCGTCCAATCACCTGCCACGGATCTTTTGAAAGCTGCTTCTGTGTAAAAAAACCTCTGTCTCTTCAGGTTTTTAAGAGAGTTTACTTTAGTTTTAATTTCTAAACAGAGGTTGAGGTCAGAGGTTCGCACCTTTCTGGAGTCACATAGTTCAGCTGCTGCAGCGGGGATCGGCTCCTCCTCTTTGATTGGTGGAGGAGTCTGGAAGACGGACAGCGGGCTGTAGCATCGCCCTGCAGAGGTGACCAGAGGCGTTCCCAGGGGAGTCTTACGGTGTGAGTTTGTACCTGAATGAGAGTCTGAAACACAACGATTCACATCTTCATGTGAAGGCTCACAGTCAGCTGATATCTTTAGCATCATGTCAGCAAGAAACCTGGTTTCAGTCCTCAACACAGATGTGTCTGATGAATCTGGGATGAGACTCTGACAGCTCCCTCAGAAGATACAGTAGTCAGTCACAACACACTGAGGTCGGAGGAGTTCTCTGAGGCCGAGGTTTAGGTCCCTCTAACAATGTTCTCCTTACCAGTAGAAATAATCAGAGTGAAGGAAGACTGACCTTCTCTGACTGGGGAGAAGATGTCCAGACTGGCCCGACCTACGACCTGCTGACCCTCTCCTTCTCTGGACAGCATCTCCAGACTGATCACTATGGAAACACAGCACCACAGTTAGTCCAGAACCAGCAGCATCGTTCAAACCAACTTCTGTCAAACTTCAAATCGACCTCCTGTCGTACCATTTGCTCTTCCAAACGGTGTGTCTCCAGACGTCGCCTGGGTCCGACAGTCTGGACAAACAGCAGGAGGACAAAGAAGAGGTTCCGTTGGGTTCTGTGTCATTTATGATGTGAAATGTACGAATCGTTTCTTTAATGACTTGTGTAATCAGAGGGTTCTGTGGAGGTCTGACCTTCCCGAGCTGGAGAGAAGACGTCCAGACTGTTGCGTCCGATGCTGCTGAACTTCTCCGGCTGGCCTTCAGCCTCCCGTGACATCACCTCTGCAGCAGCGCCGCCTGCTGGACACAACACTGGTTACTGCTAACTGGGTCACACTGAAGAAAACAACATCATTTACCACGATGGAACATGAGCTAACTAATGAATATTGTCATTATCAAATAATCTGGCAAATATTTCTTAACTTAAATCATTTGGTCAAAGAACGAAGGTGACGTCTTCTGAATCGTTTCTCCGAACAAAAAACTAAAATCCAAATACTTACTAACCAAATACAGGAGGAGAGCAAATGACTCTCGTTTTGTAAATATGTAAAACTGTTTGTTCCTTTGTTCCCTTAATTCACTGACTTTGTTCTGCTCAGATTATGAATACATAGTAAAACGTATTTAAAGAAGATTTTTACCTCACATAAATAATAAAACAGCAGGAGGAATGACTTATATTCTGGATTTGGAACCGTTTTGGGGTTCTGGAGTTTTTTCCGGTATATTTTGTGTCTGTCGGGTATTTTCTGATTTATGTTGTGACAAAAAAGAGATCTTTGACTTTAATACACACATGAACAAGAAGTTTGAACCGGACTTTATATGATGCTCAGACTTCTGTGGTGGAAATGTTTGAAAAGTGCATTTGAACTAAATTAACATAACATTTAACAAAAACATCTTTGGTCTTAATGTAAGTGATCGACTGGGGAAGTTTCATGCTGACTCACCTGTAGTGTGAGATCACTGATTTTCAAAATAATTGCTTATTATTTATCAGTCCATAAACTAATCAATAAACCAACTAACTATTGCAGTGATGTAATATGACATGCACACAGGGACCAGTTAAAGGAACCCACCTGTGCTTGTCACCTGTCTGACGGGGGCGGGGCCTGAGGCGGGGGCGGGGTCTGACTGGCTGTTTAACAGCTTGGTGGAGGATCTCTTCATGCTGGTGATCTTGGTGGAGCCCAGTTTAGTGGACTGGAGCAGAAGAGACACAAACACATCCAGATGAAGTAAAAGGCATTTAGATGATTTACTGACTTTATCTCTGAAGTTCAGAGCGTCCAATAGAAAACCCTGCTGACAGTCTGGACCAATCACAGCTGGTCAAAGGAAAAATCTGACAATACATCGATATTTTATTGTTGTCTTGATATTAAATTATCAAGTTTAGAAAAGCAGGAGCTTAAATGCAGTGTTTCTGTATTATCTGTATATTGTTATTGATAAAGCTTCATTAGAGACTTGAACTCATCCGGCCTGACGTCTGGTCTCAGTGTGGACCTGGTCTGAATGTGGACCTGGTCTGAATGTGGACCTGGTCTGAATGTGGACCTGGTCTGCTGGTACCTTGAGTCTGCTGGTGTTGCTCTGGAAGCGCAGGCAGGTGACGGAGGTTTTATGTGCCACAGTGATCTTGGTGGGGGTGCTGGAGTTCCTCAGGTCGTAATGGTAGATCTTCCCCTGAGTGGATCCCACCACCAGACCAGTACCATCCAGAGTGAAGTCTACTGCGGTCAGAGGACTGTCGACCCGGATTGACCTCAGGACACTGGAGACACACATGATACAGGTGATACAGCTGATATACTGCACACACAGGTGAAGATCAGCAAATGACAATTCAATCTGATCGACTTACATGTTTTTCTGAGGTGGAACTTTTCTGTGACTTTTAACAAACTCACTTATAAAAAGGTAATGAGACGACGAGCACAGGTAGCTAACTGTTAGAGTTACAGTGCTAGAGTTAAGATGATTAGCTGAATTAATGCTTTATTACTTTAAAGAAAATGATCAACAACTATTCTGACAGTGATTAAGTAAAAATAATCATTTACGTAAGTCGTTACTCTGTCAGCTGATTCTCAAACCTCAGCAGCGTCACATCAGACTTACATCTTGCTGGCCGTGTCATAGCACACGATCTTCTTGTCCAGGCCGACACTGACCACCAGCAGCTCACTGGCAGGCGAGAAGGCCAAACCGGACCCCGGAGCTTTGTGGGCGCTGTCAAACACGTGGATCTCCTTCTGGGTGTTGGAGTCCCACAGCACCACCGTGCCGCTGTCAGAAACACTGCCCAGCAGGGAGCGCTTCAGCGCCGACAGCCTCAGGTCGTGGATGGGCTGAAGATTAAACAGGAGTTCTGTTAGTCTTCATGGAAAACGGCAGACTGATCTCAACATCAGCTTGTGATTCACTTTAAAGACTGCTGGGCTCTGAATCCTTTTCTGCTGACCGGACAACAGTGAGATTCACAAGAAACACAAATTCCTTGTGTGGCAAAAAAACAGAAACACAGCAAGCAGCAAAGAAGAGAGAAGAGAAAAAGGAAACAGCTGATCGATCTCTCTTGTGACAGAATATTTGTGACACGCGGTCTCACCTGGTTGCTGCCGTGGCCGAAAGCTTTGCTGGACAGGTTGGTGGTCAGACTGTGGAGGACCAGGTCTCCACTGGTGGAGCCGGAGGCGATGTAGCTGTCATTGGCGTTGAAGGACACACAGGTCACCTCTTCTTTATGGTCCTGAGAGACAATTTATAGACCAAACAACTAATCGATTAATTGAGGAAATAGTCATTGTGGACAGATTAATGGATGATGAAAACAATCCTCAGCTGCAGCTCTACATTTGTATAATGTTCTTTCTGACTTGTGTTTCAGCAGGTCGTCCTGTATCAGGTCTCACCTTGAGGGAGCGGTGCAGTCTCTTGGTCTTCAGGTCCCAGATGTGAACACAGTGATCCAGACCTCCACTGACCAGAAACTGAGACGAAGAGCTCAGACACACGCGGGTTTGCTTTTTCTGAATGGATAATTATAAATAATTATTAAGTAAGGTTTATTCCATCCCACTACAACCTTATGTTCATCAGAAGCTCTGATGTCACCACCGTGTGCGATGTGTTCATACTGCAGCGATAAGGAAACATTGAATAAGCATGAAAGTTACAGCAGCGCTGTGACTCACCCCATCGCCCAGCTCCACCACCGGAACAGGAGTCGACTTGAGGCTGGAAACCACCAGTTTGTCTCCACTGCTGCCTGCGCTCACCAGGTACTGGTCTGAAGGATCCGGTCAAGGTTCATGTTTTGCTCCTGAAGATCTCTTAGTTTGCTATCACCAGTTTACAGAGGCTTTATGAAATCTATTTTGACATTAGATTATACACCTGACAATGACATTTAAACTGGATTCACAGCTCAATTATGTTGATTTGAGTCATTTTATGGAAACTTTTTGCCCTTTTGGAATCTCAACGACTCCCAAAACCCACTGTTGATTTGGAAAAGGCTGATATGGAGCTGCGGGAGAGTCATTATCTAGATGGACATACAAGTTAGCAAAACAGTTAGAGACAGAAATCAGAATTAATGCCATGTGGTTTCCCGCCTCCAGCACTTCATCACATGGTGCTATGACAATCAGCTGAAGATCAATATCGGCAAAATGTTTAGTCCCGAACTTAACGAAACGCTCTTCAGGCGTTCCTGAGATATGTTGTTAACAAGAACGGGACAACGTGAGGCAACAGTGAATTCTAATGAATTAATCCTTCAGTCCATGTGGACGTTTGTGCCAAATCTGAATCTGAAGAAGCTGCCTGAAGGCGTGTCTCAGATATCAAGTTCACAAGAACACCTCCTGCCAAGTGCTCGAGTCTATTTAAGCTGAAATCGAAAAACATTCTCTGGTTCCAGCTTATTTAATGTGACAACTAATTTTTCTTTTTCTGTGATAATTAACTTATAATATATTTAAGTATTTGCTTGCTGGTTGAACAAATAAAACCCTGTGCTTCAGGAAGCCCTGAACAGATCATTTCAATATGTGGTTAACACAACAATGTGTAATTCAACCTATTGATTCACACTATTCTGTATTTCATTATCACGCCACTGGATCATCAGGATACTGTTGGAGCTCCAGCAGGCCTGAGTCACAGGGTGGCTGATGCTGTGTGGGTTAAACTGCTCCAGCGGTGCCATAGAAACTGAATCCCAGATCTTCACACAGTCTCCGGTCGACACCAGGCGAGTCACCTCCTCCATGACAGACACCTCCTGGAGACACATCAGGGGAATAAATACTGTTTATAAACATTGCTGGATTAAATTGAGTCCAATATTCATCTATTTGGTGCCATTGTTATTACTTCAAGAAAGATTTTGGTCCTGTCAAAATTCACAGATTTGTACTTTATTCTTCCAAATGTTCTGGTGGATGGATGGATGGGTGGGTGGGTTCGGGTGCCACGACCTCAACATGTCTAAAACACTGACTATCTCTCTGCTCTGGAGACATATTTGTAATGTGTGATATCCGGTTTGACGTGACACAAAACGTCTTCACCTCCACCATCTTCATCAGACAGAAATGTTACATGAAAGCAACAGGTGCTAGTTTCAGAAGGTCCCTCAGGTTTGTGATTTTACTTTGTCCACAGACTTCACCGGTAAACTAGAGAAGTAACGTGATTACTGTCAGTGACACATCAGTTACAGTTAGCTCGGACTGTCACCAGCTGACTGACACTCGATATGTTTGATAAAGAAACAAGTGTCAGAGCTTCAAAACACCAAACATCACTAATTAAAGTTTGACTGAAAACCAGCAGCAGCACCTGGTGAGCTGATCATAGCTTTAGCTAGTTAGCCGCCAGTTAAGCTAACCAACAGAGGATAAAGTAAGTTAGCGCTGACTAGCTAACAGTTACGTTAGCCACAACAGGAGACAAAATTAGCCTTAGCAAGTTTTAAAGTTAGCGAACAGCTGTTATATTATGTTAAACAACACGAAACCATCAGGAAGTTATCGGAAACCATTCAAATGACTGAGTCCAAACTGTAAAACATGTCGTTCAAACCTGGAAGATAAATTTATAACTGAAGTTGTTGTCGCTGTTTTGTTTTGTGGTCCGTCTGCAGCCAATAAACCGCCACTACGGAGATGCAGGAGGGACAAACAGAACAGAACTGAATTAAGAGAAAAAGCGCGAACACTGTGCTGTAACATCAACTTTACTATTCAGAAACATGTCAGACAGTCAGTGGATCCTTTGATAACACAGATGTAACAGTGTTGTGGATTAACATATACAAGTAAACGTTTTCGTAAAAAGCTCGTTGTTATTACTTAAAAAATAAAATAAAAAACAAAAGTTTTTGATAAAAATGAGTCAGCCGACCACTATCAGATTTTGTTGTAACAAATAAAAACATATAATTTAATTTTTGAGTAAATGGCTTTAATAAAATGTGATCTTTCTTCACCATCATGGCTTTGTGATCATGATTACCTGCTTTATTTATATTGTTTATATGGTTTTTACCGCTTTTTAACTTATATTCCTTATATCTTTTACTCTATTTTTGCTATCTCCTTTGCTGTTGCCATGTTGCAAATGTCCCCGTGTCAGAGGATTATCTTATTTTATCTCATTCAGAAGGTAATTCAGCTGTAATTTAGCTGCGCTCCAAGTAGATGTGGTGTGCGCATGTGCGGAAGCTTCAGCGGACCCGTTGGTCGTCTGTCCTGGTGGATTACTATCCCTGCGCGCGTGTCTTTGGTTGTTTACTCTCCGTTGTAAAGTTTCACAGCTCGAATGCACCATAAGTTACAATGTGAACGCACCGTGTGACGTCAGTCATTGTACAGCTGCTGCTGACCTCAGTGAACAAATCGACACGAACCACAGACACAAACTGACCGACACGAAGAGAGTTTAACGCTTCTAGCACCCTGAAGTTAGCTAATGTGACGTTAGCCGCTAACGTTAGCCGCTAATGTGACGTTAG
>CAEMYA010000203.1:64332-109790 GCA_903131615.1 Diplodus sargus
GTTCTGTGAACAGCAGTGTGAAGTGTTCTGTTCAGCCAGGTGTGTCCAGGTGTGTTCAGGTGAGGACCGTGTAAAGTGCTGCTGGTGTAAATCTGAGCTGTTCATGTCAACAGCTTTTACAAAGTTGTATAAACGTTTGTTTTTTCTTGGTAAAATAATGCTAATAACATATTTTTCAAATTACAAAACAAATGCAGCTCAAAGGACCCAAACAAAATGTTAATGAGCTTAAACAAACTAAATAATCCAACAGTCTTTGTTTTCATGACAGAATAAACTGAATAAACAAACTGAACACAGTTTATACTGTTCTACTTTGTCTACATGTGGCGGACCCTGCCACCTCCCCAGCTGTTCATGTTCTGAGAACAGCTGGTTTACTCATTTGTGGAACAAAGTTTGTTTCCTTTTATCATCAGAAAACTGAACAGCTTTATAACAAAGTGTAATTATTTATCTTTTTGATGAACTATTTAGATATGAATTACATCATAACTTTAAATAGAAGATATAAACTAGAGCAGCAGGCAGTAGAGCTCTTTAAATCAGTCGAGGTTCATCCAGACAAATAAAACAGATTCATATCAAACAGATCCAGATTGTTGTTTGATCCACTCTCACCTGAAGACACCTGAAGGTTTTCAGTCAGACTCACAAATGATTTCCTGAGAAAATAACATGAATATAAGAAAAACATCTCGAATGATAAAGTTAAACAAAGTTATACACAAAATCCTTGATTCATCCTGGATCAGCACCAGAACCTAATCAGGACTGTTCTGAGCTGTGACCCGTCCTCCTGAGTTGGTGTAAATCTGTTGTGTTGATTTTGTGTAATTCTGCTGACAAACCGACGAACAAACAAACTAATTGCGGTGGAGGCGACGACGCTGAATCTAAACAGGCAGAAAAAAAATGTTGTTTAAAAAGCAGGTCGTCTTTTCTTCTCGTCGCCATCTTTGAGTTGATGACGCCTCGCAGGTAACAATCAGCTGTGAGTGTGGACGAGGCCTCGGGATTATGGAGCTCCAGCTGAGATACAGATCATCAGCCACGTTAAAGTTTATTACTACATCTTCATTTATTTATTGATTTATGATTGATCTGTTATTGATTAGCACCACGATGTGAAAAGCCTTCAGAGAAATGCAGTGAAGTAAAGTTTCAGAGAGTCAGCAAAGTCAGTATCTGAGTAAATGTGTTTGTTTAAAGTAACTGAGTACTTTTACTCTGTGAATAGTGAAACTGTTCCTGTTCTGCAGCTCTGACGCCCTCTGGGACGATGGCGAACCCTCTGAGGACCGAGGTCGTCCGACTCTACAAAAACGTGAGTGTGTGTGTTTGTGTGTGTGTGTGAGACACAGTGACAGTCATTATCAATAACTGCTTGAATATTAGCAGTAAATATAAAATTACTGTTTTCAACTCTAAACATCTCTAATAATTTAGTGTCTTCATCAATAACTTCCGACAGCACAAACAAACATGCTGAATTTCTTCACTTATAAAGTGAAAAGTTTCATGTTTCCATGAAGTCGTTTTCTTCTTATAACGAGAGATTTTCATGTTATGACACGTTCTGTTTGACTGAAGAATCATGAAACTGAAGTTCAAACTGAGGACATGGATCTGAAACCATCTGTTCATTTATTCAACTAAAGATTAAATCAATCAGCAACTCTTTCAGTATTTAATTAATCAGTTCAAGTCATTTTTTTTTCAAGAAGACAAAAGTCCAAATTCTTTGCAGTCAGTTTGTTAAATATGAAAATGTTCTGTTCTCTTGGTGACAGTAAACTGAAGATGAAACACTGATCGACATTTTATAAACTGAACAACGAATCGATTGATCCAGAAAATGATTGTTAGTTGCTGCTGAATATTAAAAGTTCCTTAAAACAGTTGCTGAATAATTTTTCATCAAACACAGAAACTTTTTTCATGTATGAAACTTTTTTATTCATATTTGTAGCAAAACAAAATCTTAAACAGATTCTGGCTCGACTCTTTTCTCCTTCAGACTCTATTGTTGTTTGTCAATCAAGCACAAAAAAAAAAAATGTATTCAGAAATGATGAATCTCTTTAGTGAAAGTCTGACAGAGTCCAGAGAAACAGTCCGTGTGTGAAACCAGGAACACGAGGTCGAGGAGCGCTTCAGCCTTCACTCAGCATGAATATTAAAAAATGAAAACTCAGGAAATGAGCCGTGCATAGAAAGACATTTTTAAAAAAACACATCAATTATTTTTCACAACTTTTTTCTCCAGCAGTTGTTGAGTCATAAACACAGGAGAGCGTTTGAAAAAAACTGCTCAGTTGTTTAATAAACCAGAATAAACCGCATTAATACAAAGTGTTTCCCTCATTACTGACATGTGTTGATGTTCTTCCTCCCGTGTGGCTCCACAGCTCCTCCACCTCGGGCGAGAGTATCCCAAAGGCAGCGACTACTTCAGGGACCGCCTGCGAGCAGCGTTCACTAAAAACAAAGGTGTGCAGGACCCGGAGCGGATCAAGGAGATGATCGCTCGGGGGGAATTCGTGGCCCGAGAGCTGGAGGCGCTCTACTACCTGAGGAAGTACAGAGCCATGAAGAAACGCTACTACGAGGACTGAAAACCTCCAGAGACTCACGTCCTCTCTGATGTCAGTCCGTCTCTAATGAGCATTAATTCGTCCTGTTTTTAACAAATAAGACAATAATACAAGGAAAAATCTTACAGTTTATTTCAGGCTCATTAAACAACAGACTGGAACGCCGTCCTCTCAGAACTAAAGTAAACCTGTAGCAGCTCCACGGTTTGATTCCTGAAGAGTTCGTTGAGTACGGAGAGAAAACAGTTAAATAAAAGTATAAAAACGACGAGCTGTGAGGTGATGAGTCGTCTTTCATCCAACTACAGTGTCACGCTGCGTCCCGGAGGTCAGAGGTGGGGCGGCGCCAGGGAGCCTCCGTCAGCCAGGTTGGCTCTGCAGATGGGACAGGTGGTGTTATCCTGTCGGGTGGAGAACAGGCGTGATCACAACATGGAAATAACACAATATCACATGTTCAGCATGTAGGTCAGAAACACAAATGAAACGTCCACCAACACCTCCTGTGAGCTCTGACGCTCAGGTGGAGGTAACAAACATCAGGACTCGGGGGGGCGACAGAGAGCCAATCAGACGGCAGCAAACAAACATGGTGTGTGAGGAGGAACGTGAGAGAAACGGTGAATACATAAAGAGGTGAAAAGACAGCAGTAATGATTTACAAGTGAAATTACAACACATGAAATGAATCTTGTCGTTTAAAGTGTTTAAATCTGTCAGTTCTGTGTGGAACCAGACGGCACCGACAGAACCTGACAGAACCTGACAGAACCCGACGCTCACTATCTGAAGAGCGCTGTGTGCATTCACTTCCTGCCGCTGCAGCTTCACATTAAAAGCATTTAACTGACTTCTGTTTTGATTTCAAAAATACGTGCGTACATGAAATCATGTTGGTCTGATGTTTTCCACTGAAGCTGCTGATGTGAGCGAGACGGTTCTAATAAACCCTTCTGTCATATTTAACGTGCAGACATGAGAGCTGAACTCTCTCAGTCTTTGTATCAGAACATGATGTGTTACCTTCAACCATCGGTCGATACACTGGACGTGGTAGTCGTGGAAACAGGGCAGCATCCTCAGCTTCTCTCCGTCGGTGTAGTCACAGAAACAGATCTGACACCTGACAATCAGCAGCAGACAGACAGCATCACTACAGCATCACAGAGAATCCTGAAAACCTGGTCCTGGTCCTGTCAGACCAGCTGAGGACTCACTGAGTGTTTCCAGCGCTGCTGGCAGACTGGAATGTTTTGGTGGGAAACCTCTGGATCTCCCTCCGACTCAACTTCTTGGACACAACGGCACCTTGACGCTCCTCGAACGCCAGCAGAGCCTGACAGGAGAAATCAATGGGAGAATTATTCAGCTGGTTTAGTTTGAACCTGCTGCTCAGCTGTTGATGTGTGTTAACACCGAGGAGCTGAAGACACACAAACAACAGAATATCTGAGGTCGTCTCTTCTGTCTCACCTCGTAGTCGTTTCCTTGAACGTCTCCTGAAAACTCAGGCAGCTCGTTCCGTCTCCGGCCCCGCCCACGTCTTCTGCGCTGACCAGTCATTTCTGTGCAAACAGCGACAGCCAATCAATGCGTTTACATCCTGTCATCATCTCGTTGTACAGAAGCTTTTATTGTTAGTGGAGTCCTCCTCAAACCCCCGAGGTCACAACCACTGATCAGACACACCAGCAGCTGGAGTTCTCAGAGAAGCTCAGCCAGCGTTTGTCACAGATGCTGATGGATGACTACAGCAGCTGGATACTGAACAGTGAATTCAGCACCGAGGTGGTTTTCTTGTCAGGTTTTGCTCCTGACACAGTCTGAGTCAACAAACAGGACCTCTAACTGAGGCCGGCTACATATAGCAGCAGTTAGCAGTTGCTTTAGCAACAAAGCTAATTTGAGTACATTTGAGAATTGTTAATAGAATTCACTCCAAGTGGAGAATAAGTCATCAACATTATTTATAGTTTCCAGGAAATACTCCAAAATACCTTCAGGAAAAATAATTTTCACAAGAGTAAGACGTGTCTGATGAAACACTTGAAGGTGTTTACGGTCTTACCGTCTTCTAATCCGACCAGAGGAGAGACGGCAGCCAGCAGCTGAGGCATCCAGCTGTTCTCCATGAACGAGTAATACTGCAACAACAAGTCGCAGCCGTCAGAGCTCTGCTGTCACTCAGCACGTCTCAGCAGGATTAACTGTTGACTTTGTTCACAGGTAGAAAAGTGTCTCACCCTGTGATGGCTCTGCTGCTGTTGCTGCTGCTGCTGATGATGCTGCTGCTGCTGCTGATGCTGCTGCTGATGATGATGATGATGATGAAGAAGATGATGATGATGATGGTGGTGGTGCTGCTGGTGTCGGCTGTGCGCCTCCTCTTGGTCAAACTGGGCCTGAATGAGCAAAGAGCATCATGAACAGTTCCACAGTCTGCTCAGGTTGGCAGTTTGTGTGCAACACCTCAGGTGGAGGATCGTACCTGCAGGCTTCGAGCGAGCACCTCGTCTTCCTCCAGCTGCACCAGGCGGACCGCGGCCTCCTCATCGTCACTGATGACGATCTGCTCCGGCGCCGCTGCAGAACACATGACTGATCAGAACCGAAGAAGAGGGACTGAACTCTTTATTTTAGTCAACGACTGGAAAACTTTTGAATTGTGTCAGATTTGAGGATTTTACTTCAGACTGCATCATCAGGACTGAATATTAGATCCATCCCAGCGGTCTTTGCCTTGTTTTATGTAGTCTTACAGTTTATTTTGTATGTCAGCCTGTTGAATCAGGCGTTAGCATGTTGCTAAGCTGATGTGTCTGGGAGGAGCCACAGAAGAACCAGACGCAGGTTTGATGTCGGCTGTTGTTCATGTTTTTGTGTGTTTGAAGTGCGGCGCTGGTGTCGGCTGCGTTATATAAAGTCTGTTGGGTTCTGGGATGCAGTGATGGACAGTGGCAGAAAACTGGTGAGTTCTTTTAAACAGTGCATGTTAATCTGTTCTGGTACTGACCCAGAAGAAAAGACCCAACTTGAAAATGAACAACATGTCTCCTTTAAAACCGTGACGATTCTCAGGTGAGTTTTTTCTGGACCATCAGAGATACTGACACAGGAAGTCCCTCTGAATCTTTAGATATATGCAACATGTTGATTCATGGTAGGTTTTACTGAGTGATGACTCAAACACTGTGAGACAAACACACTGCACTTCCTCCTCACCTGTTGAGGTGTTTCCCTGCTCTCCATTCAGCCACCGCCTCTCCTCCGCAGTCAGGAAGGACAGAGAGTCCGAGGTGGGTGGTGCTGATGGTGCTGATGGTGGTGAAGGTGATGCTGACACTGTCGCTGTCGGACTCTTCTTCCTCCTCCTGTTGTAATAAGCAGGACTGTCTGCTGTGGTGCCCGCCACAGTAGAAGCCACCTCTTCCACTTCCTCCTCTGACACTGGTGTGAGGTAGGAGGAGGAGGAGGAGGAAGATGATGAAGACGAACAGGATGCAGTGGACAGAGGAGCCTCCAGCCAGCTGCCCAGAGGGAGAGACCGTAGAGAAGAAGCTGGAACAAAGCCGACACTCTGCTCTGCCATCGCTGCAGCCAGCCGCCTGCGTTTGGATTTATGTGAGAATCCTCGTTCACTTCCAGCAGAAAGTTGTGGCGGTCCTGGAGAACCGCTGACCGCCACCTGAGGACGGGCAGAAGCAGCAGTCAACATCTGGACACAGAGCTGATGGTGCTGAGAAGACGACCAGAATCAGACAACACGTGACTTACAGGACTGAAATGTTCCTCTGCGATGCGACTGTGTTTCCTCCGTTTGCCGAGTCTGGGGCTGAAACAGACACATCTGACTTTAAATCAACAGGTTGGTCGTTCTACCAAAAACTCTTTAAATGGCACGAAAACAGACAGAATCTCTTTAACTCACATCTTATTAAGAAACTAATATTTTTATTGCATCACAAACAGGACACGTGCTTTTTAAAGTGAACACCAAACAGTCTTAAACAAGGCACCATGAATCCTGAGCGTCCTCCTGCACACAGCAGATAGCAGCACTGAGGAACCTCAGAACGTAGTTTACAGCTCTGAGACTTGACGTGGACGTGGTGACAGACCGAGCCTCCAAACAGCAGCAGGTTTAGAGTTTATAATAACCAGAAACATGCAGGTTTGTAGCAACACAACATTAATAAATGAATCAGTATTCTGATATTTACAAGGCACTAAGTGCAGTTTTCAGGATCCAGGACTCTTTATCTGGGCCGGTTTGGACTTTGGAGCAGTGGAGGGATTTAAAGATGCTGCAGATTCTTCTGATGGCAGGTCAAAAAACCAATCACTAAATAAAGTGGTTAAACGTTAAATGTACGTACTGTTTATGGGTCCAAAAAGACAAATTCTATAGAACCTGGAATAAATGGGTCAATTGTGAGCAGACTTTGTATTAAAGCTCCGAGTCCCTGAGCCTGGGAGGAGAAGTACGAGGATCTTCAGTCAGGATCCTGTAGATCAAAGGTGAGTGTGAGCTTGGATGGGTTTTTGTTTCCTTTTTGTATTTTGTTGCTGGTTTTTTTCCAGCCCTTGCTGTTTTCTTAAGTGTCGGGGAGGAACATCCAAAACCAGCTAGAAGATGCTGAGCGACATGTTACTCTGTGTTATTCTTGTTATGATATGAAGTGTAACTTGATGACGGTGTTTGCTGGAGGCGTGTTCGCCTGGAATTACCCTGATGTTCCTTCACTTTCTCTTTCAGACTGATCGTCTGTCAGTTTCCTTTTCTAGCTCAACTTTCTTCTTTCGTTTCTTTTCTGCTCATAATAATTTGACCTGTTCTGAAGTTCTCTGGTGTGACGTCGTCTTCTAATCATCCTTTAATGCTTCTATTTATTTCTATTTTTGCATTTATCTTTATTTGTTTCTCTTCCTTTCCTGTGATTTTGTCTGTTTTTATCACTTTTATTCTTTTTACTTGTAACGACTCATATTAACTTTCTGTGTTTCTACATGTTCTGATCCGTCTTCTTGTTTTAACCTCGGACTGGACCTCCTTGTGTTTGCTGCACTGTTGACGGTTTATTCTGTCGTATCTTCAGGAGTTTCCTGCTTTGATTTGATTTTCAAAGCACTTTGTAAACTCTGTTTTTAAAGGTGCTCTAGAAATACATTTTAATATTATTAATAGTTTAATTTATTAATGAACTGGTTCATCTGAAACTCATTAACAACAGAACTTAGTTTGCAGTGTCTCTGCTGTCACACACCAAGTGTTCCCTGTGCTACTAGTGTACATCTCTACAGTATGAGCTGAGTCCAGGTGAGTCCAGGTGAGTCCAGGTCACCTGGGGGTCTCCGGGACGATGACCGACAGATCACGGTAGAGGACGTCAGCCGGGTCGAGGAGGCAGCCTCGGTTCAGACCTCCAGGACTGTCCGGTTCCGACGAACAGGGACTCCCTGAACACGGCTCCTCCATGGCTCCTTCAGAACTCTCCCACTGCTCGATCCTGACCGATCAGCTCCGGTCCACTCTCATGTCTGCAGACAGAAGCACAGAACAGGTCGTGACTCATAATTAGCTGAGCAGCTAAAACTTAGTTTGACACAAAGCTGCGAGTAATTTAATTCAATTCCTGACGTTAATAGAGATCAAACTTATTAGTGTGCCATAAACACAAAACTACCAAAGAGTCCAACACAGTCAAAGATGTTGTTACAGAAACCTGCTCCGTTAAAATCAAACTAATCTCAGCATCTTCCGTCTGTTAGCAGTTAGCTTACAGAGGTGAGTTAGCAAAGGAGCCGCAGATAAACGGACACGAACACAAATCTGCGTGAGAATCAATGAAACTTGACTTCTTCCGTTGCCAGCAGGATTATAAAGGTGATGTTTAGTCACTTTACCGTTTTGACGTTGTGGTTTTGGTCCTTTTCGGTTGGTGATCGACGCTCTGCTGCGGAAAGTAACCGCTGGAATCACAACAGGAAGTGCCCTGCGAAAAGGATCCGGAACTTCCGGTGTCACACCAAAAAAGTACCGAAAATCCCTGTTGACGTTTGTTGAGTTTGAATTTCAGTTTTCTCTTTCAGATGAGAAAAATACACAACTGGTGTTCAAACTGCAGCTCAACTACATGAATATAATATAAAATAAGTTATGGTCCCAGTCTTTGTATTGTGTCACGTGATGAGTTCCGTCAAAGCACAAATATAAATCAATAAAAGAACGACACAACATAAATGTTTGTCTGCTGCTATTCATTTTGTAACACGTGGATATTAGGGTTGCAAATAAACTTGAATAATAAAATGTATTTATTCAAATTGGTGGCAAAAAAAACCGAGGATAATTGTTTGTATATTAGTTGTAAAAAAAAATTCAAAAAAATGAAATAATGAATAATGAAAATATATTCCCAGTCTCAGTGTCAGAATCCAACCAGTGCAGGATTACTACCAGATAATTTGAAATAACTTGATGAATAATAATAATAGCTGAGACATATTATAAAGATATTAAAACTAGATTTTAACTGGAGCGTCTCAGGACAATCACAAAGATGCAGGAGCCACATTAATGCCCCAACTGTCTCGTTTTTAACTGTGAAATCAGGTGAATTAGATTAATGTGGGACTTTTCACTTGTAGAAGATATTGTAATATTAAGTCAATTCAGTACATTTGAACATGTACTGATATTTTCTAAAGTTAATTCAGAACACACGTCCTCCACGCAAACTGAAGAACTTTTATATCCGTCCCATGTCTTTTCTGTATCGTGTCGCTCACTGTTTTTTTTTGGATGTGTTTTGTGTCAGTGGAAAAACAAATTGAAGATGTGGTCCAGGATCTGGTCCAGGATCTGGTCCAGTCCTGGAGGCCCTCAGTGGAAAGTCAGCGAAGTCTTTCTGTTAACATTACATCTGAACTTTCTCCTCCTCACATCCTCAAAACAGACTTGTTACTTTAGTTTGGTACATCTGAGAGGATTTAGGGATTATTTGTATTTGGCCTCATCTCGCGCCACCTTCCCAACATCACAAGACCGATTCCAATCAGTGCACATGAGGCTCGGCAGACTCAGAGAGGTGAAACATGTAGAGGGCGTACACAGACGGAGAGGGAGTCTGCAGAGACCTGCAGCGCTCTGCCTGGAGCTTCTGAATCTGATAGTTGAATCAGTTCTTCTACTGGAGAAAACGATATGTGGACTTTTGACACTTCTGTAAACGAGACTGGCCTGTAGAGCAACAACACTTATATTAATTATTAAAGTGAACATTCTGACTGGAGACGCTAAAATAAAAAAACAACCAAACTGGTCTGTAGAAAAACAATCACGTATTTAATTCTCTCACAGGGGTCGAAATGATTTCCAGTTTGTTTCAACAATAATTTATACAAAGCTTCTGTATCAAGAGATCGTGTGTGTTTGTTTGTAATATAACTCATTTTACAAGTTGTCCAATCTTTTAATGACCGACAGTCTTTCCAGACGTGTTCTTTCTCTCTAGTGGACTCACGAAGCAACACCACAGCAGAACCTGCTGCTCTGTCTCACTGAGGAATCAACTTAAACACAACAGAGAACTCATGACAACATGACAACGCTACAGGGTTACAACTACAGTAACCATGGTAACCCCGACCAAGAACACATCCTTAAAATAGGAAACAAGCACCGTCGCCGTAGAAACAGCAGTCTAGAAGAGCATGGACTGCAGCGACTTACGGACGGTGGCCATCTCCTGCTGTTGCTGTGGAGACAAGAGGATGTGACATCAGCAACCTCTGACATCATCACACATTTATATATATGATACAATATGAATACATTATTTTCTGTGAGTCTTTTTTTTACTACTCCTTGTTTGTATAAATGATTCTATTATACATTTAGACTTAATGAGTTGTATTTTCCGGTGATGCTGCACTCTGTTTGTTCTGTCGACTGTACGCAGATAACAACAACAACAACAACAACAACAACAACAACACAACAACAACAACAACAACATAATCAGCTGCTGGAAGGAACCGACAGATTTTCTAACAATTCATAAATCATAAACATTTAAATGTATTTGGAATTAAACTTTCAAGGAACACTTTTTGTTCATTTAGTCTGATTGGCGACACGTCACTGAAATGTCAATGTAACTTTACTCTATTTTTCTGTATTCTGTTACTTTGTGCTGTAATAAACCCTTTTTAAAAATAATCTGTCTCATAACATTACGACATCTCTGCATGTCAAACTTTCTGCTCAATCAGTCCTGAAGTCTGACTGACGGGCGCTCCACACACTCCTTTTATTTTGCACACCTGGAGAATTCTGTTACGTCACACACACACAATGTGATAGTGTAGTTAGAAAACGACTGTCTCCATGGTGATGGTAGTCAAACTACACTGAGTCCGACCTACATTTGCTGTCTGTCCAAGAAGCAGACGTTGGCGGTCACCAGGGTGACTGACAGAAGGCCTAAAACATTCTTCATGTCTGCTTCACAAGTAGAAAATTAACATGGTTTGTATTTTTATTGATTCATTGGTTTTATTTCCCATCCCACTGTGGTTGGTTTCGGCAATCTGCTGTTCACAAACAGACTGAGAGCTGATCAATCAATTCAGATACAGTTAATAAGATAAAGCAAAAGTGCTGCCAGATATTTGTTTTAAAGAGCTGTCTGAGCAGTTTACGCTTCACTGAAGGCAACAGAAATAAAACCTTCTGCTGGAGCACGAATTGAAGCCAATGCGCAGCTGTTTATCAAAGCGCCCTCTCCTCTCACCGTGTCCATGAGGATCTTCTTCTGCAGCGTGGCCATCTCCTTCCTCAGCTCCTGTTGCGCCCCCTGCAGGAAAGCATCATGGCTCTTCTCCGTTTCCTCCATGTTCTGCAGGAAATACAGAATGTCATTCAGTCTGACTTCTTTCCCAAATTAAAAGTACAGATGACAAATTCATCGATCTCATTTCCTTTCTGCAGTTCAGTAACATGATCAGTCGCTCAGAAGACATTTTGGATGGATTATTATATCATATACTTAAACCTCCAATTTTTCCTGCAGGTTTGATCAGAATGTGAGATAATGAATGAAAACGCAGCTCAAACATCGTCACCTTCACAAACTGCTCGTACAGCTCTCTGACCGTCTTCAGCTTCTGGTTCTGGACCACTCTGGCCTGCTGCAGGATCTTCTGCTGCTGTTTAAACAGATTCTACACACAGAAGAAACACTGAGGATCATTAATCAATGTAAACTTCTTTTACATTTTCTTTCTTTTCATCCTGCGTGCTCTACAAATGTTCCGTCTCTGACCAGAACCAACAGGATATCCAGGAGGTGGAAACGATCCAAACAATCCAACAAGGACAGTCTCTTATACTGGCACAGGTCGACCATGTTTAACACACAGTTCTGCCTCCGGCTGCTGCTGAAGAGCTTTACTCAGTCTAATTTTTTATTTTTTTTAATGACTAGAGTTGACTTTAAATACAAACTGAGGGGATTTTCTTTTAAAAGCAGCTCCAGATGTCACAGAGTATCAAACCTGTGCGTCTGTTTAATCAATCAAGAAAGGAAGTGAACAAACATTGAGCTTCTCCTCCTGCTCCTCAGCTCGCTGGGCTTCAGCCTCCCACTGTTGGAGCGCAGACGACACCTGCTGGGAGTACTGGTGAGTCATCTTCTGCCTGAAGACACACACACACGCACACACACACACACACACACACACACACACATTCTGTTACAAGTAAGAAAGTAAAAGTACTCAGTGGTTCATTCAGAATAATCATAACGCTGGATCTAATTTATTAATGTGTTCATAACTTGAATGTTGCAGCTGTTAAAGATGGAGCTCATTTTATCTGTGAACCTTCTGGAATCTCATTTATTGATTGATTATATTTGGTTTCATTACTCTGAATCTGTAACGTAACTAAAGCTGTTAAATAAATGTAGTTGACTAAAATAAATTAAGAGTAGAAATATAAGTCTCAGTGGTATTCAGTAATGTATAAGAAGTACTTAAGTCTCGTAGTATTTGTTGACCGTCACTTTGTTTTGATCCTGTGATTCATTAATTATATGTTTCTGTTTGTTAAAAGTTGATCCTTTTCATTAATAATATTTATTTGGGGGATTTTCACAAATCTTTTGAAAGCAGGTCAGACAAAGTAAACCAGTTCATCTTCACTCCATAATGCTTTAACTTTGAGATTTTCTGACTTTTCCAACTCATTTACACTTCATACATTCTGGCGCTGAAGTTCCTTTTGTGTTATTTTACTACTTCTTATCTTTAAACCTGCTGCAGTAGCTTCACTTCCTGCAGGTGTGAGGACTTTCATCAAGCTCTCTCAGTTCTGTGGTGCTCGTGAAGTCGCAGGAAGAAGAGAGTCAAACCTCTGGTTGTGATAGTTTCCCCACAGCTGCTCCAGCTTCTGCTGACTCCCCTTCATGTAGTTCTTTGTCAGAGACTCCAGACGTTTCTTCTTGGCCTGCATCACCTTGCTGATATCAGCTGGAATTTAAATGAGAGAGCACCGCATATTGAAGGCTATACTGATTCATTATTGCTTTACATCTTTTACGGCATTTCGCAGACGTTCTGGATCACCAGTTCTGTGGTTAGAATCTGCAAATACCTGATTGAAGACTTAGTTAACTTAAATAAGACCAAACTTTCATTAACTAACATAACTTGATATAACAGCTGTTTTTCAACATTCCAGGGCTGCACAATTAACCAAAATATAATCTAAATCACAATATGGATGAGTGCAATATCCAAATTGCTGAGACTTAGTGTTTCAGTGAAGTTAGAAATGTGAAGATCTGAATCTCACCTTGTTCTCCAGATGTAAGAAAACATTTAAAAAGTTACATCATTGTGATTCTTATAGTTATAGTAGTATAGTATCATTACAACTTACCGTATCACCTCATTATTACCTGTATACATGTTTGTAGTACCTGGTAATATGATAGTTATACCACAGTGTGCAGCCCTACAGACTGAGCACACCTGCACGGAGCTGCTTACCTCCAAATTTCTCCAACATGGACTGAACCTCATTTCTGAAAGTGTGGAAAATAGAAACGTTATGTTCACAGGTTGACTAATTTATCCTTCACAAATGTTCATTTCTGCAGTTCCCTGAGGTTACAGCACACACTCAGTGCAGCTAATGTCACATGAAGCTCTGATGAAGCAGCTAATGTTAAATACCCCACAGCACACGGAGCCGCCTCCTCTTCGAAGGCCGCGGCAGGTCTCTTCTTGGCCAGCTTGTCCACTATCGGAATTTCATCTGGTGACAGCAACATTGATCAAAGTTATAAGTTAATGTCGTTTTCTTAGCTTGACTGTCAAAGTTACAGCCAGCTAATGCTATTGCTAGTCAGCTCCACTCACCTTCCCGGACATCGTCCTCTGAGCCGCTCAGCTCTTTCTTTTCATCCTCTACAGTGAAATCAAACACTTTTTTATCTGGTTTTTCTTCTGGGTGTTTTTTCTTCAGCTGTCTTCTCGCTGTCGCCATTCTTCCAGTCTGGTCTGTCGGTTCAGGTTCAGCTAACACCACCTGATGCTGCAGTACAACCTGAACTCCTCTAATGGCGGCCGGTGCTACGCTGGCTATGCTAATGCTAATGTTAGCTTTGTGTTTGCCGCTTCTTCCCTTTGACAAATGCCACGAACACACGGACACAACTTAGTTTCGGTTCTTTCCTGACACGAAGCGGAGCTCTGCCGTGGCTTCTGGCGTTAGTTCTATTCTGTGACTGAAGCTAGTCTCTCCTGGTTAGACACGAACTAAACCGAGCTAAGCTAACCGCTAGCTTCTGCGAATTTCAACTCTTTTCCCGCCACAACCAGAACGAGGCTCCAGGTTAAAGGAGCATGCCGGTGTTTTATCTGTACAGCCTTTAGTTCAGCGCTAATACCTTTAAATAAGCTTTATTACAAGTACTGCAATGAAAATGTTACTTCTGTAAAACGTTTTAAGTATAATTATAATTAGTACTCAGATTAAACGATCTGATGAGATGAGTGTGACTCATGAATTAAGGTAAAAACAGGATTCTGTTGACTGAAATTACACTTTTGGGTGAACTGTTCCTTTGAAATATAATGTAAGTAAATCCTTTTTTTTCGTAGATATTGGATGTTAGATTTTCTATGAGCTGTACTGTCAGGAGAAACTGACTTTTACCACAACAATAGGATCAAACATGAAGAATGAGGTACATGTTCCCTCATTCCAAGCATAACTGAAAACACCACCAGCTCATGTATAAGTATTATGTTGTCTTTGTCAACCTGTTCTTATTTGTGATTTAGGCCCAATTTTCTTGCAGTTTTGACAGTAATAAAAATAATGTCTTTTTAAAAAAACATCCATTGAAGGCAGAATAAATGGCATGTGACCAAAAATAAACCACAAGGACTGAAATCTTGGAAAGAGACAACAATCATTTAAATGTTGACAGTTGAAATATTTCAACACTTCATACTCGTGAATTAGTATTAGTCTCATTTCAGAATATACTAAGAACAACACAGGAAGTGTTAGAAAAACCATCAGCACATCAACATGTAAAAAAATATATCACACCAAACTGAAATATAAAAAACATTTCATTTCTTGTTTTACTTCCCGTTCATCCTGTAAGTGGATGGAAACAGACATAAACAAAGAGCTGGCAGGAGTCCATGATGACGCAGGAGAATCTGAAGCTACAGCTTTCAGTTCAGTCAAATATCAAACTTCTCTTCACAAATACAATGTCCGTTCTCTTCGTAGTCCTCTCGCGTCACCACGATCTCGTCGTAGTCCGGACTGTGTGCCAGCAGCTTCCCTCCTTCCCAGGAATAACAGATTGGACTGCAGGACGAGACGGTAAACACATTAATAAAACTATGTTTACAAGAATGTTTCCTGTGATGATTATTCTGTTTACACACTTTCATTTACTTTGTGACGGTGGATTCCTCGTGTAACTGCAGCTACAACAAGATAACTTCTACTTTACTTTGTCTCATCTGTAACATGAGAGCACTGAAAGTGTTTAAGCTGTTTTACTGTCAGTCACACAGCGCTGGACGCAGTGAGCCGGAGGAAATCCACGATTCTCAGAACTTAAAGCTGTTGTTACGTCTCACGTCTGGACTCGTTATGATCAACAGATCATTAGTTTGACATTTACATGTTCAGGCTCTTCTTTAAAAAGGTTGAAAAAAAATACACAACAAAAGAAATAAAGTTTAATACAAAGTTCAGTTTCTTATATCTGTCCAGACTGAACTCTCATAAACCAAGATGTCCTCTGGTAGCAGTCAGCTGATCCTCGTCATCACACAGGTGTCTGGAAGTGATGCTGCAGGCTAACGTTAAGCTAGCTGCATCACCTTTGTAGTGTTTCTTTTGGATGCACAAAAGGAGGCAAAGTTGGGAGAAAAAATTCTGGAAGAATCACCGATCATGAATTTGATCATCCTTGACTGATTTAGAATCAAAATCGTGACACTGTTAAATATGTGTTGAAATGAGACTGAATTGTTTATTTTTTGTTTATTAAAGCTTGCTGCACACATTTATAATCGCCTCTGCAACAACCAGACTTATGATGAACAGTTAAAAAAAAGTTAAAAAAACTGGATCACAACCGATGCAGAGAGATCATCTTTTATTTTCTACACATTCTTCTTCCTGGCAAAGCCTGGTGCCTACATTGCCCACAATGCAACTTTTCCTCTGACAGCCGTGTTGGATATCGTGGTGGATTACACTCATAGCAGCTAATGTAGCTAAACTTATGACTGCGAGTTCTATTCAGACTTACTTTGCAGGTTGCAGGACCGACACGGGCAGGTGTGCCGGGGCGAGTGAGCGCAGCTCCGCCTCCAGTCGTTCTCTGAAGCCTGGAAACAAAGTGTTTCCTCCAATCAGGACGATGTTCTGGTAGAAGTGCGGCTGCATGTCTGATGGCAGAAAAACACTGTCAGCAGCTTCTAACACATACAAACATACTGTGCTAAAGGTTGTATGTTTGCTGTTAAACATGATGTCTGTGCTGTGACCTTCTGGCAGGGACTGGATGGAGTCCACGATGGCCTCCGGGACGCCCATCTCCTGGATGCCGATGTCTGCCGGGTGGAAGAGCATCTCAGGAACAGCAAAGCGCTCGTTTGCCAACCTCAAGATCTGCTCTCCTGTCTTGTACTTTCCACTGAAGACCATCTCCTCTCGTGGCTGGAGCACAGAAAGACCAAAGAGGACGAAGGATGAACAACACAAAATAAGACACATAACCAGGATGATCAGACTGACGTGTCGCTCTGTATTAACAACTCACAATGACAAATATTGGAGAATGTTTTCTCACCTTGCAGAAGCCTTTTTTGATGGAGCTAAAATCTGGAAGAACATAATCCCTCATCACAGAGTTTTCCTCCCCTTTCATCCTGACAACAGAGCACATAGAACATCGTGTCATGGACCTCCTGATACAACGCTGACCTGCAGGATGATGATGTTCTGAGAGCAGAGAAAGTGCTTCTTCATGACCTTTGGTTGCATATTTGGGTCCATATTAAGTGAGCTTCAGAGCTGCTGTCTTAATGCTTCATAATTACCGTTCAGACCTAAATGTTACCTAAATGTAAACATTGTTGAAATGATTTACATTGACAGGATCATCTGACCGTTTGTAACAGCACATTAAACTGTTCAGTCTGTGTTTGCTGTGCTGCGTCTCAGCTTACTGTGCGATCTCCATGTCCTCGTAAAACTGCGAGGAGACGTAGCAGACGTCTTCTTTCACTTGGTTGATTACATGAGTTTCATCCATGACATGTAGCTGGCTGGAAGGAAGAGAGATGAATGTAAGTAATTTGATCTAAGTGATAAGAATCACTGTGTTCATGTTCAGATATTCTCTCTAGAAGTGGAAATGAAATGATTTGACCTCTGGAAAGAAACACTTTTCTGCCACCTGAGACAAAAAGAGTCAAACCGGACTGAGTGGAGTGAATTTACCGATATGAAATGATCTCCTTCAGGTGATTGGTCAGTAGCTTCCCTCCTACGTTGATCCTGGAAGGCAAGATTAACCCATTGGTCATTAGCATTCTGTTGTTACTGTTAGTGACAGTGTTGCAGGTTCAAGATGTTTCAGTCCTCTGACCTGCGGATGCCTTCCTTCATTTTCCTGCTGCGACAGTAGGGGGCGATGTGGGTGAAGGAGAATCCGCTGTCGACCACCAGACAGCAGAGCTCCGAGGGTTTAGTGTGGAAGTAGTGATGAGCGCTGAGAGAGCCGGCTGGAGAACACAGAACACAGAACACAGCAGAGATTTAACACATATCTGACGAGCAGAGGGGCAAAGAAACAACAAGTGGCTTTCAGATAAAGAGGAGGTGAAGTCATTTATTACTGAAATGTGTTTTCTTAACTGTCCATCATGAATCTGACGGCGTTCCAGGAATGTCACAACAAATCTGTGGACTACCGTTTAAAGGCTTGGACATCAGTTTCCTAAGTACAATTCTACAACGTAGTAAATCAAAAACATTCTAAATAATATGACCAAGTGCAAATAATTTGACAAAACACGAAGACTAAAAAAGAAGGGCTGCGTGATTAATCAAAGAAATCATGATATTCTATGAGATCTCACTTCTCAATGACGGCGATTCACTTGTTCAGATCTCAGTCATATTTTTCACAGTGTAAAGCAAAACACGCTGTTAATGCAACAACTCAATCACTTCTTCATCGCAGCACTCGGCTGTCAGGTCCTGTGACCACAGTAACCCAACACAGCGTCGCCACATGTGAGGAGAAGCAGGGAGGAGACGGTCACCAGCGAGGACAAGCCCAGAGCCGAGGGCCGAGGGCCGAGAGCCGAGGGCCGAGCGAGGTCGTGCTCATACTGAAAAACGCAGCATGCTCTAGTGTGTGGAACTTGACGGTGGTGTACGAGCTGACAGGATCTGCAAGCCGCACAGCAAGTTAACACCACATTTATCAAGAACCACCTCAAACGTCACCATTAAATCTAATACGAGTTAGCAATGAAGGACAAGAGGCGGAGCAGGAAGTGCCGTCTCACTCTGTGTTTGTCCAGCATCGACTCACCGTTGATCCTGAGAGCTGACTGGAACTGATACTCCTCAAACAGGATCTCATTCATGGACTCCTGAATGGAGGAGAAGTTAAAGTACGGCTCGGTGATGATGACACTGGTGTCTGCAAAATCCACCTGGACCCAGAACAGCAGAGGAGGTGATGAGATCAGATGAGATTAGTATTTAGCATGAAACAAGAAAGGACACGAAGGACAAAAAATGAAGTAAACTCCAAACCTTAAACATTTCCTTTCCAAACAGATGGTCCCACACTTTCCTCTGGACGTCCCAGTTGACCAGATAACCCTGAAGAGAAAGTGCCGGAGACAAAAATGAGAAAGAACCTCTAAACAGAAACCAGCCATTGTACAGCGGCAGCCTCTTCATGAGGTGAAACTCTCTCACCTTCTGGAAGGGAAGGATGTAAAAAAGACCTGAGGGATCTTTGATCTCATCGAGCTGATTGGCTGTGAAGGTTTTTAATCTAGACGTCTTGGAGCGAAACTGGCAGTTTGGGATGACGCTGCGACAGAAAGAGAGAAGGAAGATGACACGAGAACACCTGAAATAAATACACACTGGGTGGTCTGCTCTGATGTTCCCTGTGGAGCTGCAACGTAATCAGTTTATCAACTACTTTCATAATTGATTTGAGTCATTTTTCAAGAAAAACAAAGTTAAAAACTCTGATTTCCGCTTCAGTGGGAGCATGTTCTGGTTTCTTTCCTCCGTGAACTGAAAACTTTTGATTTATGGACCAGTCAAAACAAGACGTTTGATGACGTCACGGGTCTTTCTCAGTGCAGTCGGAACCTTCAAGCTTCATGTTCGGTCCGAACTGATGTTCTGCATCCTTCGAGTGTCCATTTCAATCCGTCCGGAACATCAAACCGACCCGTTCTGAACGGAGTCGTTCGGATTTCTCCGTACGAGAGACCGGACGGTGTGTCGGAGGGTGCGCTGATGACTGAGTGCTGCAGTCGGACGTGTTTTAGACAGATTAGCTGCACAGACCGTTTATTATTAGCACTCACGTTAGCTGTCTTGCTAACACCGTACCTGACTTTCTCCTGGCTGTATCCTATCTTCGCCGTGTAGGCTCCGTTGTCCAGAACTAACGTCGCCATTTTTCTAACTTACCGGCCACGAAAAGTAGACGAGTCAAAAGTCTTCCACAGCTGTTGATACAGAACACATAACTACACCGAACACACACGGACAACACACAGGTCCGCCATTAAAACGTAATGTCGGAGTCCCGCCTTCCAGCCAATGGCGTTCCTCCTCTCTTCTGTTTCCGGCAGACTGACAATCCGTGAAAACCAATCATATCTTCTGCTCTATCTCTGTATGTTCATTGGTAGTTGGTACAGCCAATCGTATACGACAATTAGGGTCCTTCTAGAAAAACGTTCGGGTGGAAACAAGTTTATTTCAGTTCCTCCGCAAATCTTTTGGACTGGAATGAAAATAAGTGTAACACGGGCTTGATTTTATCACCAACAATAAATTGATAAAAAAAAGCATTTAATTAATGAAATAAAAAACAAATGACATGAACACATGAACGTGACAATGATTTATTCAAACACTTTGTATTGTGGTGCAAAATTAAATATATATCACTGTTCTGATCGTAACAGTTGAAGCCAGTGAAGTAAAGAAATATCAGTAATTTTTTCAAAAAAAAAAATCAGTCGGGCTGCAATTAATTATTTTCATTTGGTACCGATAATTCTGCAGAATATTTTCTATATTAATTGAGTTATCGTTTTGTCCTAAAAAAAAAAGAAAAAGAAAGAAAAAGAGAGCAGTGAAAATGGCTCAATACATTTTTTAGTGACCCTGGATATGTTTAAAGTTTGTTTTATTTTTTGAGACATTTGCAGTTTTTTCCAGTTTTAGCTGGTGTTAGCTCACCTCAGGTGACAGGTGGCATTGAGTCAATGGCTAAATGACCTGGAAGCTATTATATTGGGATTTTCCATTGAAATATTAATATAAAACATAAAGAAAGGACAAAAAGCCAAAAACAAAGAGGTGTGTCTCATTCAACCAGTACAAGAAGACATTTAGCCTGATAGATGCTCGATTGTGCATTCAGCTGCTGTTTGTGACCCATTGGAGCCTGAAAATATTGTGTCCATGCTCATGTTGTGTTTATTCACATCTTGAACAATGAGAGAGTCCCAGCAGGAACTCGTCTGTTTGTTCAGTTAACAGTCCGGATGTGTTGTTGTCACAGTTACAGATCAGTTACCGCATACAGACGTTTAGCTCGTTAATGTTGCAGCCGGTGAACAGGGAGCCATTCGAATGATTTCATAGTTTGCTGTGTAGCTTGTGAATTTCCTCCTGAGGATCAGTAAACTCTGGTTGATATAATGACATCATAATTTATATTTTCTTTTCTTAATCTGAATCTGCAAAGTCAGCAAAGTTATCAAATACATTCAATGGTGTAAAAAGCACAAGATTTACCTCTAAAATGTAGTTGAGTACAAGTGGAAGTAACAACTCTGGAAAATAACCTCTTGAATTCATACTCCCCTTAATTACAGGGGTTAGCATATCACCAGATTAACTGCTAAATGCTGTTAACTGTGGCTGCTGTAAGCTAGTTGGCTCAGGAGCCGTCCACACCAGCCCGGTTAATTTTGCAAACGTGAAGTTATGTTCCCGGTTTTACTGTTCTGTCCACATGCAACCGTGCTTTTGGAACACTGAAACCGTGGTCGTTTGAAACTGGAGTTCAGGATGAGGTTTTAGGCCGATTCAAGCTTCAGCGGTTGTGTGTGGACAACCGCGAATATTTCCATTGCTTACGCTGGAGTAAACACAGAGTAACGACAGAAGGTGGTTAGAGGTTGTCAACTAGCTTGGCTTGATATCTTGGCTAATATGGACGTGACAAAGTTGTTGTTTATTGGCTTGCTGTCAGCTGTGTTCAGCTGTCATGTCCAGCTGCTCAACCTAATGCAACAACGGCGGCACCTGGATGAGCAACGAAGGAGACTGTTCCTCTTGCGTGTCGCCATTGTTGTATGTGTTTTGGTATTTGCCATGCTTCCCCTTTCCGGTTTTAAACTATTTTGATTGGTTAAAACAGCCTTCCCGTTTTACCTTACATCCCCACCTATTGCTGTGGCATATGTATTACCAGTATATTGCATCACTTGGTGGCGGATTTTACGTTTGCGTGTGTACAGAGTTATTCTCGGTTATTTTTATTACACCACTTGTGTGGATGCGGAATTTTACTTAACAAAATCTCGGTTGCAAAATGACCTGGTCTGGTGTGGACAGGGCCTCAGTTAGCCCTGCAGTGAGCGGTCTGGACTGGGAACTGAGTGATTTGGCGAGAAAGAAGAGGTCAATGTTAGCTGACCAGCATGCTAACTTCAGTGCAACACAGTATGTAAACGTCTTTGACAGAGTGTTAAAACCCATTTATTCGGTCAGTTGATAATTTGAGCTAATTTGGGGATAATATATATTGCATATTTAAACACTCTATGAGCTCTTTGGTTGATTTCACATGATCACTTTGTTATTAGTTATTGATTAGGTCTTTCTCTTCAGTCGACTCTTTGGACAGCTATAAAAAGAAATTCTCAGAGGTTTCATGACACAGATACTGAAATCAGTACTGCGCC
Source organism: Diplodus sargus (assembly GCA_903131615.1). Classification (NCBI taxonomy): domain Eukaryota; kingdom Metazoa; phylum Chordata; class Actinopteri; order Spariformes; family Sparidae; genus Diplodus; species Diplodus sargus. The sequence goes on from CAEMYA010000203.1 coordinate 86,730, forward strand.
CGACAAGGCGACACTATTAAAGGACTTGTTTTAAAATAATAATCCATTAATGAGACATGAGTGACTTTAAGAGCAGACAAAGAACGGCTGAATGCACCTTTAACAGACAGGACGAGCAGCAGGAGTCCATGGAGGACGCTCAAAGAACTGGGTCCGGCTGCATGCAGCTACATGAAGACGTACAGTCTTTACATAATTTTTTTTAACATCATCTTCTCTACAGTAACAAACCTTCACCTGAGGAAGAAGCAGCACCAGGCTTTGGATCACACTCTCCCGTCTATAAAGTCTCGTCTTCCTACAGTTCTGATATCAGCTGTTCCCAACTTGTTCCCAACTTAACTCCTCCGAACACGTTGTATGTCTTCCGCTCGATATTCCTGCAGCTCGTTTAGAAAAGCTTAAATATTCCTGGAGGATGACGCAGAAGATCAGTTCATGTATTTGGGGATGCACCCTTTCAGTTCCAGGAGCTCCGGCCAGTTCTCATATTTATTCAGATTGTGGTCGTTCTTCAGGTGCTGGAACAAAGACAGAGTTCTTTATTATTGATTCTGCTCCATTTTTCTTTATTATTGAAGTTCATGTAGAACATTTGCTGAATTAACAAGAAGGTCCAAATAATGCAGAATGAGTCAGAGACAGAGTTTCACAGAGTTTATAAAGTGTCTCCAACTCAATAACTCACTAAACTGACACATTTGTTAAGGGAGTCTGGGGACTTTCTCCACGGGGACAAAGAAGGAGCCTATATTGTTCCTGTTTAGTGTCTTTGTAACATGTGACATGTTTAGTCAAGTCAAGTCAAATTTATTTATATAGCACATTTCATACGGCAAGCGTAAACTCAATGTGCTTCAAGAAATTAAAACAAAGATACATTGTATAACATAAAATAGCATATAGGATAAAAATAATTAAAAGAAAAATATGACATGCATAAAAAAACATTTAGGACATTAAACAATCATACAAGGATGTATTATTATCATCATTTAAAAAGGAGATGTTTAGAGAGATGTTTAGATCAATTCATGTGTGCTGTGTGTCCGTGAGCTTGTTGTGGTTGTTACCTTCTCAAAGTTGCTCTTCACTGACGCTCCTTTCCCACCAACAAACAACCAGTTATCTCTGAAGCCCAGTGAGTGGACAGCAGAACTTCCCAGGTCAGCCATCAGCTTCTTCGCTTCGTCATTTAAGCTGTTAACACACGAAGAAAAACATCTCTCAGTTTTACTGATTCAAATGTAAGTGGTAGAACTTTAAATGAGCTTTGTTGGCACATGTCCTCCACTCATCCTCCCTGAGACTGAGATAAAAGCAAACAGTGTGTTTGATTCAGGAGATCAACCATGATCACATTTCTGTGGTCACAGAAGGAAAAGACATTTACTGTGATGACGGCTCATCCCAGGATGCGATCAGCACAACAGAGCCTTGCTCGATGCTCTTCAGAAATTTGATGAGAGGCTCCACTTCTGCAACATAAACATGCCATCATTTAAATCATCCAATAACACTTAACATGTAGTCAGAATACCAGTAACATCCGTATACGTACCGTTGTTGTACATGTTAAAGTGACCGGTCTTTGTGATGTTTCCTGTTTTACCTGTTAAAACAGAAATACTACCATGAGGGACAATGACGGAAGGACAAACTGAGCTGATGGGAGGTTTCAATGAACTCACCGTTTATTATGACGATGTTTAATCCCTCTCCAGCGTTGTTCTGTATCATCCCAAGAACCCTGAAGACAGTTTGATCTACTGTGAATACCAGAAGTCATAAACAGGACATGAGGAGGCAGAGACAATCAACAAGAGCTGGAGGACAGAGACCAGAAGACCAGAGGACCAGAGAAACAAAGGACCGGAGGACCAGAGAAACATCCTGTGCAGACCAGCTGTGCAGGATTGTGGAGTCCATCTTCAACATGAGCCTGAAGTTGGGAAAAGTGCCACTGCTGTGGAAAACCTCCTGAGTGGTGCCAGTACCAAAGACCAGTTGCTCTCACTTCACGCCTGATAAAGGCCCTGGAGCGGCTGGTCCTCGTCCATCTCCACTCCAGTTTGCTTATCAAGCTGGCATCGGAGTGGACGACACCATCATCCTCCTCCTTGACACTGTCTCCCCTGGAGAAGCCTGGAGGCACTGTGAGGATCATATTCCTTGATTTCTCCAGTGCTGTTAACACCATTCAGCCTGCACTTTTGGGGGACAAGTTGGAGCTTACAGGGGTGAACCAACACCTCACATTCTGGATCCTTGTCTACCTCACGACCAGCCACAGTATGTGAGGATTCGGGACTTTGTGTCGGACACAGTTGTCTGCAGTACGGTGGCCCACAGGGAACAGTCCTGGCCAATTTCCTGTTCACCCAGTACACTGCAGACTTCTACCACCAATCACCTCACTGCCATCTACAAAAGTTCTCTGACGACTCTGCTATCGTCGGCCTCATCAGGGACGGGGACAACGGAGCCTACAGAGAACTTATTAAGGACTTTGTGGACTGGTGCCAGCGGAACCAGAAGACTAAAGAGCTGGTGGTGGATTTCCACAGGCACGAACAACCTGCACACAGGTGAACATCCAGGGAACAGATATTGAGATGGTGACATCTTACAAGTACCTGGGAGTTCACCCGAACAATAAACTGGACTGGACTGACCACACCGCAGCTACACAAGAAAGGTCCGAGCAGACTGTATCTGCTGAGGAAGCTCAGGTTCTTTGGAGTGCAGGGGCCTCCTGACCTCTTTCTATGACTCTGTGATGGCATCAGCCATTTTCTATGGAGTAGTCTGCTGGAGCAGCAGCATCTCAGCAGCAGACAGGAAAAGACTTCATAAACTTATCAAAGAAGGCCCGGTCCACCCTGGGATCGTCTGGGTCAAGGAGGTTGTTTTCCTGGCAGGTGGTGGACAATCTGTCATCACAGTCCCACCCTCTGCAGGCCAGTATCTCAGCAACAGACTGATACACCCAAAGTGTGTGAAGGAGAGGTACCACAGGTCCGAGTGTGTGAAGGAGAGGTACCACAGGACCAAGTGTGTGAAGGAGCGGTACCACAGGACCAAGTGTGTGAAGGAGAGGTACCACAGGTCCTTCCTGCTGTCAGCATACAACCAGCAGTTTTTTGAAATATTACTGTCCTTAGGCTGCTGTGGCAAACAAATTTCCACCTTTATGGAACAATAAAGGAATACTGATTCTGAGACGAGAGGACAGAGATCCAGAGGAACAGAGGAACAGAGGAACAGAGACAAGATCACCAGAGGATCTGAGGACTGCCATTTGGATTTGCATGATGAGATAAAAGCAAAAAAGTGTTTGAGGAGAAGAGGAAGGTCCAACAGAAACACCTACATTTTGTTTTGGATGCAGATCTTTGGCCCTATGACGTTCGCGGCTCCGCTCCTCATGTAGAAGCTGAAGTGATCATCTGGACAGTGTGTGTCCATGACACAGCCTCCATCTGACGAGGACAGGCACAAAAGACTGATTGATTGATCCCCCGTCAGATGAGCATCAATCACTCGTCTCAATCGGGTCGATCACTAACCTGTGTCTTTGGGGAGCTTCTTGGAGTTCTGACTGGACTCGTCCACATTAGTATCTACAGACAAAGCTCGACGCCACTCACCTGGAACACAAGTTATAGAACCACAAGGCTGTTAAATTCAGGACATCTACAGCTTCTGCAGTGTTGTGTTTAGTGATGTCGTGTTTTGACCCTCAGGGCCACCATACACAACATTTCCACATACAGTGTCTTTAAAGGAGCAATGTGCGATTAAAAGCTGAGGTATTAAATGTTCCTGTACTTATGAATGGGTTGTTGTACTGCTGCAGGATGAGCATGGATACCACGACCAGGGGCACCAGCACCGTCAAGATCTTCAAAAGGCCTGCAGGAGACGACAGAGATGAGTCATCAGAGAATGATCTGCGCTGAAGTCGTCAACAGTTACACCAGACAGACCAGATCTCAAATGAGAGACACCATTGTCTGTCAAACCTGCCTGTTCCAGAAAATTTGAATGGTCTGACGCTTGAACAACCGACGATGAAGCCACCAATCAGGAAAAACAGCATGTCTGACTAGTCGCAGTGAACCTTTCTGTTACATGAAAAGTGACTGACAGTAATTCATACATTCATACCCTGATGGTGGCAGCTGCCATGCAAGCTGCCAACTTGGTGTATCTTGCCCGAGGACACTTCAACATGCAGACCAGGGGAATCGAACCAGCGACCTTCTGATAACAAGGCGTTGGCTCGACCCCTGAACCATGTTTGGTGCTCAAATTGATCATTTTCCTTTATTTCTTCTAACTTTCATGCTTGTCTGAGTTTTGGATGTTTGTTTTTGCTTTTATCATCCTCTTCTGAACACACAAGCGAACAGCTGACCGGCGCTCTCTGAGCCACCTTGTGTCAATAAAGGTTGACTTGGTGATAAGATGAATTCATATCAGTTGCAACAGTATGATAAATATATATATATATAATATTGTGAGTACATTTTATTAGTTTTTACTCCTCCTGAACTAAAGATTGTAACGATTCTTCCGCCGCTTCCAGCTTTTAAACCGAACTGTCACAACATTATTAGATATTAAACACATATGAAACACACACACAGAAACACACACACACAAAAACACACACTCACACACACACACACACACACACACACACACAGTTTTGAGTGTTAACTTACGTCGGATCTTTTGCCCCTGCATTTTTCTTCTTCCTGTTAAAAACAAGACAACAAAAGGACAGATGAGAAGATCGTACACAGTTTGTCACATTAAAGCCTCTGATGTCTTTTCTGAACCTTAAACAGGTGTTTTTTTCCTTGAACAGGTGCAGCAACATGAGCACGAAGAGGTGTCAATAAAATACATTAATTTAAAAATGTGCTACTTTCTGCAAAGTCACAAATGTAAACAAACAACAAATAATACAGTAATCAGAACAATAACTGCCTCCAAAATGTAGTGAAGTGGAAATACTCAAGTGAAGCACAAGAAAGTTTGTTCTTAAGTACAGAACTGACGTACACAGCTGTGATTCTTCTTCACAGGATGAAAATGACCTCCAGACGAAAACTAAAGACGAATAAACCTGAAACAAAGTGGCCTCCAATTCCTCTGTAACTGGTAGCTCATAATATCCTGAGGACGTTGCCAACTACCACCACAAAGCCACTGCTAAAGAAACCCACCCTAGACTCGGCTGATATCCGAAACTACAGACCTGTATCTCTTCTTTCATTCCTCTCTAAAACCCTGGAACGTGCCGTCTTCAACCAACTGTCCTTCAAATCTATCAGAAAACAACCTCCTTGACCCAAATCAGTCAGGCTTCAGGACTGGTCACTCCACTGAAACGGCCCTCCTCACGGTAACTGAGTCGCTCGGTGCTGCCAGAACTTCGTCCCACTCGTCAGTCCTCATTCTTCTCAACTTATCCTCCACTTTTGACACAGTCAACCACCAAATCCTCCTCTCCACTCTGTCTGAATTTGGCATCGCTGACTCTGCTCTAACCTGGTTCACATCATACCAGACAAATGGAACGGCTCCTTTTCAAAACCCTGCTTTCTGGAAACTGGTGACCCTCAAGGCTCAGTATTAGGACCGGTTCTGTTTTCACTATACACTAGATCACAAGGCTCTGCAGTCACATCACATGGATTCTCGCTGACGACACCAACTGTTCCTCTCTTTCCCCTCATCCTTCTCCAACACCCACGTTGTGACGCTCATCTCTGACTGTCTGCATCATCTCTGCTTGGACAGCTGCTCATCACCACAAACTCAACCTGAGTAAACCTGAACTCCTCTCCATCCCGGGGAAAGACTGCCCACTCCTGTCAGTCACTGTCGAGGATGTCACCGTATCGCCTTGGTTGACGGTGAGGAACCTGGGCGTAATCCTCAATAAGACTGTCCTGGGCCCCCAACATCACTGCTGTGGCCCGACCTTGCAGATTTGCCTTCTACAACCTCCGCACAAACATTCCTCACAAAAGACACAACGCAACTCCTGGTCCAAGCATTGGTCATCTCCCGCCTGGACTACTGCAACTCCCTCTTGGCTGTACTCCCATCCTCTGTGACTGAAGCACTGCAGCATATCCAGAATGCCGCAGCATTCCTTGTTTGCAATCTACCCAAATTCTCTCATGTGACCACCCTCCTCCTTGACCTTCACTGACTTCCTGTTGTGACCCACATTCGACTCAAGACAATGGTGCTGGCCTTCAAGGCCTTCAAGGCCTTCAAGATAAATAGTAGCTACGATCCTCAGATGAGGGCTTGAGAATTGTTTCTATATTCTTTTTTACTGTATTGATGGTGAAATATCGTGGTTACTCTCTTGTGACAAATGTACTTATTGTAAGTCACTATTGACAAAAGCATCTGCTGAATGCCCTAAATGTAAATGTTAATGTAATGTAATGTAAATGCACAGGTGATTCTGAGGACACAGTAACAAGCTTCCGTTTCAATATCTGTACACACGACATCACTGTCGTTCTGTCAATCTTCTAGGACAACAAGAGCAACATGATCAGATCTTTGAGCAACAAATAAACACATTTTTTGTTAAACTAACAGACATTCAGTTGATTATTGTATAAATCAAAGAAGAAAATCCTCTGGTGGGACAATCTGGAAGCAGCAAATGTTTTATTCATCATTAGCTAATTATTAATGTTTGTCAACTGACGGTCAAAGCATCTCTGATAATTAACACATGAACAAAAAAAACAAAACTGCCTGTGACACTTAGTAAATGTTCTGCATTCCTGAACATCATGTGTTCACCTGCGCAGGCATAAATCACAGCTGGTAGAAATACTCACAGACAGAAGACGGAGCTGTTAGAGAAATCTCACTGAATCATAGAAATAAATAAAATAGAGTTGCACTGACCCACTCTGACCGTAAACATGTCTCTGACGTCCGGCTCCACTGACTCTGACTCCCGGGAGGCGTTCAGGTACTGGAGCTGCCGGGACAAACAGGTTGATCCTGTTCCGCCTCTCGCAGCCTGATAACCTGGTTACAGCCAACAGCTGCGCCCAAGGAACCAGAGAGTAATTACTCATGCACTGATAACTTTATGAAGGCAATAAAGGGCCATTTACAGATACGTAGTTTGATTTGCAGATACACTCTGACACATGGAGTTTATGCACAGTGTGAAAGAAGGTGTTATATTTGAGGTTATATTTTAGGACCCAAATGCGGAGGCAGAGACAGGAAGTAGTGAAATGGATATTTATTTAACAAACGGTGCTGGAGCGTGATGTGGACAAGGTGATGGGAGTTGCAGGTAGGCAGGGAAAGAGGGTTGAGTGGAGCTGGCTTGGAGGAACTCAAGTAAGCAGATGAGCAGATAGCAGAGCAAAACAGTGCTGAAGAATTCTGTACGAGGCAACAGAGAGAAGGGCATGAAAGCAAAGGTAAAAACACAGAAAACAGTGAAAAGCAGCATAGTGAAGTCACCGTATTGGAGGCAATGATCTAGACGCGAAGTGGTGAAGAGACCAGGTAGATAAAGCCAGTTGGTGATGAGTTGATCCTCCTCATGTGTGACACTCTCATGCTGCTGCTGCTGCTGCTGCTGCCACGCCCACAGACAGACACAGGAAAGGAACAGGTGAGGGTGAAAGGAGGGGGAAAGGCAGAACACAGAGAACAGAAACACAATGCCCTCTGTAGGTCGTAGCGAAGGCTGAGACCCTCTGGAGGATGAGCAGGAGGAGGGGAAACACTTGTGGACATCAGCCAGACCACCGACGGGGAAACACTGGCAGCTGTCGGCCTGGGAGCCGATCGAGAGACACTGGCGGTTTATCCTGCCAGCAAGAGATAAAGCCACGAGGGACCATCGCCACCAGTGGAAATCTTCAGTCAGTTGAGCAAGCAGAGTGGAGTAATTATGCTTGAACAAATCTGAAAAGTTTCTGATTACACAGATGCCTAAATATTTAAAATTACTCAGAAATGTCTTAAATTGTAAGTTTGAGAGGGGGTAGACTGAAGTGTTAATGGGCATAAGGGCTCACTTTTCTGAAAATTTTATTTGTAACCTGAAATTTGCCCATAATCCTCCAGCATGGCCAGCACAAGGGGAATAGATCATGTCTGGGTTGGAGACAAACAACCAGAGGCCATCAGTGTACGAGACCAGTTTGTGCTCAGCACCTCCCCTTTAGATAACCCGCATCTGACTGGACACGAGGCACCACTGGTGATGGCGAACAGTAATGGAGAAAGTGGGCAGCCTGATAATGATCAGAGTAATCATGTTTGTGTGGACACAGGCTGGTGGGGATGGGTAAAGGAGCTTAATCAAAGAAATGAATTTGTTGCCTAATCCAAAACGTCTCAGTGCGTGGAACAGATAGGGCCATTCTATGTGGTCAAATGCCTTCTCAGCATCCGTTAGGGTGATGGTGAATATAATATATCAAATAACCGTCTGACATTGTATAAAGAGCGTCTATCTCTCTATAAAAGCAAGGAACTTCTGTCTGTCTGTGTGTATGTGTGTATGTGTGTGTGTGTGTGTGTGTGTGTGTGTGAAACATCTCTGCGGATCAGGATCAGACTGACCTGAGAGTTTCAACATGGCTGCTGCTTGGTTTAAGGGTGTACCATGCGGATTTTTTTGGATTACAATGACACCGTTAATGAATTATTTCATAAATGCTTTATACACTCTGGAGCATAGTCTATCGGAGCCCCCACAGTGACATGCGCATTAGAGCCANTCACTGCAGAGCTCAGGACTACGACATACATAAAGAAACAAGCGGATGTATACCTGCGGCAGCGCGGCAGAGTTAGACGGCAGTTCGGTCCCGTTCTGTTCTGTGCATCTAAACTGACTGTTGTGGATTAATGAGACTAAACAAGACCGGACCGTGTCGGTTCGGGTCTGAGGAGAGCGGATTTATACCTGCAGCGGCGCGCGCGCTGGACCGGGATTTTGCCGGCGGTTCGGTCACGTTCTGTTCTGTGCATGATCTAAACTGACTGTTGTGGATTATTGAGACTAAACGAGACCGGACCGGTCTGAGGAGATGCGGAGACACGCGGACAACAAAGTGGAATCAGAATCTGTGGATGTTCGTGTGTAGCTAGCTGCTAGCTGCTAGCCGCTAGCCGCTAGCCGCCAGCTAACCCACACGGCCGAGCTGATGGACCGGACGCACCGACCTGTCCAAAACCGGACTTGGGGTAAATAATGTCCGCCACGCTTTTTCGCGAACATTGCCGCCACGTTTGTTTTGTGTGTGGTGCAGCAGAAACGGTAAAAAAGGGCTTTTGTCACAAAAGTGTTCAAGTAGCAAGTTTGGTTGTAGAGGAACAGGAAGTTGTGGGAGGGACGTCGGCGGATGATTGACAGGCAAGGACGGTCGGGGTAGAGACAGCGATATTGAGAATTGAGAGATTTGTGACATTTAGCGTGTTTGGAGAGTATAGTAAGTGTGTTATGAAGTGTTTGGTGTCGTGTGTTTAGTGTGTAGTGGAGTCGTTTTTTTGTTTAATGAGTCAAAACAATGAGTAGTCAAAACAAGGATCAGGCAGTGCAGCTCTTCATTCAGCTGGAAGCAGCTCAGGCAGACCTGAGCATTGCCTGCATTTAAATGTAAATAGTTACACAGAACTTTGTACATTTAAAAAACTTATGCACAAATTCAGCAAACAACTATTTATATTTGCATTATAAGGAATCCAATTGGTTCATTAAACTGTTTGTGGTTTTCACAGTAAAAAAAATCTAACTTTTTCCTACTCTGAATTTTGTTATTTTGTGATTGTAGGTCCATAGTGTTAATATAATATGTCAAAATGAAAAAATAACTTTACAGTCACACATGTGAGGTTGTGCTGAAAATAATGACACCAAACAAGGCAAGGTAAATAGTTTTCAAGGTGAAATATAATGGCATAATCAAAAGTAGTCAAAAACAGCCAATTATATCCCTGACGTCCCACCTTCAAACACAACCTCATTTGGCCATCCATGAAAAAGCTACTTAACCTCCCACTTTTCTGTAGGAAGAGGCTACATGCTTCCTACGGGCAATGCACTAGTCTTTAATAAACCCTGTTTGGTCAGTTAAAATAATGGCTGCCAGAACAGAACTGGTTAACTTAGTTAATAGCTTGACATCAGCAGACAGCAGAGAGATTGAATTGCTACAGCAAAGGGGATCGTTTTGTTTTTCATTATAAGAGAACTAGTTTATCAGCAAATGTTTTTAAAAATTCAGGGTTGGGAAGCCATCGGGTCCTGGGTTTTTCCCACTCCGCATCCACATTAAAGCAATTTTAAGTTCACTGATTGTAAAGAGTTCATCCAAGCCAGAGGATGTTTTAGGGCCTAAGAAAGTTTTCATACTATGTCTAATCAGATGAGCACTTGGAAGTATACAACAAACAATAAAAGTCCCTGAATTGGTCATTAATGGTTTTAGGATAAATAGTTGTTCCATTGGTAGTATTCATTTGGGTGATTTGCGTTAACGAAGCAGATTATTGGATTTGGTGAACAAGCAGTTCTGCTTGGTTTGTCTCCAAATACATATTCATGAATGTTTTTATTAGCGATGCTGTGGCCTCATTAGAGACCAGGGTGTCAAATTCAACTTTTTCATGAGCAGTTCCTTAAAAAGATCTGCACTGGGCGAGTCTATGCATTCTGTTTGCAGTTCTGATATAGCTCTGGAGAGACAAGTACTCCTTTCAGCAGTAATCCTTAAGATATCACTTCTTCCTGCAAATAAACTTTGCATGTCTCCCAGCCTGTTGCTGCAGACACAGCTGGGTTGACATTAGTGGAGATGGAGAGGTCTGTTCGACTGCTGATTGTGTGAACAATGTTGGGTTCAATAAAAGTTAATTAAAGAATCAGAATCAGAAACAGAATCAGAATTCCTTTGTAAGTCCCAGAAATGTGTGTCGCAGCCAAAACACAGTTCAATATAACAATAAACAGACAATAATTGTAAACAATATAATAAAAAGGTTAGAAATAGAAATAGACTTGTACATACATCATGTGTACGAATATAAACATTGGCTCACACACAAGCACTTAAATGACATCCTGAAATTGGCTGCTACTTAGGATATGACGCCTGATATTGATGCACTTGTGAAGGCTAAAAGATGCCAAGTTTCAGGAGCAAATTAAACAGTAACACTACTTAATGTAAAATGTTGCTTCAGACGCTTTTGCAGCCTGAGGAGTTCTGTGAAAATGAATGCTTACTGTGGAAATATACTCTGAACATTGTGCAATATAATGTCAGTCAGCAGCTTTAGTACAAAAGAGTTTGGTTCAGTGGAACCCTATTGTTCATGCATTGCCACAATTTATACAGTATGTTTTTTAAAATGTTTTTATTGTATAAACTGTATACATGTACAAGGCAGGGGGATAACTCAACTGTCTTTAATAGTTCCCATCCACTTCAGTTTGTATGGTATGGTGTGTCAGTTCAGGGGTTCAGGATTACTACAGAGATGTGGATATGAGAGTAAATGTAAAATAATTTCTAGATCTTGACAAGCTGTTTGATCATTAAGTAAAATACTATATTATACAATTCCAGACACCTGTGACTGAATGTTTTGTGCCTTTGTAGATACACCGTGACCTGTAAGTTCTAATTCACGTGAGTAAATGATAAACTGAGGCATTATATTGTTGAAATTGCACACATTTTTCTTAAAAATGTCAGGTTGTTTAAAATCTTTTGTAAAAAGATAGTTCCTTAAAGGAGAACATTTTCAGAATGTACTACTTTTTTGCAAAGGTGAAAATTTGACATTGTCATTATCTGTACGCTATAATGCCATGATTTTACTGGTCCGACCCACTTTAGATGTATATTCAATTTGAATCGATAGCAGCAATAGCAAAGAGGCAGTTAATAACCTAAAAGATTTTGGTTAATCAAATTAAATTTGATTGATAAATCAATTCTCATCACACTGAAATTGTTTTTAAGTACAAATCAATGTCTACTCCTGTAGTAGACTAGTGGGGTTGGATGTACTACTATTGGCTAAAGAGTTCAAGATGTGAATCTTAAATTTTATCACTTCACCAAATTATGGTGAAATTAATATTGCACTTTTATGAATGAATGCCAACAGTATGTTGCCTCACACGGGGCACCATTATGTATATGCCTCATACGGGGTACCATTGTACTTGTCTGTGCATTACACAAGGCGCAATTAAGTTGTGTTCATGCAACATTATAAGGGAATTTTAGGTTAAATTTGGCTATCAATAAGAATCAATGATTATATGGGATAATTATTAATTATGATAAATAATATGATCCAATTTACATTAGATCACCTCGGGGCACCACCCCTGAAGAAGGGAAAACATAGAAAATTTACTAAATTGGTCTCATAAAAAGGTACTAAACTGTTTATAACTCTGATTAATAATTAACTTAATAACTACAACCAAATTTACCATAACAGCTGTGATGGTTGACTTAGTAAGTACTAAGGTTAGTTAGTTTGCATTTTTGAAAAAAAGATCATTGTCCCAGTTTGGACCATACACATTCACCAAAGTCAGATTATTTCTACAGATCTTCCCTGAGATGATAATAAAACGCCCGTTGAGGTCTGATGTGACCTCAGACACTGAGAGCTGACTGATCTGTGGACAACTGTAACTCCTCGAGCCTGACTTGAGAAGGACGAGGGTTAGGGTAAATCAGCAAAGAAAGCAAAGTTATCAAATGTATGTAGTGAAGTAAAAAGTTCTAGATTTGCTTCTAAAATGTAGTGTATGTTTGCTGCGCCTTTAGTGCAGGAAGAGACGGTAAAATCGGGCTTTCCTCACGAACGTGTCCGCAAACAGGAAGTGTTGAAAGCAAAAAACATGTTCCTATTGGTGGAAAAAGGCACCACACCAGCCAATCACAAAATTATTTGGCAAGTCACGTGATCTGGTTGCTGGTGGACAGGGGGAAGATTTGGGAGTGACGGGGCGGAAAAGTGAAGGCAGCTGTGTCGGTCACAGAGGCAGCGACAAAAATCGCGAGTGTTGAGAGTTGAGAGATTTGTGACATATAGCGTGTTTGGAGTGTATAGTTAGTGTGTTCTGTAGTGTTTAGTGAAGTGTGTTTAGTGTGTAGTGGAGTCGTTTATTTAAATTTAATGAGTCAAAAAAATGTGGAGAAGCTGAATGTGGAGCATTCAGTGCAGCTCTTCATTCGGCTGAGGAGCCCTGACTCTGAGGCATTGCCTGCATTTAAATGTAAATAGTTAGATATAACTTTGTAAATTTCAAAAACTTATACACAAATTTAGTAAACAACAATTTATATTTGCATTATAAGTAATAAAAATGGTTCGTTCATCATATTTGTGGTTTTTACAGTAAAAAATCTTACTTTTACTTTACTTTACTTTTTACTCAGATTTTATGTTTTTTTGTGATTTTAGGTCAATTGTGTTAATATAGTATGTCAAAATAAAAAAATAACTGTACAGTCACACATGTGAGGTTGTGCTGAAAATAATGACACCAAACAAGGCAAGAAAAATAGTTTTTAAGGTGAAATATAATAAGCTTGCAGCTTCATGAAGACGTATATTCTTTTACATCATCTGTACAGATTGATTTGATTGCTTTCCCACACCTAAGCATCCCTGAGCTCTTCTGTAGTGATGGTAGATGATCCACAGCAGTCCTAGTAGATGCAACTCGTCCTCCAGACCCCCACAAAATGTTCAAAATCAAGAAAAATACAAATACTCCTGTGAAATGTTCATGTCTGTTCCCCTTCTCTCTGCAGTAACAAACCAGAAACCAGAAACCAGAATCAGCACCAGGCTTTGGATCACACTCTCCCGTCTATAAAGTCTCATCTTCCTACAGTTCTGATACCAGCTGTTCCCAACTTAACTCCTCAGAACACGTTGCCTGTCTTCCGCTCGATATTCCTGCAGCTCGTTTAGAAAAGCTTAAATATTCCTCGAGGATGACGCAGAAGATCAGTCCATGTTTTTGAGGATGCACCCTTTTAGCTCCAGTTGGTCGGCCCAGTTGTCGTTTTTATTCACTTTGTTGTCGTTCTTCAGGTGCTGGAACAAACACACAGAGACAGTGCTGATTCTGATTCGACCCAAACTACATCAACAGAAAACCAGACCACATGTGACCCTGTAGGGCGGCAACAACTCGTCAATTAATCCACTAATCGATAAATAAAAGGATCTGATCTCAGCTACATTAACCTGTGTCTAAGTGACCACCTGTGATGTCACTTCCTGCTCTACATGAACTAACTAAACTGACACATTTGTTAAGGGAGTCTGGGGACTTTCTCCACGGGGACAAAGAAGGAGCCTATATTGTTCCTGTTTAGTGTCTTTGTAACATGTCACATGTTTAAATCAATTCATGTGTGTTATGTGTCCATGAGCTTTTTGTGGTTGTTACCTTCTCAAAGTCCCTCCTCACCGTCACTCCTTTCCCACCAACAAACAACCAGTTATCTCTGTAGCCCAGTGAGTGGACAGCAGAACTTCCCAGGTCAGCCATCAGCTTCTTCGCTTCGTCATTTAAGCTGTTAACACACGAAGAAAAACATCTTTCAGTTTTACTGATTCAAATGTAAGTGGTAGAACTTTAAATGAGCTTTGTTGGCACATGTCCTCCACTCATCCTCCCTGAGACTGAGATAAAAGCAAACAGTGTGTTTGGTTCAGGAGATCAACCATGATCACATTTCTGTGGTCACAGAAGGAAAAGACAATTACTTTGATGACGGCTCGTCCCAGGATGCGATCAGCACAACAGAGCCTTGCTCAATGCTCTTCAGAAATTTGATGAGAGGCTCCACTTCTGCAACATAAACATGTCGTCATTTAAATCATCCAATAACACTTAACATGTAGTTAGAATACCAGTAACATCCGTATACGTACCGTTGTTGTACATGTGAAAGTGACCGGTCTTTGTGATGTTTCCTGTTTTACCTGTTAGAACAGAGAACAGAAATGTTACCATGAGGGACAATGACGGAAGGACAAACTGAGCTGATGGGAGGTTTCAATGAACTCACCGTTCATTATGACGATGTTTATTCCCTGTCCAGCGTTGTTCAGCATCATCCCAAGAACCCTGAAGACAGTTTGATCTACTGTGAATACCAGAAGGCGTCAACAGGACTTGAGGAGGAAGAGACACTCAACAAGAGCTGGAGGACAGAGACCAGAAGACCAGAGGACCAAAGGAACAAAGGACCAGAGGACCAGAGAAACAAAGGATGAGAGGATCGGAGGACAGAACAGAAACACCTACACTTTGTTTTGGATGCAGATCTTTGGCCCCATGACATTCTCGGCTCCGCTCTTCATGTAGAAGCTGAAGTGATCATCTGGACAGTGTGTGTCCATGAAACAGCCTCCATCTGACGAGGACAGGCACAAAAGACTGATTGATTGATCCCCCGTCAGATGAGTTTAAATCACTCGTCTCAATCGGGTCGATCACTAACCTGTGTCTTTGGGGAGCTTCTCGGAGTTCTGACTGGACTCGTCCACATTAGTATCTACAGACAAAGCTCGACGCCACTCACCTGGAACACAAGTTATAGAACCACAAGGCTGTTAAATTCAGGACATCTACAGCTTCTGCAGTGTTGTGTTTAGCGATGTCGTGTTTTGACCCTCAGTACCACCGTACACAACATTTCCACATACAGTGTCTTTAAAGGAGCAGTGTGCGATTAAAGGCTGAGGTACTAAATGTTCCTGTACTTATGAATGGGTTGTTGTACTGCTGCAGGATGAGCATGGATACCACGACCAGGGGCACCAGCACCGTCAAGATCTTCAAAAGGCCTGCAGGAGACGACAGAGACGAGTCATCAGAGAATGATCTGCACTGAAGTCGTCACCAGTTACACCAGACAGACCAGATCTCAAATGAGACACACCATTGTCTGTCAAACCTGCCTGTTCCAGAAAATTTGAATGATCTGACGCTTGAACAACCGACGATGAAGCCGCCAATCAGGAAAAACAGCATGTCTGACTAGTCGCAGTGAACCTTTCTGTGACATGAAAAGTGACTGACAGTAATTCATACATTCATACCCTGATGGTGGCAGCTGCCATGCAAGCTGCCAACTTGGTGTATCTTGCCCGAGGACACTTCAACATGCAGACCAGGGGAATCGAACCAGCGACCTTCTGATAACAAGGCGTTGGCTCGACCCCTGAACCATGTTTGGTGCTCAAATTGATCATTTTCCTTTATTTCTTCTAACTTTCATGCTTGTCTGAGTTTTGGATGTTTGTTTTTGCTTTTATCGTCAAGCGAACAGCTGACCGGCGCTCTCTGAGCCACCTTGTGTCAATAAAGGTTGACTTGGTGATAAGATGAATTCATATCAGTTGCAACAGTATGATAAATATATATACATATAATATTGTGAGTACATTTTATTCGTTTTTACTCCTCCTGAACTAAAGATTGTAGCGATTCTTCAGAGAGTTTGACAGTAAACCTTCATTGAGGCTGAAGCAGAAAAACCCTCCTTAATCACACACACACACACACACACACACACAAAAACACACACACACACACACACACACACAAACACACAAACACACACACACACACACACACACACACACACAAACACAAACACAAACACACACACACACAGTTTTGAGTGTAAACTTACTTCTGATCTTTTGTCTCGGCATTTTTGTTCTTCCTGTTGAAAACAAGACAACAACAGGACAGATGAGCAGATCGTACACAGTTATAATGTCTCGTTAAATCCTCTGATGTCAGTTTTGATTGAACAGGTGTTTGCTTCCTTTAACAGGTGCAGCATCATGAGCATGTAGAGGTGTCAATAAAATACATTAATGTAAAAATTTGCTAGTTGGCTTTAATGCAGCAAGTAATCTGCAAAGTAACAAATGTAAACAAATAAATAATTTTGTCAGTCTGCATTTGTGTAGCGACAGAAAAATACTCATGTTAATGTCCCGATGCAGCTGTTTAATTCATTTCTCTTAATATCTAACTCAGTCTTTCCTCATCGACTTCTCTTTTTTTAAACTTTAGACATGCAAAACAAGTTTGAGCAACAAAGAAACACATTTTCTGTTAAACTAACAGACATTCAGTCTGTTAAATCAATGAAGAATCTGGTGGGAGAACCTGGAAGCAGCAAATGTTTGATTCATCATTAGCCACTTATTAATGTTTGTCAACTGACGGTCAAACCATCTCTGATAATTAACACATGAACAAAAAAAAACAAAACTGCCTGTGACACTTAGTAAATGTAAATCCCAGCTGGTAGAAATACTCACAGACAGAAGACGGAGCTGTTAGAGAAATTTCACTGAATCATAGAAATAAGTAAAATAGAGTTGCACTGACCCACTCTGACCGTGAACATGTCTCTGACGTCCGGCTCCACTGACTCTGACTCCCGGGAGGCGTTCAGGTACCGGAGCTGCCGGGACAAACAGGTTGATCCTGTTCCGCCTCTCGCAGCCTGATAACCTGGTTACAGCCAACAGATGCGCCCAAGAAACCAGAGAGTAATTACTCATGCACTGATAACTTTATGAAGGCAATAAAGGGCCATTTACAGATACGTAGTTTGATTTGCAGATACACTCTGACACATGGAGACTCCTGGAGAACAAGTTCAAGCATCAGACTCAGGACTGAGTTTTGTTTGTTCAACAGGAAGAACTTCGTATTTAAGTCAGTTATGCGTTTACTGGCTTCGGCTGAAGGTAAATCTTACAACATGCGGACGGTGGATTTTACTCGCCATCACTGACATCACAGGTCAGGAGACGACGAGGGCCACTGTCACCGGGTTCCTGCTCCTTCCAAGAGATCCTGCTCCAGGACTTTTCAGTGACGATGTAGTTGGTACCACGGACAGCGAGCGCCTTCACACGAATGTGTTCCTTAATTAATCAATTTATCTCCCCAATGCCTTTTCCTCTTGTGAAAAAAAAAATAAAATTAAGTTGTTAGTCTGCAAAAAGTGGTGCTGCAGGCTAAACCGTGCAAGGGAGGGCGGTGCAATTTGGAGGGTTGGTCCAGACTCCTGCAGATATCTCAGACACAAAAAACTACATATATCCGCCTGCAGGGGGCGCTGTAACCTAGGCCAACGCGTTTTTGCCTATAACTCCCAAATCATATGTCGCACATTCAAAAACTTGTATCCCCAGATTTCCTGAATGGAGCTGAATCACTTTGCGATTGGCCACGCCCACTTCTGGCTAGAACTTTTTTTTCTCGCAAAAACTGGAAAAACCTACTTTTTAGAAGTCCTCCTTGGGATTTTGTCCGATCTGCGTGAAACTTGGCACGTACACTCTTCAGTTGGACCTGATCTAAAGTTATCAAAAGAATTTTGCTCGGTCAAAAAATACACAAATTAATAACGAAGACATTTCTGTAGCTAGCTATCTCGGTCAAACTAAATGCTATTAACAACAAATTTGAGTTCCTTGGTTGCCATGACACTGGGAAGGGATGAGGCGAATTTGGTGAAGTTTGGCCACTAGGGGCACTAAAAATATGGGAAGTTTATATCTCTTGAACGGCTACGCCGATTTTTACGAAATTTGGTCGTATGATTTAGGGCCAATCCTGAGGCCATATCTTGAAGATGGTCATGACTGGTCAATGTGGGTGTGGCTTATTACAACAAATCCAACTCGGCACACATTCAGCTTTTGCACTTCCGGTGCACTTCCCATTACAGCGAATACCACGGCTCAGATGTTGGCCTGTGTCTTCACTTTCGCCCCGAGCCCGTCATCCTTTGGGGCCAACACCCGTGGGTACATTTTCCGATAACATGATAATGATTCTTATTGATCGTTGATATTTTTTAAATGTTGTAAACATGTTTATATTTCTGCAGTAACTGATTCCACAACATAAAAACATAAATACACTGAAAGAAGAAGAAAACAAACATACAGATCGACATCAGCCGGCAGCTACCGATCGGTTCTGCTGCTCACAGACAGTACAGTTACAGTTAGCAGTGGTTCTGGTCCATTTATTGAAGGCTACAACATGAACATGTCATCAGGCGCTTCTTGAAAAATAGATTTACAAACAAACAAACAGACGGATGAACTTTGGTTGGAGATCAGTCTGCAGACATTCATCTGTGTTTTTAGCAACATTATGACGTAAATACTGTCATTTTCAAACCACTGAACATTTCACATGGATGCTGCAAATCAACAGACGTGATGTTTTGGACACATTCAGAGTTTTGGCTGGATGACACAACAGTTATTGCATTCACAGGGAGGATCTAATGTACACTCAGGCATGAAGGCTGCCAGCTGAACTCAGACCTGAACTTCTGCAGTCTGTGCAGGTTTAAAGACGCAAAGGCAGAAGACTGCGTCCATCTTGGGGACTGAGGACATTTCTCAGAGTTTCCAACAGGAAGAGAATGTATTTTGGCGGTCCACCCTCGACAAATGTTTAAATTAAATGCTTTATTCAACGTGGGACAGAGCTGCCACCAAACCAGGTACACGTATGACTCTGTGCTGCTGCGTCTACTTTGGAAAAATTAACAGGAATTAAATCAGTCACTCCTGATTTCATCTGTTCAAAGACACACAACAGAATGGAACGTCATGTGAAGTTAAATGCTGAGGATTCACGAAACAACACGTGAATAAACACCTTCAGTGAAGAGCTGAAAATATAAAATAACACACGTTAACTAATCTGATACTGAACGGATGAATCTTGTTTCGTGTGGCTCTGACTTTTGTTTTTGTGTGAAACATCTTAAATCTTGTCTTTGGTGCAGCAGATTCATATTTTACCATCCAGATGTCTGAAGAGTCTTTGACGATTCTGGAAAAACCTTCAGAACAGCAGAAAGTTCCTTTAAACCGCCTCCGACTGCAGCTCTGTCTGCCTCCACCACTTTTAAATAAAATAATACGGAAATGATTTTGTAAATAATACAAATGTTGAAATCACTCGAGTGGACCGCCCAAATAAACTGTGTGTGAGAAACACTTGAATGTATTTAAGAGTCTGAATATTAATCTCGATTCACGTCCACGAGAAACAGCTTCTGTTTGACTCAGACGTCCTTCTTCATCATCATCATCAATCATCATCAATCATCATCATCATCATCAATCATCATCGTCGTCAGTCCAAAGTGGTCTTCATCCCAGGTTAGTCTACATACAGTGGTGGTCTACTGGTAACACTGGTGTTCACCTCACAGACAGGCCTGAACAGGTAGAGCTGCACAACTGCCACTAAAATCAAAGTTAAAAGTTTTTAAAAATAAAATAATTTATCAACGTTGTTCATCTTTAAAAAGGACACATGGAGGAAACCTGAGGAAACTCGCAGGGACCCGTTAATCTGCCAACCTGTCTGTCGTTTAACTTCAGACAAGCGCTCAGGTCAGGTGAGTCCTCACAGGTTCCAGACGGTCTGGTTACAAAACATCACGGCTGAACGTAAAGACAATGTTTGTGACTGTTCCCAGGAGGGCCGCGGCCTCGTTATCCATTACAGTATGTGGTCGACACATTGTTGGAGCTGAGACGGCTGCGCCCGCTCACATCGTGGACTCACGGACTACGACCATCTCACATGTGGGAATGTAAGAGACATGACAACATGGAATTTTACATATCAGCATCATCAACACCTGGAAAATGTTTTCATGGTTTCCAGCAGGTGAAATTATGATGTGGAGATTAAATATCAGACGAGATGTGACCTCAGAGTGAAACATGTTAGTTTTGGTTGTTTCACTGAGTGTTATTATGTTTTCAGTCTACACATCGTCCAGTAAAATGTGAGCGTCAGGCGTCTTTCTTAAATAATCATGAAGGAAACAAATCTTCACCTGCAGCACCTCCGGTCAGCACGTCCAGACTAGATTTAGAGCAATAAATCTGCCTCTTCGTCACAATAAAGACAAACAAAGAAATCTGAACCAACATCGTTTGTTTACAGCTGTGGGTCGGGCTGCAGGGATGGAACGGTGTTCAGGTGTTCCCTGGTATGAAACAGGACGTTATCTTATGGTGAATTAGATCACACACCATATTGATTTCTTCCATATTAGTTATTACAAAATATATATATATATATTTTCAAGTTTCATGATACTGGTAATACTTTGGGAATTGTAATAAAACATCTGTTCAAGCAAAGAAAATTTGTTTTAATTCAAAAAGTCTGAAATAAGCGGCAGTAAGAATCCACCTGGTGACTGAGATGATTAAAGTATTAATTGTGCAGCCCTCCTGCTGAACGTCTCCATCCCCGGGTCGTGCATATCTCCAGCACCACTCACCCAGCGAGGACCGGCTCTGTGTGGAAGACCAACAGCCAGCGTGTCTACATCCAAACATGACTGGACCACTGAGGTGTAGCAGGTCTACGTCTCCTCCAGCCAGAAGGTCCAGACCTCCACCACAGACCAGGGTGTCTCTACAGGCACGGTCTACATTCCTGGAGCCTGCTGGTCTACATGAGGGCGTTGAGGTGTCCAGAGTGTCCTACAGAGTTCAGCATCAGTGCTCTCTGGTCCAGCACCTCCCTCTCTCTGCCCAGCGTCGCCCTCTCCTGCTCCACCATGGCTCTGTCCCGTTCTACCGCCGCCCTCTCCCTCTCCAGCCACAGCCTCTCCGCCTGCACCCCCGCCCTCTCTCTCTCCACAGACGCCCTATCTCGCTCCACCATCTCCCTCTCTCGCTCCAGCGCCGCCCTCTCCCTCTCCACTATCTCCCACTCTCTCTCCAGTCCTCCCAGCGCTCCGTCGCACGCCTCCGAGCTGCGCTGGTTTTGCTCGGCGTCTCCAACAAACTCCTCCTGTCTGTAGTCCGTGGAGGATGAGGGGGGCGGGGGAGGGGCAGGGCGGGACCGGTGTCTGGGGGCGGGGTCGGGTTGCTGCTCATCTTCTTGAGTGACGGGGGCGAGGAGGGGGGCGCTGCTCGCCAGGCGGCCTTCCATGGCTTCATTCATCAGGTGGAACCACGGCCAGGAGGAGGTGCCGTCTGCTGTGCTCTCCATGCCCACAGGAGGGTACTTCAGATCCTGAGAGGGGAGGAGGGGAGGAGGGGAGGAGGGGAGAATAATAATCATGTTTCTCACTAGAGCAACAAATGTGGATTAATCCGCCGCTGAAAATAGTCCCAACAAATCAGCTAGCAGCTTGTCAGACTGCCAACACAAACCAGACGGCTGCTGAAACAGAATCTTGTCTCTTAACAACAGATTCTGTATTAATCTGCAGATTTCAAGTTCTCACGTTCTCAATAACTTTGTTTTAATTAGGGCTGCAGAACCAGAATCCATTCACCTGCTCTACTGAATGAAACGCTCATCACAGAGTCCAAACTGAACTCACCATTGTGCACCTTAACCTGTCTCCATTTAAATGTGACTTTGATGCTAAGCTAACAGCTGCTACTTATATTGTTATTAAAAGTTGCTCTGAGGGATCGTGGCCTCTTTCTGTCCGTTGACTTGTTGGTCTAGCTGAACAGCGTTTTGTTCTCCATGATCAAAACAAACCCTTCATACAAAACAACATCTATTACTTGACTGAAATTCTAGTAAAGAAGACTTACCACAACCTAAAACCAGAATAGTCCTCTCAGCCATCTGACTGCATTTGTGTTTTTAAAAATCTACGTGTTCAGTAGAAGCCAGTTAGAGCTGAGAGAGACAGACAGGAAGAAGGACAGACAGAAAACATGATGTAGAATGACAGCAGCCTGCTCTTTACTGTCTGGACTACCTTGTATCTCCTCTTCAGATTGTCCCACTTCTTTGCCATCTGGTACGTTGAGACTTTTCCCTGCAGCCCGAGCTCCTTCAGGATCGCCCTGAGTGACAGTGAGACAGACACCATGAATGAGCCGGATCACACCTGCTGTCACCATCCACCAATCAGTGTTCAGCTCTCA